>JAGFNQ010002302.1:183938-245887 GCA_024364735.1 Boesenbergia rotunda | reverse complement strand
ACTAGTGATTATCTCTACATGTGCAATTGTGAAGTATTGAAAATATCCCTAGTCGATAAATTGATAAATACGGACACTGTCAATTCTGTTGAGACTAGCTTGGGATATTTTCTAATCAGCTGATTCTCACTGGCTGGTGACATTGGGATGTCCGGAGATAAACATGAATGCTAGTTAAGGGAACTAGTTCATTGGAGTGACTGGCTGTAAAATTTCAAATGGTAATCTATATATAGACATGTCAGTGAAGTTCTTACTGCAGCTTAAGTGCGATGTTCCTTTGACTTGCGGTGTTCAAGTCATCGTGGTTATGGAGACTTATACTTTAACATCTTAAGCAAGCATCTCCAAGGAGGTGTGGACCCAGGATGGTTGGGTATAAGCCGAAGTGCCCGAAGATGTTTGAACAGCCTACAAAGGATTCACCACTCCTTGCGAGGAGATGTATACCCAAGGCCTATCATCGGATTGTTACTCAAAGCCTCTGGCCAGAGCATGACATGTTTAGAGTATGAGTCTCTTAAAACATGAGAGTAATTAGAAATCCAAAGGACGAGAGAACATTACTTGGGCTAGGTGTGACGTAGTCAGCCTAGTGGGGACTGACACACATAGACCGTGTCCTGAACCAAGTGGGTATATGATGGTGAAGGGAATGAGGAACGACTCATTAGAGCTGCTGAAGAGTTTCAAAATAATTTCTGAGGTCAACCGTTGATCTTTCGATTAATTGGGGGTCATGATGTACTACTAGGTGCCACTCATGATCATTCTATAATTGGATGATTATAGACGGCCAACATAAATCGAAAGCCTATTTAGTCACACGCACTACGAGTAATCCGAGGGATTTAAAACAAGTTGAAAATTAGATTTTACAATCAAGAGAAATAAGTCGAATCTGAATTTATCAGAGGCGCATGGGAAGCTTAAAATGGCTAAGTCTTTTAAAGGCTTATCGGGCGAATTAAATGAGTTTAATTCGCGAGGGATTGGGCTTGATGTGGCCGGCCAAAGAGGGTGCGGTTTGGCCGGCCACCACATGGAGGGAAACCAATTTATTTGGTTTAAATTATAAAATAAATCAAGCGCGATTTGTTTTATAAAATTATGGATAAATAAATTAATTTATATAAAGAAATTTATATAAAGAAAATTGTAGAAATTTATTCTTTTTATGGAAATTAAAATGAACCATGAATTGGTTTAATTTTAATTTATAAAATCAATTATGAATTGATTTTTCCATAAAAAGAAAATTTTATACAAATTTTATTCCATAATTAAAAGGAGAGATGTATTTGTTTTATTATAAAGTTAGTTATAATAAAACTAGGCATAACGGAATAATTCATAAGAAAATTTATAAGATAAATTTCTTATGAAAATTTATTCTGTTAATTTCGTTAAAAGGGAGACTTGGCAATGGAGAGGCTACTATATAAAGGAACCAAAGGCAAGCCTTGAATTCCAATTAATCAAGAGATTAAGAAGCTCTCTCTCTCTCCCTTATTCTCTCTCTCTCTCTAGGGCCGGCACCCCTTCTCTCTCTAGGGTAGGTGCACCTTCTCTCTCTAGGGCCGGCGCCACATTCTCCCTCTAGGGCCGGCGCCACCATCCCTAGCCGTGAGCCACCACCAAGACGAAGCGGGTCGCGTCTCCTTCCTCCCTTCACGGAATCTTGATTCCGTTACTTGGTGGTTAGTTTCCATATCTCTCTCTTGATATTCTAGTTGTGTCTTTGGAGAATCTAGTAGTTCTCGTCGGCACAAAACTCGTGGCTTTGCGAAGTCATCCCGAAGAGAACTCGGCGTGGACGCGAATAGAGGCGGAGCTTCCAAGGGACGCTACGGTTGGATCTCGTCCCTTACTTCGAGTTACGCGAGGTACTAAGTAAATTAGTTTACTTTTCGCAAAATTTTAATTTATGATCATGTCAACACATCATAAGGTCACATGCTAGATACGAGGTTAAAATAATTTGAGAAATTATTTATGCTAATTCTTCCGCTGCACGTAAATATTTTTAAAATTTACGAACCCGTATCCTTGTCAACATGCACCCGGTCCCAACAATGTTGTATTTGATATGTGTGATTGAGTTTGTAGGACTTAGAGAATCACACTTGGTGGACATATCCGAGGGACAAGATCCGAGGGAGGAGAGCTCCAAGGGCAAGCCGGGAAGTGGACTTCAAGGGCACACGTGAAGGGTGGCATGGAGCCAAGCCAAGGGAAGGCTTGCGTGCGCATCCGAGGGACGATAGCCAGAGGAAGTGGACTTCAAGGGGCGAACCAAGGGAGCAGACCTGAAGGCACACGTGAAGGAGAAGGTCCAGAGTGGCTAGAGCTGAACTGTGAGGCAGGGCAGTCGACTGGCCCTGCGGCAGTCGACTGCCAAAACCCACAGAAAGTTCGCAGCTTCAGACTAGTCGACTGCCTTGGGGCAGTCCACTGGTATACCCTCGAAACTAGCTGTTGGCTAGCCATTGGACAACAATTAATGATGGGCCAGTCGACTGCCATTGGGGCAGTCGACTGGTGCGGGGCTGGACAGACTGCGAGTCTATCCTTTTTACCTATAAAAGGAGCTCCTCGTTACACGTGCACGATTCGATTCCGTACAGTAACGAAGTGATGCCCAACTGAAAAGTGTTTTTGCTTCCTCACACTCATTCTACTCTATTCTGTAAAGAGGAAGATCGCCGTTGTAAAGGTTTCTCCACCTAAAGGAGGTTTTCATAGTGAAAGTGGTGCTCGCGGCGTGGATCCTTGGATTAGTCACCCATCAGGGTGGATACCAAGTAAAATATTTTGTGTTAGCATTGTTTAATTTCCTTTGCATATTATTTCCGCTGCACTAACGATTTTGTAGAGATCTAAACGATCCGAGAAAGTGTATTCACCCCCCCTCTGCACGCCTTAGACGATCCTTTAGTGGGCACATCCAATGCAACTTGATTAAATCTCTTGATGTAAGCCCGCAAGGGTTCCTTGGGGCTCTGCTTCAGGGCGAAAAGATTAAGACTTGTTTTGTGGTGCCTCTTGCTACTTGCAAAGTGTTGGAGAAAAAGTCTTTTGAAATCAGCAAACTCCTTCACAGACCCCTCCGGGAGTCTATCAAACCAACACTGAGCCAGCCCTGCCAAGGTTGTCAGAAAGGCCCGACATTTGATACCATCAGAATATTGATGCAATATCGCCGCGTTCTCAAATTTCATCAAGTGTTCCTCTGGGTCTGTAGCTCCTCCATATTCAGGGATGGATAAGAGTCGGAAGTGCTTGGGGACTGGTTCCTGCAGGACTTGGCTGGAGAAGGGGAACCGGGAGTGGTCAGCCAGGGCTTTGTTGATAGGGGTCTTCCCTTTGTTGATTCTGACTTGGCTGGAAGAGGCTTCTTGAGGATCAGAATGTCCCGCACCTTCTGCCGGGCAGAAGAACGCTTAGGGGAAGTAGGGCTCTCACCCGGGTGAACTTTGCCTTCTGTGCCAACGCGAGCTGCCAGCTCAGAAGGACCCTCCTGAGTCGAGCGAACGGCAGTCTTCTGCTCTGCTGCCAATTTCTGAGCTTTAGCAGCTACTAGTAGATCAAGGTCTTCTGTGAGAGAGTAACGGTCACCCTGTTGGAGTCACCCATCTTCGTCTTTCGATCAGGAAGATTCCCACAGACGGCGCCAAATTTGATCCTGTCGACAAGTGAAGAAGGTTCTCGCTAGGATGACTTGGTCTGACCAAGAGGACCCCGGTCTGCAGTAGCGTAGGGGTCGGGGTCGGGCTTGAGTGCTAATGGGGCACAAGTGGCTTGGGTCGGAAAAGACCTCCTTTTTGGAGCAAAGGTTTCCAATGGCAGCAACCCCCTCTTTGGAGCCCAAAGGGGGGTTTATATAGGGAAGGAAAAGACCTCTACCCTCAGAGGTCTTTTTCTCATAATGGAGAGATTTGGGAGATCTCCCCTGGTGAGGCAACCTGTCACTCATTCGGGACAACCGACTCGGGTCTGCCAACCCCCAACCTGAGTCAGTCAGACATGCTCGGCCTCTCGACCACTCACGTTTTTAGGGCGGTCCTAAACTGTCCAATCCAGTGTGATCCAGGGCGCCGGACCTAAGGTGACCGACCCAGGGGGGCCGACCCAAGATGACCGATCCAGGGTGTCCGACCCGAGGTGACCGACCCAGGGTATCCGACCTAGAGTGACAGACCCAGGGTGACCGACCTAGAGTGACAGACTCAGGTTGACCGACCCATGGTGCCTGATCCAAGATGTCTGCCTCCGGGTGCCCGACCCAGGGTGCGCGACCCAAGGTGCCTGACCAGGGGTGCTCGACCTAGAAGGCCCGACCCAGAGTGCCCCAATCGGGAGTATGCTCCTGGATGACAATGGTTGAGTCATGGCTCCACTTACCTCGACTTCTACTCCTCTTGACCAGATCCATGCCCGGCTCATCAGACCAAGGTTAACCCAGCTTAACCCCATTCTACCCAGGCTGATCCGATCGGGCCCTTGACCCACTCTGAAAACTTACTCGCCCGGATCATGTGGTTAAAAAGAATTTATGCTTTTGGAAGTACTAAAAGGTTAGAAATCAATTAAAAGATATTTGGTTTCCCCTTTCTCCTACATTATCTATGATCAAGGAATAACATTTCTTCTATAATTTTAGGGTGGATGATGACCCATTATTGTTAGCGAGGCAACATTATTTAGGTCATAGTGGATGGAGTTAATTACAATTTTTATGATGATACCGATGTGAGCTTTGTGGTATTTCTCATTGTTATTCTATTTTAAAAAGATATTCTTGACTAAATTGTGAATAAATATAATTCTTTGGATGCAATATTAACATAACCTCATTATGCGTATGTTTGATTTTTTTTAGTTTTTTTTATTCTATAAAAATCTCATTTGTTAAATTTTACATTGAATTATTTAGATCAATAAAGGGTAATAGGCATTCTTTTTTTAATATATATTTGTTATGGTTTGTTCTAGGTAGTTATATTAGTACTTAGATTTTTTTTTCCCCCTTTCCTCTGGTTATGAGCTTATTAAAACGCTAAAGGAAACATATTTAGTATTTCTTGATGTTACAATCATTTGGATGGCTAATTTTAGCCCCATGTTATGAAGTTAAGCTGATACAGTGCACTTTTGTTTCATTTAGGTAGTTAAGCTGATAATTTGATTTGTGTGGTTAAATTCCTAAACTAAATGTAAACAGTCTAGAATATTTATTGACGCAAAAAATTAATAATTTTTAATTCACTTAGTTCTCTTAAGTTTTATTTGTTTTGTTGAATATATATATATATATATATATATATATATATATATATATATATATATATATATACACACATATGAAACTACTATGCTACGGACCGCTTCTTGCGAACCACGTACGGACCGCTTGCCTAATCGGTCAAGGGGAGTGCCTGATCGGTCCTCAGCCGCCGATGGATTCACCACTACCCTTGCAGTCACCGTGCCGACGGGTTCACAGCTACCCTCTAGGGTTCACCGCACCCCCCGAGTTATAGTTTTGTTCAGCGGCGGCGGTCGAAGGCCACCGTTGGTGTGGAGGAGTTGTCGGCGCCAGGGAAGTTCGCAGGCCCGTGACCGATCAGGCACTTGCCTGATCGCTCACCAGGCTCGAATCCGTATGGGTCCGCAGCGCGCGGTCCGCAGTATATATATATATATATATATATACTCACTTGCTCAATTTTAATTCTCCTAAGCAAGTAAGTGGAAGGAATTGAATTTACATATCCCATAAAGAAAAATTAGTAAACTGAGTATTTCTTTGTATTCAATTTACGGCAATTTATCAAAGAGCGTATTCAACTATTCGTAATTATCGAAAGGAGTACCATGATTTCTATTATACCAAATGGCACATCCCATATAGTGAAGTTATTTTTATACCCCTCCCGCCAAAGAATGGCTTTATCAAACACATTTTCGAGACAACCGAACCACTTTATCAATAAAATATTAATTTGTGGTTCGGATGGGTAGCAGTCGAATTTTTCTCAGCCAATATATATATTACTACTTTGCACAAGTCGAATGATCACGAAGGTACGTATATATTGCTTCCTTGCACAACTCGATTCATCACCATAGCACCTGAGGAAAATAGGTTGTCGAAGGAGAAAAAGGAAGCAACAGATTGGTAACTAAGAGAAATAGTAATGTACGTATGATTATTATCTTTGATATGGTATTAGATATAGTTTTAATCAAGATAAACTCTTTCTACTATTTTTATGTTTGGAGGAGGCTTAGGGTGATATGCATTACATGATATCAGGCCCTGGGAGTGCATGATCTCATTAGATTTCAGGCAATAGGAGAGGCTGAAAAATTTTGTTTCAGGCCTTCGAAAATAATTTGTTTCAGGCCCTCGGAGGGACTGAAATAAAAGGAATTCAAACCCTCCCAGGGCCTGGCCTGAATTTCTTTTATTTCAGGGCCAGGGAGGGGCTGAAATCAAATGATTTCAGGCCCGCCCTGGGCCTGAAATCAAATGATTTCAGACCCGCTCTGAGCCTGAAATGTAATGATTCAGGCCCGGAGTGGGCCTGAAATCAAATGATTTCAGGCCCTGCCTGGGCCTGAAATAATTTGATTTCAGGCCCGACCTGGGCCTGAAATAAAATGATTTCATGCCCTGGTAGGGCCTGAAATCAAATCCCTAGGCCTGAAATCAAATGATTTCAGGCCCTCAGGAGCTCCTAGGGCCTTTATTATCAATTTCAAAGTTTGATAAAGGTAATTGTAATTTTTTTCAGGGATGATAATGTTGTTGACGAAATTCTCTCTAAGATATGGAATACTCTTGATGATAATGTGGTCACAGGGAAAGGATTAGAAATAGCTAGTAATAATATTCCATTATCTTCCCAGTATGGTGATAATAGCATTACAAGGAATTTGGCAATTGATCTAAATGAAGAAGCAAATAATATAGAAGATAAGGTTTTAATTCTTCTACAAGAGTAGTTGAAATCTTTCAGCCAACCTGGAGTGGGGAGGAAGAAATTAAAATCTAGAATGCAGAAGAATTTGTACCCAGTACAAGTGTACTAGAATTCCAAGCTGATGATATGCAGATTGAGCAATATGAATTCCCCCCAGATCAGTACAGTGACTTAGAGGAGGAGTTTCCATTAGCTGAAGATCCATATATTTTGAATTCTCGATTACTTGCTGGGCCAATTCGAGAGCTAGAGGCAAGAGATGAGTATGAATTTTTTGTGGGGCAGATATTTCCATCTAGAGAAGAATTCAAGAATGCACTTGTTAAACATGCGATGGTTAAGCATATGAGATATAACCCAGTTGACACCCGGAAAAACAGAGTTAAAGTAGTGTGTTTTAACCAACCATGTACATGGAGAGTAGTAGGAAGGGGGGAAGTAGAGTTCACTGTTATAAAATTTATAAAGGAACACCAATGTCGAAGTGTTAGGGAAAGTGCTGATCATCATGCATGCTCTTCATCATTTGTTGCTTCTTTTGTTGAAGAGCAATTTCTTCATAATGAACAATACAAATCAAGTATGATTATTTCAGATATTAAAGCTAGATTTGGAGTGACGATATCATACAGAAAAGCATACATAGCTAGGGAGAAAGCATTGAAAAAGGTTGTTGGAGATTATGATGAGGCATACAGAGATCTCCCACAATATCTGCGTGAGTTAAGAGCTAGAGATCCTGAAACTTATGTGGCACTATGCACGAATGGTGACAATCAATTCCAGAGGTATTTTTGGGCTTTTGGTGCTTGCCGAAAGGTGTTCAGGTCTTATTTCGTAGACTTATCGGAATTGATGTGACACACCTAAGAGGAAAGTATCCAGGAGGATTGTTGATTGCTACGGCGATTGATGGTAATGACAATGTTCTCCCAGTTGCCTTTGCAATAGCTGATGTAGAATGTGGGTCTGCTTGGGAGTGGTTTTTGGAGCATACAAAGAGGTTCTTTACTGTTGATGATTACTCACTCACCATAGTATCATATAGACATCGGGGCATTATATCAGCAGTCAGAAAAGTATTCACAAACGCGCATCATGCTTTTTGTTGCCACCACATGTTTTGTAATATGGTAACTGATAGTGGAAGTAGAGCTGCTGTAAGTTTGTTTTGGGCAGCAGCACGAGCCAATACAACACTCCAATATGATATGATAATGCAGACAATGCTTGAAAAACATCCAGATGCTCATAAGTGGCTTCAGAACATTGACCCTAAAAGGTGGGCAAATGCACACTTTACTGGGAGAAGGTACAGAATGCTTACCACAAATTGTGTGGAGAGTTTGAATGCTTTAAGTCTACACGTGAGCTTCCCATAAATAGGTTAATTGATAATACAAGAAGAAAGGTAGCTCAATGGTTCTATAACCGTAGAGATTGCGTCAAAGAATGATCAAGTTTTCAGAAGCTTCAAGACTCAGAGTGATTGCTAAGGATGGATCAAGTGTTTCTGCAGTAGAGAGAACTTCCTTCTCTTCATCGCCAGCCCACACTTATCCTAACTGCCATCGCCAACCCACAGACGCTCCACACAGCTCCCAGCTGCTCACCTGCAATAAGCCAGCTACCCCTGACCTGCTCTGGACTCACTGAACTCTCCTCAGATGAGCCCCAGCCCCAGGTCACTTCCAGCCGTTGCCAGCAGCGCCCGTTGTAACCTGCGATGGAAAACTGCCAAACCTGCTCAACGGAAAGCCTCTCTTTGACCCTCCTTGAGTGTTTGAATTCATCCCTGTCACCTGCACACTCAATCAGAGGTTTAGCAAATGAATATCAAATGAGATCAGTGATAGCAGAAAAAATCCTGAGCAAAACAGACGCGATCAGACCCTTCTGACAGCGTATTTGAATTAAAGTTCTGATCCTGATCGGTCGCCAGACCGATCAGGGAGGACCCTGATCGGTCACCCGACCAATCCAGCAGTCTTCTGCACACTCCTGATTGGTCCCCAGACCAATCCAGCATTCTGCTGCACACTCCAGATCGATCCCCAGACCAATCAGGCTCCAGCCTGATCGGTCACCAAACCTATCAGGCTGCTCCCAGACCAATCAGGCTCCATCCTGATTGGTCATAAGGAGAATCTCGCGACACTTGATCGTTCTCTAGACCGATCTGAACAGTATCCCTGATTGGTCACCAGACCGATCAGGAGTCGAACAGTAAGGTTCCCAAAACCCACTGGATGCTTCCTAATCGGTCACCGGACCGATAAGGCTGTGCCCTGATCGGTCACCAGACCGATCAGGCTGCTTCTAGACCAATCAGGCTCCGTCCTGATCGATCATAGAGAGGAACCTGCGATGCTGGATCGTTCTCCAGAACGATCTGCACAGCGATCATGATCGATCACCAGACCGATCAGGAGTAGATCAGTAAGGGAACTCAACCCACTTGTGAGCTCCCTGATCGGTCACCAGACCAATCAGGAGCCATTCAGTGAGTGAAACGCATACTCCCTGATCGGTCACTAGACCGATCAGTCATCGCTGGATCGGTCACCAGACCGATCCACGAAGGAGCACCGTGCCAACATCCCTGATCGATCACCAGACCGATCCAGGCAAGCCCAAATGCACTCTAAGTCATGAGAACAAGCCTCCAACCCTTCTCTGACTCGTGCCATGTCCAGCTTCACTCACTGGGACTTCAACCTAGCCCTTCAAGCTAGGACCTGGCTTCACTCACCAGGGTTTCGGTCACCCGGCTTCACTCACCGGGACCCGGCTTCACTCACCGGGATTTCAACCTAGCTTCACTCACTAGGATTTCAATCACCTGGCTTCACTCACCAGGACCCGGCTTCACTCACCGAGATTTTCCTCACCTGGCTTCACTCACCAGGACCCAGCTTCACTCACCGGGATTTCCCTCACCTGGCTTCACTCACCAGGACCCAGCTTCACTCACCGGGATTTCCCTCACCTGGCTTCACTCACCAGGACCCGGCTTCACTCACCGGGATTTCTATCACTTGGCTTCACTCACCAGGACTCGGCTTCACTCACCGGGATTTCCACCACCTGGGTTCACTCACTAGGACCCGGCTTCACTCACCGGGATTTCATCCAGCCTAGCCCTCCAGACCAGGACCCGACTTTTTCCATGCCAGCGTGCGATCTCACAAATCCACCTGGACATAACCCGAATTTCATTCAACCAAACTTAAATCATTGTCAAACACCAAAACAACAACCGGGCCAGACTGCATCAACATCCATAACCTCAAATTAATATTTTTTCCAAAGTAGGTGTCCATAACCTCAAATTTATATTTTTTCCAAAGCTATAGGTGTAGTTTAGTTCCATCAGTGGGTTTTGTTCAAAACCCACTGATGGACCTCCCATATCTGGATTTCTAAAAAACCATTATCAATAGTTAGGGATGAGGTTGGGAAAAGTATTTTAGGTGTCCATAACCGCAAATTTATATTTTTTCCAAAGCTATAGGTGTAGTTTAGTTCCATCAGTGGGTTTTGCTCAAAACTCATTGATGGACCTCTCATATCTGGATTTCTGAAAAACCATTATCAATAGTTAGTGATGAGGTTGGAGAAAGTATTTTAGGTGTCCATAACCTCAAATTTATATTTTTTCCAAAGCTATAGGTCTAGTTTGGTTCCATCAGTGGGTTTTGCTCAAAACCCACTGATGGAGCCCCCATATTTGGATTTCTGAAACCCCTACATAAATAGTTAGGGATGAGGTTGGAGAAAGTATTTTAGGTGTCCATAACCTCAAAATAATATTTTTTCCAAAGTAGGTGTCCATAACCTCAAATTTATATTTTTTCCAAAGCTATAGGTGTAGTTTAGTTCCATCAGTGGGTTTTGTTCAAAACCCACTGATGGACCTCCCATATCTGGATTTCTGAAAAACCATTATCAATAGTTAGGGATGAGGTTGGAGAAAGTATTTTAGGTGTCCATAACCTCAAATTTATATTTTTTCTAAAGCTATAGGTGTAATTTAGTTCCATCAGTGGGTTTTGCTCAAAACCCACTGATGGACCTCCCATATCTGGATTTCTAAAAAACCATTATCAATAGTTAGGGATGAGATTGGAGAAAGTATTTTAGGTGTCCATAACCTCAAATTTATATTTTTTCCAAAGGTATAGGTCTAGTTTAGTTCCATTAGTGGGTTTTGCTCAAAACCCACTGATGGACCTCCCATATCTGGATTTCTGAAAAACCATTATCAATAGTTAGGGATGAGGTTGGAGAAAGTATTTTAGGTGTCCATAACCTCAAATTTATATTTTTTCCAAAGCTATAGGTCTAGTTTAGTTCCATCAGTGGGTTTTGCTCAAAACCCACTGATGGACCTCCCATATCTGGATTTCTGAAAAACCATTATCAATAGTTAGTGATGAGGTTGGAGAAAGTATTTTAGGTGTCCATAACCTCAAATTTATATTTTTTCCAAAGCTATAGGTCTAGTTTGGTTCCATCAGTGGATTTTGCTCAAAACCCACTAATGGAGCCCCCATATCTGAATTTCTGAAACCCCCTATATAAATAGTTAGGGATGAGGTTGGAGAAAGTATTTTAGGTGTCCATAACCTAAAATTAATATTTTTACCAAAGCATATCATGAATTTATTAATCACCATCAATGACATTTTAAACAAAATGATGACCATATATAAGAATAAAGGAAGATAGCTCACCGCTGTGTCAAATTCATGCTTATATTTACGGCCACTAGCAAGAGAATTAAAATGATTGAAAGTCGTGGATTCGGTATCCACCGCCAACAAGTGAAAGTGTGTATTATCACTGCACAAAGGGATTAAAATAAATCTAAACCCTTGTTCTAGCATATCAGTCTTCATCACTTGTTGTATGGAAATCTTTCTTGACGATCTGATTGATGCCTACAAATATGCATTCACAAAATTAATAATACCCATATCATAATATTAGGTCTTCTATAATATATCTGTTTAATTAATATACATCACTTACTGTGAAGAAGGTTGAACAATATATTGACTTATTGTATAACCTGCCACATGCGGATGCTCCCCTAAATAAAATTTTACAAAAGGCATCAATGACCTCGCCTTTTGTAAAAACCTCTCCATTGAGGATTTATAAGAATGAATGCAAATTCAAAACAAAGGGTGCATCCTCCCAGATAAATTCATTTGCCAACCTGCCATGTAAATTGATAAGATTATATATTACATAAGAAGATATATTAACTAAACTAAATTATAATATTTTGTAACTTACTTTAGATTCTCCAATCTATTTATCAGGTAGGTCACTTCTTTATCTTGATTTTTCTTCTTTGTATTCATAAAATGTTTCTTCACAAACTACATCGACAAAATTTATTTAGACAAAACTAATTATTGACCAAATTCAATACAATTGACGTATTTTAAATGAAATTAACACACTTACATCAATGCCTTGTTGCCTCATTTTGTATAGTTCGGAGGTTCTTCTTGTTTCCTCCTCTATGTCTTCTTCAGACATGACTTCCATTACATTAATGTTTTCTCTTGCTTCATCCATATCCTCCTCACTAAGTTTCCTTTTTCCCTTGTCCATGACATTTGATATTTGTTTCCTGTCCCGCTTCCCCTTAGGTAAAAGCCGGTGCCATACTGGACTGTCAATTGGAGTATCCCTGTAATCATACCGAGTTCGATCACGTCCTCTCCTAGGTGTATAAGATACTGGATCAGAGAGAGGATCGACTACAGGATAGCTTTCTTGACCCTCCATGCCTTTTTTTCAATAATTGAAAGTAATTCCTTAACCCTTTCATTCAAACATATATTCTCCTCTGTTAGCTCCTTGATTCGGTTGTCCTTAAGAATGCATTCACCACATAGCCTAACATCTCCTTCTGATGTCTCCATTGGCCGTGGTATGTCATCACCGATATCATGGTTCTCAAACAATGTGTTTTCATGTAGGTTAGGAATTAATTCAAAATAACCTGTCAATTACGAAGTACACAAATGTTACTACCTCTATATCTAACTCAGATAGATCACATTTAAGAATAATTACCTCTTCGGACGAGAGTCGGTCGACAAGGCCCCTCACCCTACTAATATGCGAAGGAATATTCCTCCACTTATTTATTCGGGGTCCTTCAACATTGAATGATTTTTGAATTGGTACATGCTCCAAAAACCATACCTACACAAAGTTTTCCAGCCAAATACATTAATGACATCAAAATATTATAAAATTTAACAAGATAATTCTACTCACTGCCAAAAGCCCTGCAAATCCTTTAGGTAAGGGAGGTTGGTGGTGCTCTGGTTTCCCTGAGTTGATGAAAATTAGTCCCCAATCTTAGGTAATTGTGGAGACAAAAATTGATGGATAGCTTCTACCCAGTTGAATCTACCTAGATTGTCATAATCATCTACTATATCTACAAGACCTAGAGGAACCTTATATGTACTAGACGAAAATAAAACACAAACAAATATATACAAAATATAAAATTTACACACTAATAAAACATCATCCTCTGATTCAACACTTTTAGAAAAATGTTTAAGTAACTCCTCAAGTCTTGTTCTTGTAGGTTGTTTTTCTTTTGAGAAGTAAGTACGATAGAGGTCACCTGATACTTTAGTTGAATTAATAGGGACCGAAACACCACGGTCCACTATACCCAGTATCAAAGCAACATCTCGTCTGGAGAACGCAACCGGTACACCTGAAACAATTACAATATTTAGTTATCATCAAGAATATAGGCTTGAAATTATTCCACGTTGGGCCTGAAATGAATTCAATTCAGGCCCAACGTGGGCCTGAAATGAATTCAATTCAGGCCCAACGAGAGCCTGAAATGAATACATTTTAGGCCCACGTCGTGCCTGAAATGAATTCATTTCAGGCCCGAGGTGGGCCTGAAATGTATTCATTTTAGGCCTACCGAGGGCCTGAAGTTAATTTAGTTCAGGCCCTCGGTAGGCCTGAAATAAAATCATTTCAGGCCTACCGAGGGCCTGAAATAAAATCATTTCAGGCCTACCGAGGGCCTGAAGTCAATTTCACTTCAGGCCCTCAGTAGCCCTGAAATGAAATGATTAAACTTTATCAAAAACTAATCATTTCAGGCCATCTATATTACTGTCTTATCTTACTATAGATACTATAGATATTGTCTACAATTCATAACTAAAACTATTACCTGAGAATTTAAAAACTTGCGAGGTTGAATCCCAACTTTCAAATATATTAATCAAAATTCCACGGATATGCTGCAATTCTTGTATGTCCAGGAAAAAACTGAAAGGCGACCCTTTGATCTTCGCAATGTGTCGATCATTTAAAATTTCAAATGCTTCAAAAAAATTATTTAAAGTGGCCTAAAACACTGCACCAACGTAATTTTTGTCCAAAGTCATCTGAATCCTACAGTTTATATATAGTACAAATTTATTCAGCAAAATAATTTTAAACATGTTGACAAACTATGCTGGTTTGACCTAAGCATATCGCTAACATACCTTGGTGGATAATGCCAACGAAGAAGACGCTCAACCACCCACAGACCTTTTTCCTAACATTATCAAATAAATCAAACGTGCAGAAACCCTAACCCCTTGGTGTATTATGCCGATCAGTCTGGACTTCAACGTTAACACTAAAACCCACCTCAGGATCACACAGAAACGCTTTCGAGAATTGCCTAGGTTTTGTTGTCCGCATGGATTCGGGGGATGAGCTCGCGACTATATCACAGCTAGGGCACGCACAATGTCCTCCACCTTCAAACCTTCCATTTACGTTGTTGCGCTGAGAGAGAATGGAGAAAAATTCGACTGCTACCCATCTGAACCACAAATTAATATTTTATTGATAAAGTGGTTCGGTTGTCTCGAAAATGTGTTTGATAAAGCCATTCTTTGACGGGAGGGGTATAAAAGTAACTTCACTATATGGTATGCGCCCTTTGGTATAATAGAAACCATGGTACTCCTTTCGGTAATTACGAATAGTTGGATACGCCCTTTGGTAAATTGCCGAATATAAATCTTTGTTTGTAGTTTTTACACAACCTCATTTGGTGTATTCTTGATTTCTTTTTTTTTTTATTCTATAAAAAATCCCATTTGTTAAGTTTTACATCTAGATCAGTAAAAGGGTAATAGACATAATTTCTTTTTCTTGTGTTTGTTCTGTCTTGTTCCAAGTAGTTGTATCAGTGCTTATATTTTTTTGCCTTTGCTCTGATTATGAGCTTTTTAAAATGCCAAAGGAAACATATTTTGTATTTATTAATCCTTACAATAGTTTCTATGGCTAATTTTAACCTTATTTTACAAGTTAAGTTGATACAATATCATTTTCGTTTCATTTCGGAAGTTAAGCTAATAAGGTGATATACATGGTTCAATTCCTAAACTAAATTTTAACAATTTAGGTTATTGATTGACGTAGAAAATTAATAATTTTTAATTCACTTTGTTCTCTTAAGCTGTGTTTGTTTTGCTATATATATATATATATATATATATATATAGCCACGATAATTCAACTCACTTGTTAAATTTTATTTCTCTCCAAAGGAGTACTTGGAAGGAATTAAATTTACATGTCCCATAAACAAAAATTAGTAAATGGAGTGTTTCTTTGTATTCAATGTATCCTAAGTACCATTTTTTACTTTGTGTGCAATATCCTATTTGTAGAACTTGTATTAGTAAATTTTCTTATCCTATGCTAAATAATGCATTTTGCCTATGGGAATGAAAGTTTGAAGATCATGATGATATAATTTTCCAAAATATGATTTACTAATATATCTATATATATATATATATATATATATATATATTATGATCTTGTTATGGTGGTATGATTATTTTACTAATTTTCCATTTAAGTTGAAACTAATGGTTAATTTTCTATAGTTAACATAGTCGATATTACTATTTTTTTTTTGTCTTATAATTATTAATCATATTTAATAAGTTTAGGCAAACTAAGGAGAGGTTGAGACTAACTATATTAGGGTGACTGTTTAGAAGTAAGTAAGAAGAGTGTAGCAAAGGCATTGACTGTCAGAGAGCGGAGTATCCCGGTGCCTCCCAACACCATAGGAAAGAAGACCATGACAAATGCGAACCGCGGTAGCACCAATGATGCAACCCACTACATAAAAACAAGGCTTTAGAAAATAGATTTTTGAGACGAAATTGAAATCTATTTCACATTTAGATAAATTAGAGACAGATTTGTTACAGAATTATTAATATGTTTAACTTAAAAAATATAATATTTTGAAAAAAAAAAGTTGAGATGGAATTTGAAATGAATTTGAGATGAAATTGCAAATAAATTTTTATATACAAAGAAAATACAGATTAAAAACAAAATTTGAAATGAAACTGAGATTAATGATAAATTTTTTTAAGTGGAAATAAAATATGTTTCTAATTTATATAAAGATATGATACGAAATTATTAATCATTTTCATTTTAATAAAATATAATGTTTGAAAAGAAATTTAAGACGAAATTTAAAATAAATTTGATACAAAATTATATATAAATTTTTATAAATAAAAATAAATACGGATTATAAATGAAATTTGAGATAATATAATTTTGATAAAACATCTGTTTTAGATATATATAAATGAGAGATAGATTTGATATGGAATTATTAATATGTTTCATTTTAATAAAATATAATATTTAAAAAAATTAGATGGAATTTAAAACTAATTTGATACAAAATTCCATATAAAGTTTTATAAATAAAACTAAATACGGATTATTAATGAAATTTTAGAACATATAATTTTTTCAAAAAATTCATTTAAAATTTAATAAAAATTTAAGATAGAAAAAAGATTATATATATATATATATATTTAAGACAAATTTACTATGAAATAAAGATAAATATGGAACAGACACGAATTTATAATTTTAATAGGTTATTAAATTAATTTTAAATTGGCATATGTACAATTAATTACTTATAAAAATTAGGTCTAATGTAATGTCGTCTCGTCGCATTCACCCATACAAGAGGTCATGTTCGAGTCAGATTCTACATTCTCCGTATCTATACCTATCAAATATTATATATCCATTCATGTACCTACAATCATTAAAGGATCAAATATCTTAGATATTAATAAAATTTTCTTCTTTTTATTCAACTATTATCATTCGCCAAAAATATCTTAGAGTTAATATCGTATTAAACTATATATATATAATTTAAAATAGATTAGACATCTATATAATCTACTTTTAACATCAACAAAAATAGTTTGGGAGTATTTGGGAGAACTTTTGCTTATTTAAAAGTGATTCTTGTAGAGATTATTTTGAAGTTAATAAGAAACTAAAGTATAAAGTATTTGAAAATAGAAGCCACAAGCTAATACAAGATAAAGTTTGAGTGTTTGGAAGAATAATTACTTTCAAACTTAATTTTCAGTTAAATGACAATAATATCCTTAAAATATATAAATTAATATTTTTTTAATTATCTAAATATAATTTTGATACATTATTATTTTGATAAATATACTATATTTTGAATATTTATATAATTATTTTTACACTACAAGAAATACTAAATTTACTGACGGAATTACCAACGGAATATTTATTCCGTCGGTATTTACCGACGGAACTATAATTCCGTCGGTGATTACCGGCGGAATAAATTCTCCGTCGGTATAGTTTGATATGGGGTTTCGTTAATTAGAGATATTGCCGACGAAATTGTAATTCCGTCGGTATTTACCGACGGAGAATATTTTCTGTCAAAATATTTAGGCATTCAATTAAAAAAACATGTGGCTTTTCCCCGTTTGTGAAATTACCGACTGAACGGAGAATTCCGTCAGTAACTACCGATGGAACAGGGCTTCCGTCGGTAGATTCCGACGGAACAGGGCCTCCGTCGGAACCTACCGATGGAACCAATTCCGTCGGTAATAGCCAAATATGGGTTTGGCACTCAAAATTTAGGGTTTGGTGCGGGATTTGGCCACGTGGCAGATCTTACCGACGGAATCATCATTCCGTCGGTGGCCACCGACGAAATGGTGATTCCGTCAGTAAGCGATGATAAATTAAGACTCACGGACTTTACTTTTTTCCCCTACGCGATCGCTCCTTCTTTCTAGGCGATTAGGGTTTAGGGCGCGCGCGGTCTCCTCCCCCGGTACGTATCTCTTCTCTTCGTCTCATCGGCGTTGCCGCGGGCGTCAACGCCGCCAGTGTCGGCGCCGGCAGTGTCGGCATATCCTTGGGGGTGCTGCCTGGCACCGCCGGCTCGGGCGGGCCCTCTGGCGGCCGCAGCCGCCTCACCCCTGGTAGCAGGCGGTCGTAGCTGGCTCAGCTGTATCGACTCGGCTGTGGCCGCTAGCGCCCGCAGCCCCCTCTGTCGTCGCCGCAGGCGGGCCAGCAGCCTCGGTGGCGGTCCAGCCGCCACGTCCGGGCACACCAAAGGGCCAGCGGGCTCGCCGGAAGCCTAGGGGGCACGCCGGCGGCCGTGCGGCCTCGCCGGCGGCCGTGCGGCCTCGCCGGCGGCCGTGCGGCCTCGCCGGCGGCCGTGCGGCCTCGCCGGCGGCCGTGCGGCCTCGCCGGCGGCCGTGCGGCCTCGCCGGCGGCCGTGCGGCCTCGCCGGCGGCCGTGCGGCCTCGCCGGCGGCCGTGCGGCCTCGCCGGCGGCCGTGCGGCCTCGCCGGCGGCCGTGCGGCCTCGCCGGCGGCCGTGCGGCCTCGCCGGCGGCCGTGCGGCCTCGCCGGCGGCCGTGCGGCCTCGCCGGCGGCCGTGCGGCCTCGCCGGCGGCCGTGCGGCCTCGCCGGCGGCCGTGCGGCCTCGCCGGCGGCCGTGCGACCTCTGCCGGCGGCCCAGCTGGCACGCCGGCGACCCAGCTGGCACGCCGGCGACCCAGCTGGCATGCCGGCGCTCATTTGCCTTGCCGGGGAAAATTAATTAGATTTATTTGTTAATCTAATTTTGTAATCATTTGTTATTAATTAGATTTGTTTTTTTACTCTTGTAGGTTACTACAGTTGCTGTTTTTCAAGTACGTATTTCTATTTGATAGTTATTTTATTTGTTTACATTATATATTAGAGCAATTATTTTTGTTATTAATTTCGGGTTTAAATTGATAATTTATATAATTGGTAGGAATTAAGAAATAAGGTATTTTATTTAATTAATATATGTTTAGAATTGTAAGCGTTAGTATTTGATATTCTCATCCTAAATTTGAATTACTTATTAATAGGCAACAATGTATATGAATAAAGCTTGGATGTATAATCGATTAGAAAATAGATTTATCAGAGATGATTTTGTTTCTGAACTTGAACATTTTGTCAACTTTGCTAAGAGTCACCCAGAATGTATGAATGGTATCGAATTAAGGTGTCCGTGTAATCACAATAAATGCAGAAATAAAGCCTTTCGTGATGAGGATACTGTGAGAGTTCATATATGTAGAAATGGGTTTGTGCCAAATTACTATAATTGGTATTGTCATAGAGAACCCTATGTGTATGAATCAATTGGACCTTCTGCTAGTTCAACTTCTGATAGACATGTTGTTGCGCCTGATTCAACAACTAATATTGAAATGCAAATAATGGTTCAGGATGCGATGAATGTTGTTCAGTATTCTCAAGTAGATGAAATACCAACACATGAATATCAACAATTATATGAAATGTTAAAGGCCAGTGAAAGAGAAGTGTGAGAAGACATTCCTTCAGGTCATTCCCAATTATCAATTACTGCAAGATTATTAAATTTGAAAGCAGAACATCATTTTTCAGAAAGATGTTATGATGACATATGTCAATTGATGTCTGAGTTGCTTCCTGCTGATAATATAATGACTAATAGCTTTTATAATACAAAAAAATTGGTCAAAGGTTTAGGTTTGTCGGTTGAGAAGATTGACTGTTGTATAAATAACTGTATGATCTTTTGGAATGAAGATAATGAACTGAGTGAATGCAAAATATGTAGTCACCCTTGTTATATGCCTCTTACTCGTATACCAGGGAAGAAGAAGAAAAAGATTGCTTGGAAAGTTATGTATTATTTTCCATTAACTGCTAGACTTCAACGTTTATATGCATCCACTGCTACAGCTACTCACATGATATGGCATCATGAGCATGCGCACGAAGGAGGTGTAATGTGTCATCCTTGTGATTCTCCTGCATGGAAATATCTTGATAGTGTGTTTCCTTCATTTCAGATGGAACCACGTAATGTGAGATTGAGACTTTCTGCAGATGGATTTCAACCATTTGGTCAGTCAGGACAGCAGTATTCTTCTTGGCTAGTGATATTAACACCGTATAATTTACCGCCATGGATGTGCATGAAAGATGAATTTATGTTCCTTACTGTATTGATTCCTGGTTCAACCAATCCTAAAGAGAAGATAGACATTTTCCTCCAATCTCTGATTGCTGAGTTGAATGATTTATGGAATGTAGGGTCCTTGACTTATGATGTTGTAAGTAAAACTAATTTTACATTACATACTGCATTATTATGGATAATTAGTGATTTTCTAGCATACACGATGTTGTCAGGATGGAGCACATCTGGAAAATTAGCATGCTCACATTGCACGATGGAGTCTGATGCATTTTCATTACATTGCAGTGGGAATGTATCTTGGTTCGATAACCACCATAAATTTTTACCTGTTGATCACCCTTTTAGGCGAAATAAAAAAAAATCCTAAAGAATGTTGTAGTGAGAAAATTTTCTCCAGTGATTGCTTCAAGTGAAGATATCATTGAACAAATTGATAGTTATAGATTTTTACCAATTCCTCAAGCTGGTTCCGATGACTTAAATAAATATATTGTTCGGATATGCAAGTGTGGATGGAAGAAAAGGAGTATATTTTGGGAGCTACCTTGTTGGAAATATCTGCTCATTCGACATAATTTAGATGTTATGTATGTTGAAAAAATGTCTTCGATAATATCTTCAACACTGTGATGAACGTGCCTAGA
The DNA here is from genome assembly GCA_024364735.1 of Boesenbergia rotunda. Lineage (NCBI taxonomy): Eukaryota > Viridiplantae > Streptophyta > Magnoliopsida > Zingiberales > Zingiberaceae > Boesenbergia > Boesenbergia rotunda. The sequence goes on along the minus strand of JAGFNQ010002302.1, from coordinate 224,824 downwards.
AAAATTAAAGACACTGCAAAATCACGTGAAGAATTAAAAGAGCTAGTTAACAGGCCAGAATTGCATAAGGATGAAACATCTAATAGATTTCCAAAGGCTTGTTATACATTGGACAAAGATGGAAAACAAGCTTTATGTAGTTGGTTGAAAGAAATAAAATTTCCAAATGGGTATGCTTCTAATATGGCTAGATGCGTCGATATGAACAGATTAAAAATGTTTAGAATGAAAAGTCATGACTGTCATGTGTTTATGCAAAGACTTATTCCAGTAGCTTTTCATGACTTACTTCCTCAAAATGTCTGGGAAGAACTCACAGAATTGAGTCTATTTTTTAGAGATTTGACAGTAAGGTGTATTATAGTGGATGATATGCTTCACCTGAAAACAGACATTACTCTCATACTATGTAAGCTGGAACGAATTTTTCCTCCTAGTTTTTTTTATTCAATGAAATATCTACCAGTGCATTTACCATATGAGGCACAAATAGCTGGTCCTGTTCAGTACAGATGGATGTATCCATTCAAATAATTTTTGAGAAAATTAAAGAATAATGTTCGTAACAAAGCAAGAGTTGAGGGGTCAATAAGTAATCCTTATCTGGTTGAAGAAACATCTTCTTTCTGCTCTTATTATTTTGCTAATCATGTGAAAACCAAACATCGCAAATATCCTAGAAATTTTGATGATGCTCGGCCAATAGACCCATTGAAGCTTTCTATTTTCAAGTATCCTGACAAGGCAATTGGTGCATCTTCATCTAGATGGTTAACTGAACAGGAATCAGAACATACATACTTCTAAACTGTCAAGAGGTCAAACCATATATAAAGTAAGTTTATTTCTCTAATAAAACTATAATTCGCTTGGAAATTTCATGATGAGGATTTAAAATGTTTTAATTATATCTAAAATTCTTTGTCAGCTTATACGAACAACAACTATATTTGCAAAATCCATCATTTTGTGCAAGTGAGATAGCTGCAAAGTTAGAGACGGAATTTGCATTATGGTTCCAAATATATATGTTAAAGCAATTTAAATTTAATATTTTTTGAGTTATAACAAATATTATTCAATCTCCTAATTTATATTAAAATTAATTTTATAGGTGAAAGATCGTAGAATTTCAAATGTCGAAGATGATAGTGTTGGGTTCTCCCGGCACAAAACAATAAAAACGCAGCGGAAACAAGAACCCACGAGCGATCCATGCGAAAGAAAACTCGTACAAAGCTATCTATCTAATAGATTTATCTACTGTTTATACCTTTGAAGCGTGCCCTTCGGTTATCCCGCTCGTCCAAGATACGCCGGATCTCTTGCACGTTCAAGCGTCCATGCCTCTATTCGTATCCACACGGACATAATCTCTCAACTTCAGGAGAGCTACCTTAGTTGTGCTAGCAACTTGAGGTAGCTCGCAGAACACCAAGAACCTTACAATAAGGTTTCGGCCAAAAGGGTGGAGAGGAAGAAGAGAGGAAGGGAAGGGGAAAAGCTAAGGCAAGAAGAAGAAGACCTCATCCAAAGTCACAAGGCCCTCTTTTATAATCATCCCATGAATATGAAGAGGTTTGTGTCTCTTTGGCTTCCCAATAAAGAGCACATCTTTTTATGTGGCTCTTTATCATTTCCCATGCAAGAAAAGAATCTTTTCATCCAATGAAGAGAGACTTTTCTCTTTCCTTCATGCAACTCCGACCGGGCCTCTCGGGCTTCCGACTCGGTCTCCCGACCAAGTCTCCCGAATGGCGAGCTCCCGACCCAGTCTGCCGAGCTCTGACCCAGTCTGTCGAGTGCCGACCCAATCTGCCGAGTTCCGACTCGGTCTGCCGAGCTCCGACTCGGCCCGCCGAGCTCCGACTCGGCCCGCCGAGCTCCGACTCGGCCCGCCGAGCTCCGACTCGTCCCGCCGAGCTCCGACTCGGCCCGCCGAGCTCCGACTCGGCACGCCGAGCTCCGACTCGGCCCGCCGAGCTCCGACTCGGCCCGCCGAGCTCCGACTCGGTCTCTCTCGAGTTCCCAACTCGAGTCCCCCGAACTGACCTCCCGAGTTCCCAACTCGGGCTCAGGTCTCCCGAGTTCCCAACTCGGGCTCAGATCTCCCGAGTTCCCAACTCGGGCTCAGATCTGCCAATCAATTTTCCCGAAGCATTGTGTCCTTTGTGTGTGACCCAATAGGTTCTTGTGACATTGGCAATGCACCTAAACACTTTAGACACATAAACAATGAGCGGCATCTAGCAATGCATCATTGCTACCCAAGTAATAAGAAAAGTCGAGACCCGACTAAACCTCCGTGACTATGATAGTGTATGACCTTGTCCTTCTATCCTTGATATCTAGATTGACCAATGAGGCATAGACCGTGTCATCCTCAATCAATCTTGTGTTTCTTGATCCCCAAGTAGACTCACTCAAACAAATGAGCTCAATATCTCATATTGACTCATTTGAGCATGGCCATGCGTTTCAGTAGTCCTACTCGATCAAGGGGCCCACAGATATCACTCCCGTCATATGGGAGGGATAGATCCCATCTACATCACTCACATCCCTCCGCATAATTCATTACATACCCAGTGATCGCCTTTATAGTCCACCCTGTTACGGGTGACGTTTGACGATACCAAAGTACATAACTCCTTATGTAGGGAACCGTAGTGACTTCAGGTCTAAGGACTATTCATACCAATAGTCACATGAGAAAGTCTATGACACTCATATGACAATCTATGAAACTTTCTCATTGCGGGTCATTCAGTACACATTCTCCAATGTATACCTATGTGTCAACTTGATATCACATACCCATGACTTGTGAGCTCAAGTCATCAGTTGACCTACATGCTAGTCTCCATGCATTAATATTGTCCCTGAATATTAATGCTTGACTAGGAATAATTTAGTGTAGTGTTCTCTACATTATCTCACTATCGATTCAACTAATCGATATAATGTAGATAAGAACCTACTACACAAGGACATTATTATATTTAGTCATTCAGCACAGAATACAAAGTAAGTATAATAATCAAACATGTCTTTATTAATGATAGAATATGATACAAAATGCCCCTAGTCAATCATCACATAATTGGCTCTAGGGCTCCTACTAACAGATAGGATATTGAATCTTGCATCAGGTCCTCTCCGTAAAATAATAGTTTACTCTGGTTACTATGTTAATGGGCTAAACTTCCACGTGAGACATCGAGAATCAAGCAGGTTAACCTTCAATTCTGGTATATGCGTCAAAGGATGTATGGAAAATAGTAACATTGAGTTTGATTATTATGGAATACTTGATGAAATCATAGACGTTGAATACCCTGCATTACCTTTAAAAAGATGTGTGTTGTTCAAATGTGCATGGTATGATCCGACCCCAAGAATAGGTACTCGAATACATTCAAATTATAATTTAATTGAGGTTAATGCCAACAAAAGGTTCAATAAGTTTGAGCCTTTTATCTTCGGAGTACAAGCGGGTCAAGTTTTCTATCTTGAATACCCTACGAGGAGACGAAGACCTAGTCAATGGTTGTATGTTTGTCGAATGAAGGCTCGCTCAACGATAGAAATGCCGAACACCCTCACTGCTGTTAACCATGATGCATTTCAGAATGATTATCTGAAGAGATATTCAGTTGATTCACAACTCGAATCTACATCTCATTTACTTGTAGATATTAACGTCACTTACGAGGATATAGATGATGGAGATATGTCCAGCAGCGATGAAGTTGTTGAACTAACAGAGTCTAGCGATGAGGATTTAGAAGTTGCTACTATTGATTAATTTGATCTTAATTATGATAAGATATCATGTTTTTTGTTTATCATGTAAGTTATGCATTAATTTTATTGATTGTAATTTTGATTAATTTTTTTATCATGCTACTATTGAATAATTTTTGTTTATAATGTCTCCACACTTTATTATGATTTATTGTAATTTTTTTATAGATATTATTATGGCACAACAACAACAAGAGCAGCAGCCAGATCAACAGCAACAACCACTCCGTGACTACAAGGTTCTAAAAATTATTGGATAATCGTAAGTATTTTTTATTAATAATAATTATGTTCATATCTGATTTTAGTTATAATATATTTTAAATTTTTTTAATAATTTTTATACAGATTCACTCTGCATGGCCACCGAGTGTCATCGTATATCACTGGAAAATTTAAAGAAAGAATGTGCGCTGCTGGTCTGACATGGAGACATGTAGATGAGGAGACAAAGATATTTTACTATAATGAATTTGTAGTAAGTATATTTAATATATTTACAATTCTAAAATTTTATAAATTCATTTTAATAATTTGCATTGCAGAAAAAATATACATGGGAGGACGGACACGAGGTAGAATTTAAAAATACTTGGAATATTTATTGTGCCAAGTTATACCGTGGCCACACGTATTATTTAAGAAAGAAGGTGAAGCGACCGCCATATGTTAATGTCGAGACCTGGGGTGTATGGACGACCACCTGGGCAGAACAAAGATGGAAGGAAAACGCTGAAAAGGATCGAGCCAACAAAAATACAGAGTCAGGAGGCCCAAGCACCGGAACAACCCGGCATTCATCCGGATCTAAATCTATTATTGAGCATACCATGGACTTGGTGAGTTTAATTCAAAGCTATCTTATTGCAAGTAAATTTTGCATTTATCAATTACCAAACTCATATAATTAGGCTCTAATAACTTTGTGTATACAGGAACGAGATCTTGCTCGCCAGCCCAATTGTATGGAGGTCATTTTGAAGACCCATAAGAAGAAAGATGGGACCTTTGTCGATTCTCGATCACAGGCGATACACGTATAATAATAATCTTTATTCTATTTAATTGTTTCTATCTTTATTAACGTTAATAATCATATACAATTTAAATATTACTCTAATAATCCTTTTTCATACATGATCAAATTATAAATAGAGTGGTCGAGGCATCTCCGCCATCGATAGAGGGGGGAGGCACATACTTTATCCACCGACCAGCTGAACGAATATATTATGATGTTGTCGATGGACGGACAAAAAACTCCACCCTCTACGGGCTTGACTCACAGGCCAAAGTTTCATTCGATCGTTTAAGGATGCCTAGGGGTCATGCCACTTCGTCTGCTTCTTCTTCTGAGGTGCAGTCTTTACGAGAAGAAAATCAAGAACTACGCTCTCAAATTGCCTCCATGGATCAGAAGATGGATCAGTGGATAGCCACTGAGGCGCAAAGGAGAGCGGAAGAGGATCAGAGGAGAGCGGAGGACAATCGCAGGAGAGCGGAGGACGATCGGAGGAGAGCGGAGGAAGATCGGAGGAGAGATGTTGGGACCTTGTTGTTCTAGCTAAAGGGGGGTGAATAACTACTTCTCGATTTTCTTCCTATAAGTTGTTAGTGCGCAAGTGGAATAACAAAAACTAAAACAAACAACTAAGAAAGACACACCGATTTACGTGGTTCGAAGATGAAACTCCTACTCCACGGCTGTCCGTAAGGTGGACGATCCCGATCCTTCGGTTGATGATTCCCTAGAGCACCTCCAGCTAGCTCTTGTCGCTCTTTGTAGGTGGAGAAACCTCGCCACTGTTGGATCAAGAACACCGATAGAGGGGGGGTGAATATCGGAATTCATTTTTCTTCGGAAAATTAAGAGCAAGTGCACAGCGGAAATAAAAAAACAATAACACAGAGACGCAGTCGTTTTTACTTGGTTCGGAGCCTGTGTCAACTCCTACTCCAAGGCCCACGGTCGTTGACCGTTTACTTTGGGCAATTCTATATTAGGCGCAAGATAGTTTACAAAGGATTACAAATTAAGTACAGTAAACTTTTAAATAGCTCTTTTTACCGACGTCCGGAGTAGATTGACTATTTCGGAGCAGCAGGACGTCATCGGCTCGAGTTGGAAGGATTCCGAGGCGCAGTGCGAGAGCAGAAGAGCTTTGAGGCGTTGAGAGAATTGATGTTCTGAAGCCTTGGTCGAGGGCCCTTTATATAGGGCCTGGGGGCGCCCGGGATGTCGGGGGCGCCCCCCACGTGGCCTTTGATCCGCCAAAGTCTCGGTCGCGTCTGATCCTCTGGATCCGCTTTGATCGGGCGCCCGGACCGCTCGGGGCGCTCGGATTGACCGGGTCAAAGAGTTATCTGCTTGGCTTCGAAGGGAGCTTCGGTAGCTGGCCTGGGTCGAGGCATGCGCATGGGGGCGCCCGGGATGCAGGGGGCGCCCGGGAGCAGCGGGGGCGCCCGGGAGCGCGGGCGCGCCCGCAGGATGCACTGTCGAAGCTTGTTTCTGATTTGCGTGTTCTGTGTTCACCTTGGGGGCGCCCGGGACACTCCGAGCGCCCTACTCAGTCATTGCCTCTCTCCTTTGAGGCTTTCTGAGCTACAGACACACGTTCCTTCGGTCCTGCATCCAGGGTTAGTCCAAAACACAACAATACATTAAGTGGTTAGATTATACAGCCTTAGCTGTCTTGGTTCTAACTTTGGTCTCCAAAATGGAGCCCTAGGTCGAACCGACGCCTACTGTTCCCTCGACGAGGAACGCGTCCTCACCTACTCCTCTCGGGAGAATTTACCTGATGCCAACCGTTTCTCTGGTTGGACTTTTGCCTGACGGTCCTTTGTCAGGTCTTGGATGCCGAGCTGCCCTTCGCTCGGTGCCTAGCATTCCTTCGCTAGGGCTTCAGTCCTAGGTTGTCCTTCGCCTGGCGCCTAGCAGTCCTTCGCTAGGGCTTTTGACCCTGGCATTCCTTCGCCAGTGCCTAGCAGTCATTCGCTAGGTCTTTTTCTGCACACTAGACTAACTTGTTAGAAAACAAGTAAGACTTAACTTTTGACCTCTGTTGTCATTATCAAAACACAGGTTTGACTTGGGTGCATTCTGCACCAACAATCTCCCCCTTTTTGATTTATGGCAACCCTAGTTCAAAAAGTTAAGTTTAAGCAAACATGAAAAAAAAATGTTAATTTTTGTTCCCTCCCCCTGGAAGGAATCTCCCCCTAGATTTTTAAAAAATTCGTGGGGTTAAAAAAAAAACTTTACTTGTACTTTGAACACTTAAGTTTTAGGTAGTTAGAAATCTTTCAGTAACTTAAGTTAAAAGTACATAGGAGTTTTTGAAGCATGATTTTTAGAGTACTTAAAAGGTTTGAAGCTTTAAGTTTTATGGTACTCAAAAGTTTTGAAAGTGTTAGCTTAAGTACTTAGTAGGATTTAAAAAGCTTAAGTACTTAGTAAGATTTAAAAAGCTTAAGTACTTAGTAAGATTTGAAACACTTTAGTACTTAAGTGCTTAATAATTTTGAAAAATTTAAGTACTTAATAAATAGAGTCCATTTGGAAAACATAAGTACTTAATATAAAAAAACATTTTAAGTACTTAGTAACATTGTACTTATCCAGTTTTGAGAAACTTAAGCTTAAAGTAAAAAATTTGATAAGCTTAGGTTAGAAAATTTTGAAAGGCTTGAGTACTTAGCAAAATTTTGAAAGCTTAAGTAAAAATTTTGAAAGCTTTAAGAACTTAAGTAATTTGACAAGCTTAAGTTAGAAAATTTTGAAAGGCTTGAATAAAGGATAATAAAATTTTGAAACCCTTTTGAATAAAGCAAAAAAAAATTTGAAACCCTTTGAATAAAGAAAATTAATTTTTGAAAACTTTTTGAATAAGTAAAATTAATTTTTGAAAAACTTTTTGAGAAACTAAAATTAATTTTACTCTCTCCTTTCCTATCTCTCCCCCTTTGCCATATATCAAAACAGATAATTATAGCAGAAATAAGATTGCATAAAGGAAATAAGTAAGATTTTGCTGTACTGAACCAATTCATAATTAGACTTAAACTAAATCAGTCAATTTTCTCTGTAGGAACCTGTCTAACCCAATTAGCTACTTACTAACTGTTATAAACAGTAATTTTTGCTAGGGTTAGTCAAGTTAAGTGTTTCTGTTCAAGTTAGATTTTCTAAGCTTGACACTTAACTTGATTGCTATGTAAGTTGTATTTAGTGCCCCAATTACTGCAGATGCACTGACTTAAAGCATCTTGAATTAAGGCAAAGACCTAAGTATCTCAACCCTTTCTAGGTTATCAACCAAAAGTGCCCTAAGGTGCTTGTGAGATGTTGGCTTCTAAGTCTATAGGTGCATGCAGTTCTAGGGTTAGGGCCTAGGCTAAGTCCATTTTCGAAAAGACCCTAGTTTTGAAAGGGGGTAGTTTTGAAATAAAAATAAAACTAAGTCGAAAATGAAAACTGATTTTGAAAGTAAGTAAAACAGTTTTTCAAATTCTATTTTTAAAAACAAATCAAGTAGAGCAGTAAAAAAAAATTAATCTATTCTACAGAGCACAATCCTAACTGCTGAATTAAAAATACTCATAAACTGGTCAACAGAGAATAGTCAACATAGTCATACAGTCAAGCATGAGTCAACCCTACTGAGTAGGGGCAGTCAAATAGGTACAATGCTAAATGAATCTAAGACGAAGGATCGGGATGGTCAGAGGAGCCTGGCTGCCAGGATCGAAATAGGGTCATCATCTCGTGATACTCTGCCTCTCTGGCCTCCCTCTCGGCTCGAAGGGCGCTCATATAACTGTTATAGTAGCCCAGATTTGTCTCCATGTTTTCGGCGTGATTGGCCTCCACTTCCTCTCGGAGGCTCTGAACACGTGTCTCTAGCTGAGTCACTCGATCGTAGAGTGTCGGTGGAGCGGGCTCATCTATGTGCGCTCGGGCTGCTGCTGCTAAATCTCCGACATCAACTTCGACCTCCTCGTCGGAGTCGATCGGAGCTCCGGCCTGCTGTCGTCTCCAGCTCAGAACCCCGGTGGCCGATACCTCTAGACCCGCTAATGAGAAGTTCCTAAATCCTATTTCGTCAAAGTCAGTCATAGCGGTTATTTCGCCTAAGGTAATGTCACGACCATGGTGATGAAGGAGGGAAGTGATGATATGGCAGAATGGTGTGCGCACTCGTCCCTGGGTCGTGACACTGGACGCATGCAGAATAGAATGAAATAGATGAAGTCCAATGTCTATGTCAAGGTGATGAACTAGGGCATAGAGAAGGAAAGCATGAAAGGGTCGCATGGTCCCGAGATCTCTGGTGGAGAGTGGTAAGATACAGCGGACTAGGACTCTATACAAGGCATAGTCCTGTGCCTGAAGTTCAACGGCTAGGAAATGTCTATTTTCGGGGAGGTCTGCCCTATAGAAATAGGAGTGAATGGTGTCTAGGGTAATGTGTGAGTAGGGAGGATCAAATGGGGGGTTCCTAGGAGGATAGCAGCAGAATGTGGATTGAGAGGGTCGTAGTCCAAGGAACCGGTTCAATAACGTAGGGGTGATAGACAAAGGTATCCCTTGGACAGTAGTGTGAAACATGAGATTATCTTGTCAAATTATATTATTATAGAATTCTACACATAAAGATTCATTAATGGTGTGAGTGCAGAAGACAAGATTATCTAACTGATAGAAGTTGATAATATTCATTACTATTGGGTATGATTGGGTAAAGAAGTGCCTATTGAGATAGCTTATTTTAATAGGCTTGTAAATGGTTTGACCAAACTTATTACATAACTCTAGGGTAGGGAACCTAGGGTCAGGACTTGGTTCAGCATCGGGGTTGGCCGGGTTTGGTCGGCGTCTTCTAAGTTAAGGAAATATAAAAGAATCATGAGAGTATTGCATAAAAATAAATTTAAATGCAAACTAAGATTGTACCGGGCAGCTCGGGGAGGCATAGTTGAGGATGAGGACTTGCAAGACCTTCTTGAAGAGAAAGAAGTGAAGAAGGAGGTTGATTTTGGTGTGGAAGGAAGGGGAAACTCGGGTGCCTTATATAGGCAAACCAATGGGGGCGCCCGGGAGCTTTCGGGCGCCCGGGACAGGTCTTACTGCCAACGGCAGTAACTTTGACTGTATGGGGGCGCCCGGGACGGTCCGGGCGCCCTCGACAGGCTGTAATGCAGCTTTTGCTGCATTGGTTGTGGTGGGGGCGCCCGCGTGGTTCCGGGCGCCCTGGTCAAGGGCATGTAAAGACAAAAATTTGTCTTGTCATTATCTAACTATGGTTTAACCGATTTGACCATGGTTGGAATTGATTTTGACTGCATTGGAATTGATTTTGACTGCATTGACTATGGTTTGACAAGGTTGACCGTGGTTTGACCATGTTGACCAAGGTTTGACCGAGTTCTGAACTACAGGATTAACTCAAAATTAAAGATTTTACAATTGAGTCTTAATCCTACTGTCTCACCCAAATCTAGGGTTTTCAATCACGTTAGCCTTATAGGTTTTGTGAGACAGATTTTGACTAGTAAAAATATTTTGAAAAATTTTGATTAATTTTGAAAATAATTACATTTTTGAAAACTTAATTAATTTTGAAAATAATTAAATTTTGAAAACTTAATTAATTTTGAAAATTTGAAAAGATGTTTAAATCTACAAATAACTGAAATTTTGTGTTAGATTCGAATTTGACAAAGAAAATTTTGAATTTGAATTTCAAAAACTAGCTTCCAGGTCTTGGCGAGGCACTAGGCCTTCTTTGGCCGTAGCCTTATGGGATCATCCACCATTTCCTTGACAAAGCCTTTTAATGAAATTTCATTTTCAAAAATTCTTTGAAAAATTTCTGGTCTAACTAGTTTGGGTCTTGGATCGGTAGCTTCGGCTAGTTCCGCCAAATTGGCTTCCCTAACGTACTATCATCTCACCTCCACCCCAATACTATGTTGTCAAGTTTCAGCTAAGTTTGTTTAGTCCTTAAACTAGCCTAAGTTTAAGCATGGTAAATTGCAGAAATTAAATAAACAAGCAAACAATCATATTGCAATCAAGAATAACAATTTTATCTAATAATGAATATAGTTTTCAGTTTGGCTCCCCCTGGACTAAAGTCACGGTGATGGTTAGGCAAGATGTGAATCTTGTCCTTGGGGATCCAATACTGATTTGATCCAGTCGGTTTGTTCAGGTATAGTTTAGGTACCCATGCTTGAACTTTACCTCTGGACTGATTCAGTACAGCAAAGTAAGATCTTTGCCGGGATTTGGTTCTATAGCCCAGTCCGGATCGATTTAGAACTGATTTCTGTTTTCCAAGGATCATGTCAAGACCCTTGGAACTAGATGTAAATCGTTCTAATGCTGATCTAAGATCTTTAACCTGAGTTTTTAGGGAGGAGTTCTCCTTTTCAAGTTTTTCAACTTGAGTAAGAGTTCCTTCCTGAACCTTCTCGGTTAAGGGTTTAGGGTCAGCTCCCTCTTTGAGGAGTTTTACTTCCTGTCGGAGGGTTTCGGCTCGGAGTTTGGCTTTTGCCAAATCTCGAGAAAGAAATGAAATTAGTTCACTTAATTGAGATCTATTGAAACCGGTTACCTTAATTTCGCCGTCTTCTGTAAAGGTCAGCTTGTCGTCGTCCTGTTCTGATTCTGACTCGGTTCCGACTTCTTCTGAGGCGGTCAGAGCTAGGAGGTTGGACTGGGGTGCCTCTTCTTCTGAGGAGGAGGAGGATTCGTCCCAGGTTGCTTGGAGTGCTTTCTTTCTTCTTGTCTTTTTAGTTTCCTTTAGGTTAGGACACTCTGACTTGTAGTGGCCCTTTTTCTTGCACTCGTAGCAGGTCACATTGGGCTTGTTTGCGGGTTCAGCTGGTTCGTCCTTTCTTCGGCTTGTTCTCCATGTGTTGGCTTGGTTCTTTAACTTTTTATAATAACTTCGGGCTAGCCGGACTAGCTCAGATTGATCTCCTTCTTCATCTTCTGCGTCTGAGTCTGAGGTAGACTCGAGTTCAGGTTGAGATTTCTTCTTTGTCGATCTTCCAGTTTTTCCTGCAAAAAAGGCAATACTCTTCTCGGCCATATTGCAGTTAGTCTGTTCATGAAGTTCTAATTCAGAAAACAATTCGTCTAATTTAATTTTAGATAAATCCCTTGAAACCTTATATGCATCTACCATAGATGCCCACAAGGTATTTCTAAGAAATGTGTTTAGGGCATACCTTATTAGGTCACGATTTTCTACCTTGTGACCTATAGTGTGAAGACCGTTCATCAGCTCTTGTAAACGTGCGTGGAGTTGGGCTGCTGATTCGTTGTCGGCCATCTTGATGGTGTAGAGTTTGTTCAGGAGCAAATCCCTCTTACTGATGCGAGTATCTGACGTCCCTTCGTGCAGCTCGATCAGTTTTGCCCAAAGCTCCTTTGCACTGTTGAAGGGGCCCACCCGGTTCAGCTCCTCTTTTGTCAATCCGCATTGGAGAGTCTGAGTTGCTTTTGCGTCGGCTTCTATTTTGCGCTTCAGAGCGGTGTCCCATTCTGAGTAGCTTTGAGGTAGTCCTTCGGAGTTTTTGGGGATCTCCAGACCGGACTGGATAATGATCCACATGTCCACCTGAGTTTTCAGGTGGACCTCCATACGACTTTTCCAGTAAGAAAAGTCTTCCCCACTGAAAAGTGGAGGTCTGGCGGTGTTAAATCCCCCTTACATGGCCATTTGATCTGAAACAGAAAATTAAAAAAAACTTTTTCCAAGACTAGGTCTTGAATTAGTAGTGCGGGATAAATAAGATGACGAGGGGTGTTGCACTAACCTCGCTTAACGAAAAAAAATCGAACGAAATTTTTTAACGAAAAATTCGTAAGAAAAATATGAAAAAAATTAAAGATCCGAAAAAAAATTTCAAACTGGTGGTTGCACCAGGTTTGAACTTCCCCGCTCTGATACCACTTGTTGGATCGAGAACACCGATAGAGGGGGGGTGAATATCGGAATTTGTTTTTCTTCGGAAAATTAAGAGCAAGTGCACAGCGGAAATAAAAAAAAACAATAACACAGAGACGCAGTCGTTTTTACTTGGTTCGGAGCCTGTGTCGACTCCTACTCCAAGGCCCACGGTCGTTGATCGTTTACTTTGGGCAATTCTATATTAGGCGCAAGATAGTTTACAAAGGATTACAAATTAAGTACAGTAAACTTTTAAATAGCTCTTTTTACCGACGTCCGGAGTAGATTGACTATTTCGGAGCAGCAGGACGTCGTCGGCTCGAGTTGGAAGGATTCCGAGGCGCAGTGCGAGAGCAGAAGAGCTTTGAGGCGTTGAGAGAATTGATGTTCTGAAGCCTTGGTCGAGGGCCCTTTATATAGGGCCTGAGGGCGCCCGGGATGTCGGGGGCGCCCCCCACGTGGCCTTTGATCCGCCAAAGTCTCGGTCGCGTCTGATCCTCTGGATCCGCTTTGACCGGGGCGCCCGGACCGCTCGGGGCGCCCGGATTGACCGGGTCAAAGAGTTATCTGCTTGGCTTCGAAGGGAGCTTCGGTAGCTGGCCTAGGTCGAGGCATGCGCATGGGGGCGCCCGGGATGCAGGGGGTGCCTGGGAGCAGCGAGGGCGCCCGGGAGCGCGGGGGCGCCCGCAGGATGCACTGTCGAAGCTTGTTTCTGATTTGCGTGTTCTGTGTTCACCATGGGGGCGCCCGGGACACTCCGAGCGCCCTACTCAGTCATTGCCTCTCTCCTTTGAGGCTTTCTGAGCTGCAGACACACGTTCTTGCGGTCCTGTATCCAGGGTTAGTCCAAAACACAACAATACATTAAGTGGTTAGATTATACAGCCTTAGCTATCTTGGTTCTGACTTTAGTCTCCAAAATGGAGCCCTAGGTCGAACCGACGCCTATTGTTCCCTCGACGGGGAACGCGTCCTCACCTACTCCATTCGGGAGAATTTACCTGATGCCAACCGTTCCTCTAGTTGGACTTTTGCCTGACGGTCCTTTGTCAGGTCTTGGATGCCGAGCTGCCCTTCGCTCGGTGCCTAGCATTCCTTCGCTAGGGCTTCAGTCCCAGGTTGTCCTTCGCCTGGCGCCTAGCAGTCCTTCGCTAAGGCTTTTGACCCTGGCATTCCTTCGCTAGTGCCTAGCAGTCTTTCGCTAGGTCTTTTTCTGCACACTAGACTAGCTTGTTAGAAAACAAGTAAGACTTAACTTTTGACCTCTGTTGCCATTATCAAAACACAGGTTTGACTTGGGTGCATTCTGCACCAACAGCCACAACCCTTTAACACGACCTGAGCACTAGTAGGCTACTAACATGCTTTTACCAAGCTTGTTTCGCCAAGAAAAAGTAGCCAAACACTAGCTCCCTTAAATAGAGCTCGATCCTGTTTTGACCGTTACCAGTCGATTGCCCCTGGGGCAGTCGACTGGTCTTCACGAATTCAAACGTCTCAGCCTGACGATTCACATTCTGGTCGACACCAGTCGACTGTATCAATCGACTGATCCTCCATCAGTCGACTGATTTCTCTGTGCTCTACCCCGGTCGACTGATCAAGCACCAGTCGACTGTCACCTAAGGTTTTCCCTCCCGAGTACAATTCCCTCAGCACTCGATCCCTAGGATTTCCCTTCCTGAGTACAGTTCACTCAGCACTCGAATCCTCACGACTCAGTTGACGCTTCGTTCAGCAGCCTCGACCTGTTGCCTTCAAGCCCTCTTCGACTTTGGCTCTCGTCCCTCGAATGCATGCAAGCCCACGACCTGTCTCCCATGCTATCCTTCACGTATGCCTCGAAGTCCGTTTCTCTCGGCTCATCGTCCCTGCTTTGTCCATGGTCCCTCGGATGCATGCAAGTCCATGACTTGTCTCCCATGCCATCCTTCATCAGTCCCGAAGACGTCCAACTAAGTCCATGTGTATTCTGCAAACCTGCACACTCATATACACATATTAGATCAACATGAAACCCTAACTTAATCATATTGATAGACACATCAAAACTCATGATCCACTCGATCATACTTGGGTAGATTGCCTCAACAATCTCCCCCTTTTTGATGTGTGACAATATGTTTAAGCTAGGTGCACAAACCAACAGTAACAATTGAAAATTAAAAACATAGTAATTTACGCAGCATAAACAAATGTGCACTCCCTTTAACCTATGTCCTCCACATAATTTTTAATTTTTCATAACCACAAGTTAAGTTGAAACCTAACTTAAAACCACAAGTTCTCCCCCTTTGACACCATCAAAAAGATTGTCCCAAGCAATACTTACCATTGGTATCAATGAGACCACCTTCCTATTTCTGAAAACCTCCAGAAATTAGAAAACAGCAGCACCAGTCGACTGCCTCTGCATCAGTCGACTAATGCCTTCAACCAGCAGATCCACAGAAAGATCAATCGACTGCCCCAAGAGCAGTCAACTGATACACTGCATTCTGAATTTTCTAGCCGAAATTCAGAAACCCATAACTAATTCCACAAAATCCGAAAAATTCTAAAATTTTGCAAACAAATTTCTTATGATGTATTTTATCCCAGAAAAATATGGTTTCATGAAAATACCAAATATGCTTGACTTTTTGACAAAAATTCCAATTCTTTAAAACACCTCTTCTTTGTATCAACTTTTCATTCTAGATTTGAAGCCATGTACTTCCCAAGTCTATCCTATACCATTTAAAACATAGAGATGTTTTCAAACCTCCCCCCTTTTCCCATATAAATCCTCAAGATAAAACAAGTGATAAAACCTCCCCCTTTTTGTTAGATGTGTATACTAAAAGACATTACTCTTTTTATAAATGAGATCATCTAAATTTTGAAAAGAGAATCACAATTATACTAGGTGTCTGTTTATATTAGTACATGCATGAAGTCCAATTACTTTGCATTATAGATAACATGGTGTGTGGTGTCACACGGAAGATCATGGTATCAGTTCCTTGCTTAGTATAAATAGAGGCTCACAACTGAGATGGAATTTGGCAACCTATCGGGATTGTTGTAGTGTAATTAGGTGTGGTTGGTCTTGACCATAGAATTACACTAGTGTGATTTGAGTACATTGAGCAGGACCAAAACCAGAGGTTATCTAATTTGTACTGACTCGATAATTGGATAGGACCTCAGATTTTATTATAGAGTACGATCCCTTAATCCCGATATAATAACGGGCATATATTATTAATTATTGTCTCTTTGATTTACCAATGGGCGAGATCTATTCTGTTAGATCAATAGGCCTGGTAAGTTGGGTGATAATATTAATAATATGATGTGTCGTTGATTATTGACGGAATCCGTGTCCTGGTGAGTCGGGTTGATGATGCCCCCTTGATGAGCTTGAAAGGTTCATCATGCTAAACCCTGCAGATGGATTTGATCTGGCATGATGATAAGGTCGAGTGGTACAAGTCAAGGATCCAGAAGTTAATTAATTTGAATTGTCAGTAATTTATTAAATTAATTAACGGGCATTCGAGATCTTAAACACGGGGGATGGACGACTCATAATAAGTGGAGCTCATATGTAAATATGGGAGTTGGTGAGGTAATTCAATGAGGATCCTTTAGTGGAATGGATCCTCATTAATGGACCGGGTCCATTAGTAGGCCAAGATCCAACTCCTCCTCATGGTCCCTACCGTAGTCATATATATACCCCATGGTGACATGAAACCAAAAGGTTAATCGATCCAATTAATCAGACACTAGGAAGCCTTAAGTTTCTCCTCTCCTCACCTCTTCTCTCTGTCTCTCTCTCGGCGCCGACGACACACAATTCTTTGCTGGAATTTGCTGCTCGTTTTCTGCAGCTTGAAAGTTGTATCACGCAACGGGATTGGAGCAAGCAATTGCATCATGCAATTTGTGCTCCAGCCGTTTCTCAAACCGTGAGCAATCCAAGTTGCTTGAACTTGGATGAAGGGTAGCATCTTCTACCGTGAGCAGGTGTGGAGAAGCTTCCTCGGTAACAGAATTCTCCAGAAGAATATTGCTGCCTTGGGGATGCCAAGTTGCTCACGCAACTTGGCTTAAGGCAATATTTGTGGAGAAGCTTCGAGGGAGCAGATTTCTCCAACAGCAGCAACTTGCTGCCGTGAGGATGCTGCCGCATCTTTGCTTGAGGTTGCCAAGATTGTTCACACAATTTGGCTTAACGTAGCAAAGGTGTTTTACTCAAGCAAATTAGTACTCATGGTGGAGAGAACGCAAGTTAGAGTTGTGGAGTTGCCCGTGCAACTTGGAGTCGCTCAGAACACAGGAACTCCAAGATACTTGATGTTCGGGCACCGATGGCGGAGGAAAGGATTAGTAGGGTTTTGTGTTTTGGATTATCTTCTTCCTAGGAGCGGTCGGCGGCATCCCTTTGGTTGGAGATTGGTTGGCGCAAGGAGAAGAGATCGACTTGGTGACCACGGGTCTTGGTAGATCGTCGCCCACACAACGTCCAAGAGGGGAGGGTCATACGGTAGAAGATCGTAAGATAATGGAAGGTATAATTCTTCCTCGGCTCCTTTCGTTCTTTTGTGCCTTGTTTCGTTTGCTTCGTCATTTCATGTGTGTTAGTTTATTAATTTGATTTTGTATCATAGTTATTAATTCATTAACTGGACCCCGACCATAAACACAAATGTCGCCGATCAACTCGTCGCCTTTTCCGCGGTTGAACGGTCGAGCAAATCACAAAGCCGATTTTGGTAATTAGCCAAGTTGTGATTTGGATCGTTCGATACGGCACGAGATGGTCAATGGGAGACAAGTCTCCATTCTGATTAATTTTTAATCCGTAGGCATGGAGAGGTCTCTCGGATCGACCGAGTATTCGCTTAGGAAACCCGCCAAGCCATACCTATCACTTTTACCATAAACCCTAGATAGAAGATTTATTGCATTTTGCCTTACAATAACAAGATAATAACATTTGATGTAAGCACTACCAAAACAAGAATTAAAAGTTCATATAAGCAATGCCAAAATAGAAATAAGTACCACAAGGGCCATATCCCCGAAATCCTCAAATAATACAATATGAAATAAAGTGTTTGAGAGAGAATAAAAAAAGGCCTAGTGTATTCACTATCAACACTATCACATCCAAATCAAGCTGAGCCTACATGTCATCACCTGAAAGAGGGGGAGGAGGGGTCTAATACATAAGGTTCCAGTGTTGTATCATCTCATACATCTCATCCTGGCGCTGCTGGAACCTCTGAAAGTGCTCCGTGAGACCGTGAACCCCCCTGAATATCAATCTGCCGTTGCTGGACACTCTGAAGGTCCTCCCTAAATCCATGCATCTCTATCTCTAGTCGGGAGAGTCACTCCTCTATAGTCCTAGCAGGAGCAGCAGCAGGAGCAACCCCCCTCATCATCATCAGAACTGGAGGAATCATGATGACGGTGCCAGACCAGCACTCCCTGTCGTCTCTCAATCCCAGCCAAGGAGAGCTGCCGAGAACCAATCTGGTCGTAGTCCTTAGATAGTTGATGCACCTGACCCCTAGTGGTTCTAATACCTCTAGATAAAAAGAATTTGGTCAAAACTTGACCGAATGGCATGTAGATTTTTCTATTGACGTCATGGGAAAAATAGACAATAGATGCAAAAACATGGCGGCCAAAGTCAATGTCTAACCTCCTCTCTAATGCATTCATCATCATCAAGTGAGGTAACCGGATTTTTGACCTTCCCTTGGTGACAATGGGCAGGATGCAGTCTAGGACGACTTTATACAAGACATTGCTAACTGGACTCATGCGCCTAGCTATGAAGATACGTTGTAGAGGAGGTCGAGGATTATCAAAATAATGACGATAAATTTGGTCAATGGTGACATTGGGCAAGGTCAATGGCTCAGTGACGATGGGGAAATATGTGAATGGGTTATCCGAAACCCTACACCCTAAAAATGATCCTAATAACGCAGGTGTGAAAGGAATGGTAACCTCCTGTACCATAGACTCATATGTACCGTCATTGGTATTAATACACATAAGATTGGCATAAAACTCTTTGCATAGGTCAAAATTGACATAACGCTGACAGTATACTAGTTTCTCTAATCCAAAATGCGTGATTATCTCAATAATATGAGGAGCGATCTTCTGGAAGTATTTCTGATTGAGATATCTACAGTGCATCAAAATGAAGTCAGCATTGTTAAATATCTATCGACAAACCTCGGAACGAAACCGAGGTGCCTCAGGATCTAGGGGCTGCTGTTGGGATGATCCCTCACCAGCCCTTCTCTTTGCCCTAGCCCTAAATGCAACCCCGATATGCATGTACCAACAATGACCCAATCAAGAAAGAAAAACTGGGTAAACATGCACAAAATGAGGAGTTAGTCATGAATCACGAATCAAATGATAAAAAAAAACAAATGATCCATTACCGTTTCTCCGGTCGTTGCATGATGGCGAATGATCGAGATTGACTTAAGGAGGAGGTTTTTCTTGCCCTAGACTTGGATCTAAGATGAAAGGAAGGCTAGGAACATGATTTCAGGACCTTGGGAAGGCTTGGAGTAGTTGGGGAGGTCGAGGGAGAAGAGAACTCGCAAGGGGCGGCGCTGAAACCCTAGGTTCAACCGCCCCCCGCGCGGTTGTTCTTTTAAAAGATGTCCTGCATCAATCGACTGCCCCAGGGTCAGTCGACTGATGAACTAAACAGAAAGATTAGTCAACTGCCCTAGGGTTAGTCGACTGCTGTAACGAATATCCTAGTTTCTAATTTAAACTGGACCAGTCGACTGCCTCTGCACCAGTCAACTAATGCCCCATATTTCAGCATTTCTGATCCAACTTCATAAATGCACCAGAATTTCCATAAATCTCCAAAAATTTCCAAATTTCGTGGAGAGGTTTGTGGTACCCATGTCTACTTGGAAAAAATACATTTACCCATGTATCTATCACCAAACCCAAGATTGACACAAAACTCAAAACTATCTAAATGGTTCAATTGAAACTTGACCTAAAGTACTAGTTTTGATCTCTTCTTGATGTATCTTTTCATCCACAACCTCAATGCAACCTTAGCATCGATTTATATGACATCTCCACATTAAGAATTAATTTTCATGCGATGTAGCTCCATTATCATATTTTTGCATGATACCTTACTTTCAATGTGTTAAATCCCTAGGATTAAGATCCAAACTTATCTTCAAATCCTTTGGCACATTCCACAATTCATCTAGTCCTTTTGGAGAGTCCCTCTTGAGATCCATTTACCATGGGTCCCAACTTAACTCCTAGAGCTCTCCCTTGAGCTCTTAGCCTTAGTCACTTCCCTAGGTGACTCATCTATAATGGCAAGGCCACACATGTGTACCTCCGGTACTTCTCGACCTACAACCCTAACTTTCTTAACTCTATACACCTTGTCCTTGGTTAAATTCTTCTTCTCTCCTTTAAATGGCTTCTCCTTGCCATTTTTGGTCTTTCCCTTGCTATAGTCATATGGCATCCTTGCATATGGTTGTTCCATAGTAGTCAATCTAATAGGTTGGGACCCTAGACCCGGTCTATCAGTGTCGGGGTTTTGACTACTCGACACCATGCCTAAACCCTTAGATCCACTACTGAATCTTTCTAAGGTTTTCTCTAATTTATCAAGTCTTGCCCTCAAGGCTTGATTTTCCCTCTCTAGGTTCTCAACCTTAGTATCACCATGTCCACCTTGGGCATTTCTAGATCTACCCCTTTGTCTAGGAATGTGTCTCCCTTTCTTTGGATTGATGCATTGGTCCTTAGGTTTAAAAATTCTAGGTTTATCATGATACATACATTCCTTAGGATTTTGAGATACAACATTAGCCCTATTCTTATCACAATATTTAAAACCCAAATCATACATAGGTAAATAATTTTCATTACTTCTCACATACATAGAGGAATTTGAAAAACGCTTAAAGTTAGGGATTACCTCCCTTACCCCTGTAGCTCCCTCTTGGTGTGAGCTTTTCTCCTTCTCCTTCTTTTCCCACTTCCTCAAATGCTCCAATTTCTTGAATTCTCCTTTTCTTGAGCATTTGGTGTAGTAGTGTCCTAGCTCACCACATGTCAAACACCTAATGTGTTTTTTCTCCTTCTTTTCCCTACAGCCCATGTTAGATTTTAAATGAATTGACTTGGGTTTAGGGTTTACCTCTTTTCTACCTAATGGATGATTGTCCTTGTAGTGTCCCTTCTTGTTGCACCCAAAGCAAATGATGTGATCTTTTGACCTTGCTTTGGTGGAGATAGACACTTCTTCTTGCTCCGGTATTGAGGACGATCTCTCCTCCCCCTCAATCCTTGAAGTGGAGACCTCTTTTTCTTCCCTTGATGAAGTGGATGATCTTTCACTTTCTTGTGCCACTTTACTTGATGAGATGGATGAATCTTCTTCTCCTCTCTCCTTATCTTTGGATGTTGAGCTCATTTCCTTGGGCTCTTCTACTAATTGAGCTTGTGTAGGATGTTCATGAAGTGCTACCATCTTGCTCCATAATTCGTGTGCATTTTTGTATTCACCTACACCACTAATTATATCATTAGGCAAAATATCAATTAATATTGAAATTACCTTTTCGTTTGCCTTTGATTGGGTTTGTTGCTCCTTGGTCCAATATCTTAGTCGGAGCTCTCTCCCATGTTTATCTCTTGGAACTTTGAATGGCTCTTCTAGCACGATCATGTAGTTCCAATCCATACCGAACTATGTCTTTATCCGCATCTTCCAATACTCGAAACTCTCACGATCGTAGGAAGACGGAACGTTGATATCATCCCCCAATTTTTCTTCAATCCCATTTCCTCTAGCTTCTTGCTCTCTCGGCGATTAGTCCATAGATGAGTGAACCTTGCTCTAATACCACTTGTTGGGACCTTGTTGTTCTAGCTAGAGGGGGGTGAATAGCTACTTCTCGATTTTCTTCCTACAAGTTGTTAGTACGCAAGCGGAATAACACAAACTAAAATAAACAACTAAGAAAGACACACCGATTTATGTGGTTTGGAGATGAAACTCCTACTCCACGGTTGTCCGTAAGGTGGACGATCCCGATCCTTCGGTTGATGATTCCCCATAGCACATCCGAGTAGCTCTTGTCGCTCTTTGTGGGTGGAGAAACCTCGCCACAACCCTTTGACATGACCTGAGCACTAGTAGGCTACTAACAGGCTTTTACCAAGCTTGTTTCGCCAAGAAAAAGTAGCCAAACACTAGCTCCCTTAAATAGAGCTCGATCCTGTTTTGACCGTTACCAGTCGATTGCCCCTGGGGCAGTCGACTGGTCTTCGCGAATTCAAACATCTCAGCCTGACGATTCGCATTCTGGTCGACGCCAGTCGACTGATCCTCCATCAGTCGACTTATCTCTCTATGCTCTACCCCAATCGACTGATCAAACACCAGTCGACTGCCACTTAAGGTTTTCCCTCCCGAGTACAATTCTGTTAGCACTCAAACCCTAGGATTTCCCTTCTCGAGTATCACTCGAATCCTCACGACTCAGTTGACTCTTCGTTCAGCAACCACAACTTGTTGCCTTCAAGCCCTCTTCGACTTTGTCTCTCGTCCCTCGAATGCATGCAAGCCCACGGCCTGTCTCCCATGTATCCTTCACGTATGCCTCAAAGTCTGCTTCTCTCGGCTCATCATCCCTGCTTTGTCCACGGTCCCTCAGATGCATGCAAGTCCACAACTTGTCTCCCATGCCATCCTTCACCGGTCCCGAAGACGTCCAACTATGTTCATGTGTATCCTGCAAATATGCACACTCACATACACATATTAGATTAACATGAAACCCTAACTTAATCATATTGACACACACATCAAAACTCATGATCCACTCGATCATACTTGGGTCGATTGCCCCAACAAGAGAGGTCAGCCATAAAAAATTGATGGATCATTTTTTGACGGTCATAGGTACTTTCACCCCTCCAACACAAACACAGCATGGTTTTGAGTCACAGGAGACTCAAGACCCAACAGACGGTGGTGAGTAGATTTTTTTAAGGTATGTTAAACTATAACATTTGTTTTATTAAAATCATGTAAAATTTATTTATTCTGTAATTACATTATATTATATTTTATTTTTGGCTTACAGGATTCTTTATTTTGTATCTAGACATCCTTATCATGTTTATATTCAGGTGGAACAAATTATGGTGATTGTTCTACCATACTACCACATTACTATATGAAACATGTTAATATTTTGTCAGTCTCTACACAACACGGATTCATTTATTTCATAATGTTCTTCTTTCAATTTTGATATTTTTCAGGATCCAATATTTTGTTAGGATGGTGCATTATTTTATACACCAAGCGTTGGAGTTTTATATTTCGTTAGAGTTTTATACATGTTATACACCAAGTTTTATACACCAAGCGTTAGAGTTCTATACACCAAGCATTACCCCCACGAACTAGCTCGGTTGGTAAGGCGTATGACCGCTTGTTCCGAAGGTCTCAGGTTTGAGAGTCGTCAGTCGCATACGGGATAAAAATTTGGTCTGCTGGCTTAAATTCTCTCGGCCTCAGGCGCCTTACCCGACCAGTAAACCGTGATTTGCCTCCCTCTGGACACCCGTGGGGCAAGGACCAGAGGACCGCTAAGGTGGCGGTTTCATTTTTTTTTTTTTTTTTTTTTGTTCTATACACCAAGCATTATTTTCAGGATTTATTGTTGAAATTTTATGGTTGAGTTGGAAATGGCGTTAGAATTTAATTCATTCGAGTGACGCTTCCATTAATGTTACTCCGACGATGCTTCGGACACTAAAGGTGCAATCTGATCTTGGAACAGGGAGGAGAGCGCGATGGGGAAGAATCTTAGGATCAAGACGGCACCAAGCCACAAGCGACCACTACTTGATCACGAGGTAGCGTCTTCTTTTCCTGGATTCTTGGCTCATAGTTAATTCGTGCGTGTGTGTGTGTGTGTGTGTTTTGCTATATGAAGTGTAAAATTGCCAGTGTTAGTGTTCCATCTAAATGTCATTTAGAAAAAAAAATGTCATCTGGCGATTTAACTATTTTCCTAGACCTGACTAGACTTAAATGATCCTACTTATTGAAATTTTAGGATTCCTCCAGTCGTGCTTTGACAGATCTTGAACATGGTGATGCAATTCAGGTAATTTGGATTCCGAGCTGTTCACTTTGCTATTTACAATGTTAGTTGCTTCTTCTTCATGAATGTTCCGACTAACACTACTATTTTGTGTACATCAGCCAGAAAATGTCACATTCTGTAGGATTTTACAGTTGGTATGTAATAAATCCATTTGTCTGTTATTCGAATTAAATAAAGATGTGTATGTTGACAATCTTTCATTTGTAGGCAAAACCTGATGCAAGGGAAACTTGTTCTTGCTCCAATAGCATTATTAATAGCATCAACAACGAGTATTTGGTCTCTATCAGTCCAGAGGTTGCTTCAATTCCCATGCCCAAGCTCAAGAATGTGAGCCGCCTAAAAACAGAGCATCATGTCTAAGAACTTGAAGGTTGAATTTGTCCAGAGTTATAAAAAGATAGTCTTGATTGAGTAAAACTTGGAAATATGAATTATTTTCGTTGTAATATTTGTTTGTTAAATCGTATTGTTTATATGTTTATGTTTGTTTGTTAAAATCGTATTGTTTATATGTTTGTTTGTGAAATATGATGCTCTGTTTTTTAATTTTGCAACATGTGTAAAATATATCTTGGATCGGATTAAATAAATAAAAATTTGTTAATTTTTTTAAAAAATTTCGACGGAAATAGGGATCCGTCGAGAATGTATCGACATACATCACCGACGGAACTCAATTTTCGGTCGGTGTTTACCGACGGAATCCAGGTTTCCGTCGGCGTTCACTAACGGAATCCAGGTTTCCGTCGGTGAATGCCGACGGAAATCAAGTTTTCGTCGGTGTTTACCAACGAAAAATTGTCAGTAAACACCGACGGAAACATGGATTCCGTCGGTGAACGTCGACGGAATCCTTCCGTCGGTGAATGTTATTTACCGGCGGATTAATTAATTCGTCAGTGTTAGGACCAAAAGGAATTAGGATACTTCCACAATGGTATGATATTATCAACTTTGGGCCTAAGCCCTCATAGTTTTGCTCTTGGGCTCTCCCCAAAAGGCCTCTTACCAATGGAGATACCATATTCCTTATAAACCAATGATCTTCCCATGTGTTTCTTAATGTGCGACTAAGTTTGCACCCTTGCAATCTCTAACAATCCCCCCTCAAACAAAGGACCACATGCCCCCACCACAAACGGAAATCTTTTCCGTTCTTGATGTCTGATCCACTAGGACTTTCTGTCCCTCGGTCCACCTGACCTACTAGGACTTCACCACCTAGCCGCAGCTAGAACTGGTCATCTTTGTTCAAGAC
This sequence comes from Boesenbergia rotunda, assembly GCA_024364735.1. Taxonomy (NCBI): domain Eukaryota; kingdom Viridiplantae; phylum Streptophyta; class Magnoliopsida; order Zingiberales; family Zingiberaceae; genus Boesenbergia; species Boesenbergia rotunda. The sequence continues at coordinate 199,583 of JAGFNQ010002302.1, read as the reverse complement.
ACGGGAGCCCACATATCCTTTATTTAAGGCTTAACGCAGATGGTTATATCTGGATGAGCAACCTGGCTCTGATACCAATTGTTAGGACCAAAAGGAATTAGGATACATCCACAATGGTATGATATTGTCAACTTTAGGCCTAAGCCCTCATGGTTTTGCTCTTGGGCTCTCCCCAAAAGGCCTCTTACCAATGGAGATAACATATTCCTTATAAACCAATGATCTTCTCATGTGTTTCTTAATGTGGGACTAAGTTTGCACCCTTGCAATCTCTAACAATCCCCCCCTCAAACAAAGGACCACATGCCCCCACCACAAACGGAAACCTTTTCCGTTCTTGATGTCTGATCCACTAGGACTTTCTGTCCCTCGGTCCACCTGACCTACTAGGACTTCACCACCTAGCCGCAGCTAGAACTGGTCATCTTTGTTCAAGACACGGGAGCCCACATATCCTTTATTTAAGGCTTAACGCACATGGTTATATCTGGATGAGCAACCTGGCTCTGATACCAATTGTTATGACCAAAAGGAATTAGGATACCTCCACAATGGTATGATATTGTCAACTTTGGGCCTAAGCCCTCATGGTTTTGCTCTTGGGCTCTCCCCAAAATGCCTCTTACCAATGGAGATAACATATTCCTTATAAACCAATGATCTTCTCATGTGTTTCTTAATGTGGGACTAAGTTTGTACCCTTGCAATCTCTAACAGTCGGTAATATTATTCTGACGATTATTATTCTGACGGTTTTTCCCCGTTGTAGTTCCGTCGGAAAGGGTCATTACCGACGAAATTTCGTCGGTAATATTCGTCGGTAACCGTGACTTTTTTGTAGTGTTATATTTTGAATATTGTATCAAAATTAATTTTTTTAATAATATGAATGTTTGAAAAAATATATAAAATTAATAAAAATAAATATATAAAAAATAACATAATTTCTATAAATATAATATATATATATGTAATTCTAAAAATTTAAATTTAAGAATAAAATATTATTTTTAGAAAATTATGTAAAATGGTAAATTATTTAAGAACGTGAATATTAACTTTTAATTTTATATCATAAATAAAAAAACAGAAGTAAGTAAAAGCATCAAATTTGTTCTTCTAGTTTTTTAGTAAAAGTTATAAAAATTAAAGTAGAATCTATCATTCATAAATACTCAAAAGTATTTCTGTGTAGTTAGAATCTAAAAAGTAACTAGTTGAAATTCTACCAAACACTCTCATAATAAGTTGAGAAAAGAAAATATTCTTTTATATATATATATATATATATATATATATATATATATATATATATATATATATATATATATATATATTATTTAATCAAATATTCGAGTCTAATATCAGATATTGATAGTTCCTCTATACCCTCTTCCATTCGGATAGGACATCGATCCTCTATCGAATTTGGAGGAAATTGTCATCTCTACTCACCCATATGTCGGCACTTCCCTCTCAACCTCAATCATCGATGTAGCCTTTTCCTCCTCCCTTCTCTCAAAAAAACCCAAAACACACGGAACGACCTCCCAATCAATTGCCAGAACTAGATGCAGGACGTCATTGATTCCACCTATGCTTCGTCCTAGATCAACGTAGTCTACTCCTCCATAGGCACATCTCCTCCGCCATCAATTTCCCTCTTGAGTGCCTCTCCTCGCGGAGCGAACCCTTTGCCATTAAAACCACACGCCGCCACACACCGAAGGGAACTCGACTCCCATCCGCTGCTATTGCTTGATTCTTGGGGTTCTCTTTTCTGCCAGCGGATCCCTCAATGTCTATAGGAGGAGGAGGGCAACTTCCATCTTTTCAATTTCCATTTTTCATATTTTCTATTTTTTCTGAGAAAATATGATTTTTCAAAAAACGTGTTTAGTTTATAATTTTCACACTTATGTTTTAGAAAAAGATATAATATTTTCTAGAAAACTAAAAAATGAAACAAAGTCATTTGTTAAAAAAGGAGAAAATATGATTTTCTAAAAAATAAAAAAAAAATGAAGTAAACCAAACACTCCTTTTGCGTTCCCCTCTCTTCTACCGCTTTCCCAATAGGAGCGATTGTCATCATCTCATCAAGCAGCCTTGGGAACATATGCATGGCATTGTACCAATTACTATTGAGAATGCAACTTATAGAAAACACATGAGTTTAAAGTTATTTACATTTTATCATATGTAATTTATACCAATTAATATCGAAAATAACCGATTCAGTTTCATAAAAAAATTTCATCGACCACCGGGATAAATTAAGAAACGCTCGCAACAAATAGCCCATCGGCTCAGTATTTTTACGTCAACTGCCCGTTAAAAAAAATCTATCCTTTAATTCTTCAAGGCTAAAATTTGATCCTTAAATATAAGGTTGTAAGCAAGCCAACCTCTGGGAGGTTTAAGCATGTTTGATAAAATAATTGAGTCAAGTCAAGCCAAGTCTAAAATGATCGTTCAAGTTTGGCTTGGTTTATTTTTGTTGAGCTTAAACTTGGCTTGATCTTAGTTCGTTTAAATGTATCGAGCTTTCAATTCAAGCTTGGCTTGAACTTTATTCGTTTAGATGTTATCGAGTTCTCAATTCAAAGTTATTTGATTGTGTGAAATTTTTACTTGTTTAATTGATTATTGAGCTTAATAACTCAATCTTATTTGTTTATCTTTTAATTTTTTTATTTATTTGGCACGTTAAAAAGAGTTTTATTAATCAATATAATTCACGAACGTTATTCATAAACGTTGTTCACGAACATTGTTCATGAACGTTGTTCATGAACCTTAACAAGTTGAACACACATGTGTATAAGTTTGTTTATTTAGTTTAATAAGTTGTTCGAGCTTATTTATTTAATTGATCTTATATATATTGAACGAATATAAATAAATTTTTATCAAATCGAATACTAAATTTATTTACGAATATTTGGTACATTTACATCCTTACTTAAATATTTAAAAAAATACCATATTCAAGGGCAAATTTTATTTTATTATGTGAGAGTAAGTATGAGGTTGAGATTAGAATGAAAGACGGCATTGTGGCAAAGCTCTTAACGTCGGAGTGAGCAAGCTCCGTGGGGTGTGTCATTGATTAGAATTTTGCACTCGTCGATGAAAGTTCAGTAGGAAAGGATGGAATAGTTGAGGATGACCAGACAACACGAAGGAAAAAATGGGTTTGGATGTTGATGAAAGTAGAAGAGGCGATTGTAAATTAAATACTAGATTAAATAATTTCTTTTTTAGATTAATAAAAAAAAGATAAATGTTATGTATTAATATTGACAACATTTGAAATAATAAGTTGTCACTTAAAATGACGAAAGAATGGAGTCGTAAAGAAAAATCATTAAAAAAAAAATTATTAACGAAGTTTTTTTCATTTCGGATGATCGGTTCGATCCCATAAAAATTTTTCATCAATTATCAAGATAAATCGGAAAATGTTCATGACGGACGGTCCAGAAATCCAACATCCTAGGGTTCGCGTTCCATTTGAAGAAAAAATTCTTATAAAATATATCATAGTTGGGGATAATTAATCGTCCTTCAGCTATACCCGAAAGCAAAAAAAAAAAAAAAAAATCTCACTAATAAGATCCTTAGCATTAATGGATATCATACAAGCGCATGAATAATATTCCAGAATTCTGAGCAATCCACTATATATTAATTTATAAAAGAGAGAATTTCAACAAATTTATTTTAAGCGATTAAATAAAATAAAATCATTAATATTATTTTACCCTTAATAAAACAAAAAAGGCTGTTCCATATTTGTAACTTTGTCGTTCTGTTGCAGCAAAAAGATGAAACGATCAAGAAATTATAATTGATGAACATACGAGAGAATGTTATATATTATTTTTTATCGAGATTCCATATCCACCATGTCCATTGTAGCAATCCTACCACCAAATGCTAGTCAATTGGACATGCCCTTGAAGCTTTGGCATTCTGTTAAGTCACTGGACAGTGTTAATAATAGGACAATAAAATGACAACTTTTCAAGCTCTGAGAGCATTCATTCATTAATTAAGTATCCTCATAGAATGTATTAATAATTAATATATAAATGTTATCATCTTAAAATCTAGAAATCAAAATATGATAAAATTAACGTGTCCACCTTCCCCACGCTCTAACTGTAACATCTAGACTAATAGCCCCTCTGATTTACCTATTGGTCCTAGAATGGATTGACGAAACACTATAGATAAACGAATCGTCTTTTGTCACTAGAAACATTCATTAAGTAAACCTTGAAGAGATGAAATGAAAATTCCATGATATCATACTCACACGCAATGTGTATATTAGCGGATACGAAAATGCCAGCTCAAACTTGACAACCATATGTGCAATTTCACCATCAACACAAACATGTTGTAGTTGACATCAAATGTTGCATATCTTCTAAAGCAAAAGCAAAATTGGTCACTACATGAAGGCATGAAGAGGTGAAAATCAAGTTGGCAAAGTGTTCAATTCACCATCAATTCAAAGGCAATAAATGACCTTAAAATTGGTCTCTTGAAATACAATATGTATTTGATTAAATCTTTTCAACCAAGTTAGTATAGATAACCCATGAGGGTGCTTGTAATTGTATGAGTTCAATTTGTGAGTTTCAATTGCTACTTGAAGTATATTTTGTTCTCTCCTTTCTCTCTACACCTCCTACCTCATCATCCTTTTCTTTCCAACAGTGGTATCAGAGCGAGGTTCTGTCTTGAAACTCAAAGTACCGTGCGGCCTAAGCACCTCCAACATGACGAGCATTACAACCGGAGCACCACCAACCTTCGACGGTCAAAATTATGTCATGTGGGTCGTGAAGATGAAAACCTTTTCGAAGGGTGCCGATCTCTGGAGCTCGGTAGAGTCTGATGCACCACCTGCCGAGTTGAGAGAAAACCCAACTGTACAGCAGCAGAGGTTCTATGCCGAGGAGAACGCCAAGAAATACAAGGCGCTTAGCATGATTCATGCAACTATATCAGAGACCATATTCATAAGAATTATGGACTGTGAAACGGCAAAAGGTGCATGGGATAGGCTGAGCGAGGAATTTCAAGGAAGTACCAAGACGAAGCAAATGCAAGTCTTGAACTTGAGACGGGAATTTGAGTTGATAAGGATGACGGAGGTGGAAGCAGTAAAAGATTTTGTCGATAGATTAATGAAAGTAGTCAATCAAATTAGACTACATGGAGAGTTTATGCCGGATGCAAGAGTTGTTGAGAAGGTGTTGGTGAGCTTGCCAGAGAAGTTTGAATCAAAATTTTCTTCTTTGGAAGACTCGCGTGACCTGTCGCAAATAAGTGTTGCCGAGTTGGTGAACTCCCTACAAGCGGTTGAATTGAGGAAGGAGAATAGAATTGGCCAAGCGACCGAGACGACGTTGGTGGCCAAATTCAAAGGCAAGACGCAAGTATCGAAGTTCAAAGGTCACTCCAACAACAACAATGAAAAGAAAGGACAAAAGGAGGAATCCAAACGGAACTTCTGATCGGATCTGTTTTGTTCCAAGTGTAATAGAAAGGGACACTTGGAGAAATTTTGCAGAAGTAAACCCCCTGCAAAATGTTGGAACTGCAATAAGTTAGCGAGAGATTGCAGAAACAATTCTCAATCCCAAAATTATCAAGTCAGAAGGGATGATCAGGAGGTTGAAGAAATAGCTTTGATGGCTAAAATGGAAATGCATGAGACTGCTGAAGGGAAAGAAGATACGTGGCTACTTGACAGTGGTTGTACTCATCACATGACACCGAACGGATCGTTGTTCGATACTGTTCACCCCTGCAATTGCTTGCAAGTAAGAATGGGTGATGGAAAGCTAGTTCGTGTGCAAGGCAAAAGCAACATTGAAGTACCAACACTTTCAGGTACAAAAATCAATTTCAATTCACTTTATGTTCATTTACACCAAGGTCTAATAAGTATTGGATGGTTGCTAGAAGATGATTATGATGTTCATTTCTTTGATAAGAAGTGTGAAATTAGAGATGCTCGAAAGAACTTAATTACTGTTGTGAAGATGGGGATAGGAGCTTTCCTATGAATCGGAGAGAAGTTCTGACAAATGCTGTAAGCACCGATGAGAGAGAGCTATGACATAAAAGGCTAGGACATTGCAATTATCAGTCGCTAGCTAGTCTGTCAAGAAGAGAAATGGTGAAAGGAATGCCGAAGTTTAAAGAGACGAATGAGATTTGTGAAATCTGCCAACTCGGCAAATTTCATAGACAACCATTCAGACTTGAGCAAGTGTGGAGAACTAAGGAGAAACTCCAACTGATACATAGCGATGTGTTTGGTCCTCTCAATATACCTTCGTTAAAAAGGAGTCGATATTTTGTAATATTTATTGATGATTTCAGCAGGTACACTTGGGTTTATTTCATGAAGTCCAAGTCAGAAGTGTTCAGCCATTTCAAGAACTTTAAAGAAATGGTGGAGACTCAAACGAAGAAGAAAATTGTTACTTTCAGAAGTGACAACGATGGAGAGTTTACCGCACGGCAATTAGAAGATATGTTGAGAGAAGCCGGAATTCATCACCAGCTAACCGTTCCTTACACTCCTCAACAAAATGGAGTAAGTGAACGGAAGAATAGGACTATTCTAGGCATGGCGAGATGCATGCTACAAGAGAAGTCCTTACCAAAGTTTTTGTGGGCAAAAGCAGTAAACACTACTGTCTATTTGCAAAACCAAGCAGAGTCTAAAGCCGTGGAAGGGAAGACACCGTATGAAGCTTGGTTTGACGAGAATCCACAAGTGGGGCATCTCAAAATCTTCGGAAGTCCATGTTATGCTTGGGTTCCAGAGATAAGAAGAGACAAGTTGGATAAAAGAGCAGACATCTACATTTTTGTCGGTTATAGTCTATACTCCAATGGCTATAGACTCTACAACATTGAAAGCCAGAAGATTATTGTGGCAAGAGATGTCAAGGTGGATGAGCATTCCATATGGAATTGGAAGGACAAGAAAAGTATTCATACTATGACACCAATGTCGAACATCATGCAGGATGAAGATGAAGAAGTTGAGGAAGTAAACCAACCAGAATTAATTTTGGAGGAAGACGAAGATGACATCCCAGTAAGAGGAACCCGAAGGCTCTCGGACATCTATGAAAGATGTAATACGGTTGTTGAAGAGTCATCTTGCTTTGAAGAGGCGTATGGCAATCCTGAATGGGAACAAGCAATGAAACAAGAGCTTGAGATGATAGAGAAGAACAAAACCTGGAGTCTGGTGGATAGACCAAGCAACAGGAAGGTTATAGGAGTGAAGTGGATATACAAGCTAAAGCTCAATCCAGTTGAAAGATTGAACAAGTATAAGGCCAGGTTGGTTGTCAAAGGCTATGCTCAGAAGGAAGGAATAGACTATTCCGAAATCTTTGCAACAGTGGCCAGGTATGATACCATACGACTTATCTTAGCTTTGGTCGCTCATCATTCTTGAAAAATTTATCAAATGGATGTGAAATCCGCTTTTTTGAACGGCGACCTCCAAGAGGAGATATATGTAGAACAGCCAGAAGGATTCTATAAAGAAGGTGAGGAGGAGGTGTATAAGCTGAAGAAAGTATTGCACGGCTTAAATCAAGTACCGAGAACTTGGTATGCAAAGATCGACGACTATTTGATCTCGCAAGAATTCAGGAGGAGTTGGAATGAAGCAACTCTCTACATCAAAAACAATGGTGAACAAATACTCATAGTTTCTATATATGTCGATGATATTTTGATCAATGGGAGCTGCCAAGTTCAAATAAAAGATTTTCAAGCTGCTATGGAGGAGAAGTTTGAGATGAACAAGCTTGGACAGTTGAATTATTTTCTAGGCCTGGAGATCCAAAGACAAACCAATGGTATTTTCTTACATCAACAAAAATATCTTATGCAGATCCTAAGAGCACACAACATGGAGAAATGTAAGCCAATGCCCACTCCTATGGTTTATGACCGAACTGATGATGGTAAAGAAATGAGTTTGGCAAATACAACAAAATTTCGATGTCTGATCGGCAGCCTATTATACTTAGCACATAGCCGACCGGATATCATGTTTGCAACAAGCTACCTATCAAGATACATGGTCAATCCTCTGCGTGGGCATATGGTAGAAGCAAAGAGAATCTTAAGGTACTTGAAGAGTACCAGAACCTATGGAATTCTATATCGTAAGTCCATAGAGAATGAGAAGGTAGTATTGTACGGGTATTCAAATAGTGACTGGGGTGGCTCAAAAGAAGGCATGAAGAGCACCTTAGGGCACTGCTTCAGTCTTGGATCAGGAATGATCACTTGGAACTCCAAGAAGCAAGTAGTGGCACAATCTACTGTCGAGGTCGAGTATGTTGGTTCAACAGCAACAACTAATCAAGCTATATGGCTCAGAAAGATGCTAAGCGACTTGAATCATGATCAAGAAGTAGCAACAACAATTCTGTGTGACAACAAGTCTAACATAGTCATGAGCCAAAATCCAAATTTTCACAATAGAACCAAACACATGAAGATCAAGTTTTATTATCTGAAAGAAATGGAGAAGAAGCAGCAGATCCATATGGAACACATTTCAACAGAAGAGATGGTAGCTGATGGGTTGACGAAACCGTTGCCACGAGCAAGATTTGAAAAGCTTAGAGAAAGGCTTGGAATAACTTGCAACTCTAATGTCAAGGAGGAGATTGTTGTAGTTGACATCAAATGTTGCACATCTTCTAAAGCAAAAGCAAAATTGGTCACTACATGAAGACATGAAGAGGTGAAAATCAAATTAGCAAAGTGTTCAATTCACCATCAATTCAAAGGCAATAAATGACCTTAAAGTTGATCTCTTGAAATACTATATGTATTTGATTAAATCTTGTCAACCAAGTTAGTATAAATAACCCATGAGGGTGTTTGTAATTGTGTGAGTTCAATTTGTGAGTTTCAATTGCTACTTGAAGTATATTTTGTTCTCTCTTTTCTCTCTACACCTCCTACCTCATCATCCTTTTCTTTCCAACAAAACATATTTACCATAATACAAAATTGAAGTGATTCAGTTTAAACCCCTAAGAAGGTTAAAAAAAAAAATCGTGTACAGTTTGTAAATAATATTGCATGATTGTTTATGGAATTCGGTATTAGATAAGGCACCGCAGCATACACGGGTGAAACTCTACATTTCAAGCAGAAAAATACCTTGTAGAAGAGCAACAATTTCTATTCTTGAAGTACTTCTTGAATAGCAATGAAACGTCCCTTCTCGATAGAAAGTTGAGCAGCAACGCCGATGGCTACAGATAGCAAACCATCTGTCAACTTGACGGCAGGAGCACCAAGACCTTCGCCTTTAAGCATTGATAACAAATGCATGTGTTCCAAGTAGCTTGATCCATGATGAAGTCCGTCGTACCTAGAGGAGTAAGAAAACATGAAAAGACAGTAAGAATGGTAAAATAACTCAATTTCTTATTTTTTGACAATGTTAAAGATCATGGTCTTTTCTGGTCTCATTTAGGGCTTGTTTACCATGATGGAATTCTTAAGGGAGGAGAGGAGAATTCCAGTTTTGAAGAGATTTTTCTCATTCAAACCAGTGGAGAACTGACAAAATGAAGCCAACTTTTCTCTTCACAGAGTGCTTTTTCTCTTGAAATACATCTGCCCAAAATCAAGCAGACGGGACTAGATCAAGGTGAAAGTCCTTCTTTAATCCCTTTGTCTCTATAGATGTAAGGGCTTGAGAGTAATCAGCAAGGGCTCGGAAGTAGCCATCAAAAAAAGCTGGGAGTGGCAGGTGAGAACTCTGTTCACAGAAGGCGAGGGCTGTAGAACAGCCGAATAAGGGTTTAGGAGTCCTCAGTGATTGCTCAGTAGGGCTGGGGGCGTTAATGAGAATTTGGGAGGAATTCGCTAGCAACAGTGGATCACTGAAGACAAGGACAAGTTCAACATTTTCCTTCTCGTCTCCTAAGGCAAAGTCAGGTAATGCAGACAATGAGTTTTCCCCCTCCTTTCCTCTCTTCTCTCTCTTCCTTCCTTTCATCCCCTTCCTCTCATTTCTACAAGAATAAACAGAAGTTTAGATGCACAAACCTAGGACTCAGATAGGATACAATGACTGCTTATGTAAAAAAAAACAAATGGATGATCAATGGTTCATGTGCGTCCTTGTTCTTTCTCTACCCTCCCCTCTTTCCTCTATCTATCCATTCAAATAAACAAGCCATAATCATGCCAATATGTGAGCAAAGGTGGATGATTCTAAGTAAAAGGAACTTATACTTGGTATCATATGCAAAAGAAAAACCTCCCAAGTTAAATGAATACAATTGCAAATTTCTACTAGCTTGCACCTTTTACCAATGACAATCAGTATTTTTATGAAAGGTTAATTGTTAAATTTGTTACATAGTTTGCAACTTCTAAAAAATTTATCACATACATTCAAAATAACAAATCTATCATAAACTTTCCAACTTTTAACAAATCTGTCACTTACTCACGTATTTAAAAATAATAATAATAACTAATAACTAACTTATTATGTAGTATATAAAACTATAAAATATCTAGCACACATGTAAACTTCTATTAAGAATCCATTTAACTAATAAGTGTACTCGTTCCTAATCACTTGTTTATTCATATAGAGTAATGATACGCACAGTAAAAATAAATGTCTCAATGAAAATTTTGATTGTCAATCGGCGGCACATCCGACGTCCAATCATCGATCGGACACCATCGGCGGCCTCCGACCGCCACCCCGAACCAAACTATACCCTAGGAGGCACGGTGAACCCATTGGGGATCCCCGCAATTACGATCTCGCATCATTCACCATCGATCCCTACGGATTCACCATTGCCGGCGATCCCGACGAGTTCACCATCCTCCCAAGGTATAGTTTGATTCGGGGCGCCGATCGGAGGCCGCTGGTGGTGTCCGATCGGCAATCAAACATTGGACGTGCCGCCGATTGACGATCAAAATTTTCACTGAGCCATTCACTTTCACTATGCAAATCATTTCCCATTCATATAATCTACCGTGTCATGCATTAATTAGTATATCATCAATTAACACAGATTCTTACTGGAATTTTTTATTTATGTGATATATTTATTATGTTTTTTGTATAGTATATTATAGATTAATAATTTTAAAAAAATGTGATAGGTTTGTTGAATGTTTTAAAATATAAGGTAGACTAGTTATTTTTAAAAACACCTTTGTTAAAAGTCATAAAATATGTGACAAATTCAGCAACTAATCCTTTTGTAAATGAAGAAAATTAGAACAGCTACAGCATAATTTTGTTGTCTTTCAACGACTCTACATTGAGCTTTCTCATGAACTCTACATTGCGTGCCCAATCAATTTTGTTGACTTTTGATGACTCAACACAAAGCTTCCTCATGGAGTTGTGTGTTGCCGCTAGGGTAAATATAGGGAATTGTATTAAAGGTGGAAGTCAACTGCTTCCGAAGCAATTTCATGTGGAAGAAATTTTAGCCAAAAACATTTCCACGGAAGAGGTTTTCATCCCTTTTTGCAAGTGGTTCTTCCAGAAAAATGGCGAATAGACTTCCAGATAAATGGGAGCCTTAATCAATTAATCTGCTAATAAGCATTCAGTTGACTAATCAATTTTGGCCTAACCTAAAAAAAGATATCCCACCTAACCTCATACTCAGGTGAAGTCTTAGTTTTGGGTTAATTTTTCTCGACCAAAAAGACTAGTCAGATCATATTTTGGTCAAAAACCAATGCTTCCCTACCCATGTTCATCCCGTCAATAATAAAATTTGCACTCTTTGCAAGAGAAGCTACTAGGCACCTCACATGGGTAACTCATCAAAGTTGGTATAATGAAACTCTAGCAGAACCACCAACATCTTATACTGTCATGCACCCCTAAATATTAGTTTATGTTAAGGTTTAAAATATTTGTTTCGAACTAAGTTTTTGATCCCTGGCTGGAACGAAATTGTTTTGTGTCGTTTTGGCTACATCAACAAATGGTGTTAGCCGCTATGACAGTGAAGGGGAGGGGAAAGAAGAAAAAGAGGAAGGAGATAAGGAAGTTTACCTATGGGGAATGAAAAAGGCAAGTCAAGACACAGCATCAACATCTCCCTCATGAGCGGATGTTTAAGGAAGCTTAAGGGTTTTGATACAAAAGAGGAGGATTTGATTGGGAGGAATCAATGCAAGCTTCTCGTAAATGTCAAAGCTTCTCCTGATGAAGGATGAGCTTCAACTCAGAGTTTTTCTCATGCTATTAAATGATTCAGAACTTCTCTCAAAAGACACCAACCAACAAAGAATAAGTGATTCAGTTGCGATGAAAGCATGTTCCGCTTGTCCATGCTCGTTCGCTCAGGTACAGGTGTTATAGAGCTTCACGTGCGCCTATTGACAAGTGTAATGAAAAATATCACTCATGATGGCCGACATAACTCCTGATTGTAATCATCCATAATATGTTTATTTCGTCTAAAATGAATGTTTCAGATTCATTTAGCTAACCTAAAAATGGGGTGAACCACAACTTGATGTTGATATTGTGGACCATGAGTTATGAGATGAACAAATAACATATGTTACTAAAAATTAAATATTGAAACACTTCATGACAAAAGTTGATTCAAATTTGTGAAGTTGATATTTGTTATAATAAAAACCTTCAGGCAACTTAGATAAGTGACGATTTGCTAAGAATATTTGAAGATTTGAACTTCAAGAATTAAAAACCTTCAGGCAACTTAGACAAGTGACAATTTGCTAAGAATCTTTGAAGATTTAAACTTCAAGAATTATAAGGAATTCAATTCATACAATTATGTATCTCCTAAATAGAAAATAGATTAAAATGTAATGATTGAGAATGCATACTTAATTCGTCCATCCTCAGCTTTTTCAGTCTTCACCCCTGTCCTCCCTTCAGCTCTAAGGCCGACACGAATAATACTCTCAGGAACAAATGCCTCGCCCTGTTAAAAAAAGTTACTGAGTTACCTATAGTAACAAAAGACTATATAACAATAACCTCCTTTTAGTATTGAGAAAAAAACACACATATTTTATGTTGTAGAGAAGGCATGAGAAAGTTCATGAATGAAAACGTCCAAGGACAATAACAGAAATAGTTGAGTCATCATACCTTTCCAATGTCACCTACAACAGATATTTCTTGCTCATTCTTGCTGCCTTCGGCAAACATGCATAAATCAAGCATTCCACGAGAACCATTATCAAACTCCACTATCACGAACGCATTATCAATGATGTCTGGCACCTATTTACAACATTCGACTATGAGGATATTGTCGTAATTCACATCAAAATTTGCATATATCATTATTAACAAAATATATTATTTTTTAATGCATATTTCTCACAGAAAATGAAACTCCCTTCTTACTGAAGAACAATACTTTTTTCACTACATGGAACGATGAAATGCGTGACCAGATAAAGAAAACCACAGCGCTAATGGTATGTACACTTTGTTTTTCTATTTAAGATTAATAGACGACAGTTCGATCGAAAACTCCTGCTGAGACAGTCTAAGGAGGATCAATGTCTGTGACACCCTTTCATCGCAAGAAAAGAGGATGTTTCACTAAGCTCTCTAGTCACCTATTTATCAGTCTTACAGAAGGCATTCTCATTGCTGCGCGCAAGATTTGACTCCAAGGTTCCAACTAATGGAGAGGATGAAATAAAATAAGACCAAGAAACCTCCTGAGAAAAGATTTAGCAACTCCCCCATTGAGGATATATAAATATGGAATCCCAACTGCAGTGATTATATCTATCCCACTAAGAATGACAAGTCATGCACAATGAAGAAATCAACGAGTGGTAATAGACAAAAGTATTGAAAGATCAAATGAATGTTAAAATAATAGCAGTCACTAGTAGAATATGTCCTTTGATATGAAATCAAAAGGTCAATGTTAAGTATTATCCAAAAGGATCTATCTGAATTGAGGAATTTGTAGGAGAACGAAAGGAAAGGGAGGGAAGAATTGGTTCCCTTGTTTAGATAGCTGAACTCAAATGACGTGAGATCAGGCATGCACTTGTTTTCCTTCATTTCCTCTTTTAAAGGTTGTGCTTTCTTGGAAGAACAGAAAATTTAAGAGAAAAACAGAAACACAGGGAAAATGAAGAGAAGATAAAAGATGTGTTTTAGTATTTTCTCTAGTTGTGTTTTGCTGAAGGGAGTAGAATAAGAAGAGAAATTTTATTATATTTTCATTTTTTTTAAAGAGACTGGACAATGGTATTGGAAAGGCCACAAAAACAATTGAAGGCAAAGACTATGGCAACAGAGAGGGCAAGTGAAGCACCTTCTGTGATAGTTTTGGTCTGATTTGTACAAAAAATTGAGAAAATTTTCCTTGCCTCTGTTTCCCTAATCTACTTCTGTCCAAAGAAATGTTTGAGTTTTCTCTCTCCTCCCTTTTTCCTTTCTCTCATTGGATACACAACCGTACTCACAAGGTACTAAGCAAGCTCATGGCTATGATATGAGACAGGAACAAATCTTCATACTTGCTAAATATAAAATTGGTGATGGCAAACATCAACTAAGTAAATTCTTCAATGAAATTGCAAAAATTTGTGTTGCATTATCTTTTGTGTCCATAATGGATACAGGCAATAGTAAAAATTGTCAGCTTCCATTGGCTATGCACGATTGAGAGAGGGAAGTTCTCACACACAACCATTGAAAGAACCTTGCACTCTCCATGTGGAACAGGAGCTAAGGTCCGAGCAGAGGATATTTCTGCTCAATGTTCATGACGACCATGTTGAATGGAGTGGAGACAAAATCCAGCCAAAAAGAACTAGCCAATTGAGAATGGAAGACACCACACAAGCACTAAAATGGGTTTGCATTTTCCAATGTGGAACTAACATCACAATTAATGCACAAAATACATTACTACCTTGAGTGAGAGCAGATCTCTAGTCAACCACCCAAATCACACCTACATGATGGAGCAATTGCCGAACAGCTAGCTTTCCAACTCATCTTAATAATACTAATAGGAAAGCAAGATGTTGATAGGAGAATGCCATCATTGCTCTGTTTAAATAAATCTATTGATAAACGTTCTCACCTTTACTGTTCTATTCTCAATTTCTAGCTACCGTTTGATGGATGCTAATCACTAGACAAATAAGGTAATTAGCATCAGTCCATTGACCTAGAAAACCTCAAGAATATTGAATAAAGAAGAGAAGATTATAAGGATGAATGTGGTAGAATCAGTTAGCAAACATTCAAACTTTTGTCTCTTCAAACGATCTTCATTTAACTAATGATAAACAAGATTGCAAGAGATGACCTTTCCATCATAAATCTCGTCCTTGTGGTTAACATCAATAGATCCAGAAGCCATCACACGGACAGGATTGGCAGCTGCAAAGAGCCTCATCAAATCGAAGAAGTGGCAGCACTTCTCAACTAGTGTTCCCCCAGTATTTACATTGAAGCGATTCCAATTATTGACCTACATGAATCAAGTAAGACTGATTATAAATCCAAATGATGATTAGTCATGAATAGAAAACCGAAATGAAAGA
>JAGFNQ010002302.1:94443-183506 GCA_024364735.1 Boesenbergia rotunda | reverse complement strand
TCTGCCAATCCAAAGAACACAAATGAATACTACAAAAGTTACATTAAACCACTTCTTGCCAGTACTTGAAATTCATCTCAACACACAAGATTAACTCAAGATGTGCAAAATACTACAAAAGTTAATAACTGAGCACAAAATGTACCTCTCAAAATATGACTACCTCTCAAAATATATTCATCGCAAGTGTATTACTACAAGCAACTGAGCACAAAATCTGCAACTTCAGAGGAATCCAAATTGAATAATAACTCAACTTTCATAGGATCTTTACAAATAACTTGAGCAGTCTTGTACTTGTTCTTACCAATGAATCCATACTTATCCAACATCTCAAGAACTTCTGCATTTTTGAGGATTTACCTTGAACCCAAGTTGACATTGACTCAAAGTGTGAGCTAACAGTTTGCATAAATCCTTCAACCCGATCACTGAGTAACTTGAAGTCAGAATCAATATTTTGCTCAGCTGAAATCTTTGCTCTCTTCGAAGCTTTTTGAACTTTGTTAAGGGATGATTTATTTTTCTCCTTAGAGTGCAATACCCTTGATGTATCAGAAGGTTCTTGATGTTGCATCGAATCAACTTCAACTCCTATTTCAGCAGGTGAATTGTCAGCTGATATGGTCAACTCAGCATCCACATCAATGATGTTTTGTGCAGCCATTGTAGGATCTTCCGCAACAAGACCTGTTGCTCTGTCTTTGCCATATACTATTTCTAACTCCGAAAAATAAGAAAATGATACATTGTAGAGACTTTTGGCATCATTGTGATTCTATCAAAAAGAAGAACACAATTTAACATATCCATAAACGACATTATAATTTGAAAAAATAAATAATGACTAACACACGTACCTTAATCCATTCAAGATATCATGTTTCTTCACAAGCTATCTTTTTTTCGACATCATTCCAAGTGCAACCACTTTGTCTACGCATTTCATTGATAGCGTGAAATTTCCTCTTTAAGGTTTTGATCCTAGATTCAATGTGACTGACAGATTTGACGAATGTTGGCAACTTTTGGATCATAATCTTTCTTATCTCGACCATGTAATTGTTCTTGAAACCTCCATCTGTTTTCCAAAAAGGATCGATTGTCATATCCTGCAAACATCTTATTAATGCCTAGCTCTCCTCCTCCGTCCAAAAAATTTTATTTTTACCTCTTCCTCCTATTACATTCTTTCCCACAGATTCTGTAGGATTACTCTCCATCCTAGTATCCAAGTCATATCAAAGTAACAAAAAAACATAAATGTCATAAACATTAGAGCATCATAAAATATAAAAATAGAATAAACAGAACAAACGTCACAATAATGAGAGGCATAAACGTCACAAAAAAACATAAATGTCATAAACATTAGAGCATCATAAACACTAGCATCACAAAATACCAGTTGCATACAAAAAAAAGAAAAGAAAATTCTAGATCCAAACGCTCAGCTTGCCATTTTGACCTTCTTTCTTAGGTGGTCTATTGTATTTCTCCGGATCAACCATGTTGGAGGAAAATCAAAGGACCTGGCCTTTCTCCCAAAATATTTTCCCATGATGAACATGTTGAGCGAACAAAAGATAACTGTCTTTAGTCTCAACCTACAGTTTTACTAGTCCATCAGCAGTTGGAATTGTGTTTTGAGAAACCGAAGAGAAGATTTTTTTGATTAGATGCATATGAGTAGAGTGGAAAAACTAAAAACACAACATTACTTTTCACATCTTAATAAATCTGAAAAAGATCAACAAAGTGAATGATGAAAGAGATACAACATCCTGATTCATCATCTTGCTAAGCTCGATACTGATATCTTCAGCTATCAACCAAAAGGAAATCATCCAGTAAAACTGAAAGAAAATTATGACCAAAAGGAAATCATCCAGTAAAACTGAAAGCATCCTGATTCATCATCTTGCTAAGCTCGTTACTTGTATTATGACCAAACCATGCATTAAGAAAAATCAAGATAAGAGAGTAAACCAACATAAAGAGAAAATACATGTGGTTATCTAATGCACACAATTATACATAGAAAAAAAAGAAAAGAAAATTCTAGATCCAAATCATACAACTCATTCACCAATTATGCCAATGTTGGAAGTGAACAGGGGAAAAAGAGAAAGTTGGAACCGAGAAAGGGAAAGTTGGAAACGAATAGAAGCCTACCTCAACCGGAAGGCCCTTGCTCAAGGAGGAGACGAGAGACCCTTCTCGAAGTAGAGGCGGCAGCGACGAGAGACCCTTGCTCGGGAGAAGCGGGCAGCGCCTGGAGAAGGAAGCGGCGCCGGGAGAAGGAGGCGACAGAGGTGGGGAGGGGCAGAAGCGTGGCGGCAGCGATGAGAGACCCTTGCTCAAGGAGGAGACACGAGGTGAGGAAGAGGGAGAAGCAGGTAGTGCCTGGAGAAGGAAGCGGGCAGCGCCTGGAGAAGGAAGCGGCGCTGGAAGAAGGAGGCGACGTGAGGTGGGGAGAGGGCAGAAGCGTGGCGGCGCCTGGAGAGGAAGGGGATACGGTGCGTTGGGGAGGTGAGACACGTGATGGGAGGGCGGCGGGGGCTTTACTGTCTCCGATAAAAAAAATAAAAAAGAGGAATGAGTTTAGTGATAACCGAGGGGTGGGTAGGTTATCAAATTAAGGGTATCAAAATCATACACTAATTTTGATTCTCATTTATCAAGCATCAGGTATGGGAATGAAACCGATTTCATTCCCATTCCAGTCTCCTAAACCCATCTACCAAGCGCCCCCTCAGTTTTGTTGGTTACTTTTTAACTTTCGTTCATTCTGACTAGGTTAATTTTCATTTAGACGTGACTAGACCAATTGATTAAATACGATTTATCAGTTCAAATGGATTGATAAATTAGTCAATATAAATATGAATAATTAAATTTGGTAATATTGAATCTAGATAATCAACTCGGTTCTACGAAAGTTTTTCACCGACTACTAAGGTAAATCGGAAAGAGCTCACAGCGGACGATTCAGAAGCTCAACATTCCACAGTTGCGCGTCCCATTTGTTAATGCAGTCTGGCCCAATTGTTGTTTTAGTGTTGACAACGATTTAAGTTTGGTTGAATGAACTTGGATTAAGTCCAGGTGGATCGGGAGATCACACGCTGGCATGGGAAAAGATCTAGTGGGACTAGGTGGAGTGGAAAAGACCTAGTGGGACTAGGCACACCTAGTGGGACTAGGTGGAGTGGAAAAGACCTAGTGGGACTAGGCACACTTAGTGGGACTAGGTGAAGTGGAAAAGACCTAGTGGGACTAGGTGAAATCCTGGTGAGTGAAGCCAGGTCCTAGCTTGGGAAGCTAGGTTGACTAAAATCCTGGTGAGTGAAGGCAGGTCCTAGCTTGGGAAGCTAGGTTGGATGAAATCCTGGTGAGTGAAGCCAGGTCCTAGCTTGGGAAGCTAGGTTGAATGAAGCCCGAGTGAGTGAAGCTGGGCACGGAGTTTTGGTCCGAGGGACTGAGCACGAGTCAGAGAAGGCTGGGAGCCCATTCTCTTGACTTAGGGTGGGATTGGCTTTGGCTGGATCGGTCTGGTGACCGATCAGGGAAGTTGGCACGAACTTCCTTCGTGGATCGGTCTGGTGACCGATCCAGTGAAGTCTGATCGGTCTGGTGACCGATCAGGGAGCGAACAGAGACATTGTGTGACTTCTGTTCGGCTCCTGATCGGTCTGGTGACCGATCAGGGAGAGAACAGAAGCTTTTGTGTTCGGCTCCTGATCAGTCTGGTGACCGATCAGGGAGAGAACAGAAGCTTTTGTGTTCGGCTCCTGATCGGTCACCAGACCGATCAGGCTTCAACCTGATCGGTTAGGAAGTGTCCTGATCGGTCCCCAGACCGATCAGGCCACAACCTGATCGGTCTGGTGACCGATCAGTAAGTTCGGCCTGCGAAGCTGGAGAAATCCTCAGAAAAGGGGTGGATCGGTCTGGTGACCGATCCATGACTTGGGATCGATCTGGTGATCGATCACGAGAAGTCGCGATTTCTAGTTTCTCACTGTGGACTTAGGGTGGGATTGGCTTTGGCTGGATCGGTCTGGTGACCGATCAGGGAAGTTGGCACGAACTTCCTTCGTGGATCGATCTGGTGACCGATCCAGTGAAGTCTGATCGGTTTGGTGACCGATCAGGGAGCGAACAGAGACATTGTGTGACTTCTGTTCGACTCCTGATCGGTCTGGTGACCGATCAGGGAGACCTTCAGGTCGTTCTGGTGAACGATCAAATATCGTGAGTTTCCCATTATAACCGATCAGGCTTCAACCTGATCGGTCAGGAAGTGTCCTGATCGGTCCCCAGACCGATCAGGCCACAACCTGATCGGTCTCGTGACCGATCAGTAAGTTCGGCCTGCGAAGCTAGAGAAATCCTTAGAAAAGGGGTGGATCGGTCTGGTGACCGATCAACGACTTGGGATCGATCACGAGAAGTCGCGATTTCCAGTTTCTCACTGTGGACCGATCAGGCTGGAGCCTGATCGGTCCGGGCTAACCCTGATCGGTCTGGTGACCGATCAGGGTCCTCTCTGATCGGTCTGGTGACCGATCAGTAGCCTGAACTTTAATTCAAAATCGCTGTCAGACGCTCTGATCGCGTCTGTTTTCTCTGCCCTTTTTCTGATACACTGTGATTTCCTTGTGATATGCTTTGCTAAGCGTCTGATGAGTTTACAGGTAATGGAAGATGACCCAAACAAAGGTAGAGGGTCAACTGGAGACTTTCTTCACGTCAGGTTTGGATGTTTTCTCTTCTCAGGTCTCAACGGCTTCTAGCGTGCGGCTGGCAACTGACGGAGGCTCAACTGAGAGGGTCTTCAGTGGACTGAGTGCTCAAGGAGTCAGGGGGCCAGGCTGTGGCTCAGTGTTTGTTGATGGAGAGTCTGGTGATGGGAGGAGAAGCTTAAGACAAAGCTGGAAGCAGAGGAGCGGAAGAAGCGAACAGACAGAAACTTGAGGAGTTTGGCTGGGCTGTGTCGAGAGCTCTCTGTTGCTTTGTGCTTAAGTGTTCTTACTACATTCTTGTGAGGTTCTCTTCTCGAGTGTCTCGTGAGCTTAACTTGTATCAATCTGTGAGACAGCTTGTGGAGAGGTTTCTCCACCGAGAATGAGGCTTCAGTTTATTCGGTGTTCACCGGGACTTGACCTGCCGACGATCAAGGGATCGCCCACCTTACGGGCACGCCAAGGAGTAGGGGCAAGTTATCCCCGAACCTTGTACATCGTTGTGTTAGCGTCGGTTTGATTCCTTTCTCTGCTTTGTTCTTTCTGTTGTATTTTGTTTCCGCTGCTAACTTTGATCACAGAAAGAAAGTTCCAAGAAGAGGGGCTTATTTGAGTGTCTGGCTACATTAACCCCCCCCCCTCTCTAGCCATCGAAGCACCAACACCATTTAGAGGAAAACTTCTTGTAAAATTTATCGTAGTTTGAGATTGAACCATGGATATTTGGAAGACTACTAGTCGTCATTCCGTTATACCATAGCCTCAGGGGCTAGTAAGCATAAATAGATTCCATGAGTCGTGTCCATTAATCCCATTGTGGCGAAGGCATACATTAAAGGGTTGCCGCGATGAACGCATTCAGATATTTGAACACGTTCATCGATAAAAAGGCGAGATGACATGACATCCCCAATCGATTGGGGATGCTCCTAATCGATTTGGTCCCCAATCGATTAGGGAATAGATTAGGGATGCCCCTAATCGATTCGGGGCACTTCAATTAATTGTCCCTATTCGATTGGGGGGTTGCGATTGGAGATATCTTTAATCGATTGGGGCAGTCGTAATCGATTAGTGATCGGCAACGGTTACCTAATCAGCTTGTAAATGCCCACAATGGTAATCAAATGGTCACAAACGACTATTTTAATAAAAGAAATTAAAATTTCATTTATAAATACTCATCTCCTTACAACTCTTATTTCAATCTTCAAACATCTTCCTCCCAATTACTCTCATTTCAATCTTCAAGCACCTCCCTCTCTTCCTCTAAAAATCTCCTCTATGCTATTTTCTTTCGAAATATATGAAAATAATCATGGTTTTTTTAGAAATTTTTTAGAAATACTTCCTCCCAAAATTCCCAAACTTCACAAAATTATCCATATTTCCCATATCCACCAAATTATCCAGATAATCTATACCCACCAAATAACCCTTATGGTTTATATCCACCAAATTATCGATATACACTACTAGAAAAAATGCATTCAACAACAGTGAATCACTGTTGTCGTATGCCAAATACCACTGTTGTTAAAGGCCATGTTGTTAAAGGGGGGGTCTACGACAACAGTGAATCACTATTGTCGTTTGGTCTACGACAACAGTTTGACAACAGTTTTTGACTGTTGTCGTATATCACATTCGACAACATTTTGACAATAGTTTTTCACTGTTGTCTTTTATTATATTCGACAACAGTTTTATAACCGTTGTCGTATATCAATAACAACAGTTTATCACTGTTGTCGTTTAGGGTTTTCACTGTTGTCGTTTAGATGAGTTTTAACAACGGTGTTTAACTGTTGTCGTTTGTACTGTTCCACAACAGTTTCATACCAATTTGACAACAAAGATATTTCTATTATATTTTCAATTAAAAGGCAATAATTTAACCTCGAAACAAAAACTATATATATCAAACATCATCAACATATTTACAATAAACATCCACCACAACCTTTCTACAGACGAAACCACAAAAGTATCTTCTGTCCAAAAACCTTTCTACAGACGAAACCACTAAAGTATCTTCTGACCCAAATTACATAATAACCAAATTGTATATATCATAACATACTTACCATTCCCCATCTTCACTCCAAACTGCTTGAACTTTGGTACCAACAGTAAAACTTTTGTGTGGTTGAGAATGTTCAAATGATGCCTAGAAATAAGAAGCCCATTTAGAAAAGAATAAAACAGCAGGATAAACAAAAAATTCACAAATGTAACACACAATTAAAATTTTTTAAACAAATATACAAGGGGAAAAACTCATGTCCGCGTGTAAGAAAATAATGGAAAATATCAATGATCATGTTTTCAGATATATTTAGCATGAACCAGCTTTAGGATTAGGCTCTAACAAATCAATATGATGTAGTTAGGGAGCCATTAGGAAGGAATTCGCTACCTTGGAATGAGATGTTCCACCAAAATGGCCACTGGAAGATGCATCAGTGTCATGCTATCGTGCATCTGTTGGCTTTGCAGTTGTCAGAAGCTCCTCTGTCAAAGCAATAACCTGCATTTTCCAAAGTAATTTATCTTCAGTCAACAAAAGCATGAATCTGTCAGTGGCACAATACAAATTAAGAACTAAAACTCCAAACTTAGAATAGCAACATGATCATGCGAAATCAGGAGATTTAAGCAGGCACCAGACAAGACATCTGTTGTCACGAAAGAGAAACTCTGCAAAGAACCAACATAAAAATATGATGTATCAAGGCAATTTTTTACATATAGCTTTTGCTTCTCAGGTCATGATTGCCCATAGCTCCTGATTCTTCAAACAAGAGCTATTTTAATCAAATAACCCTTCTCACCTTTCAAGGTGTTGAGAGAATCTAAAATTCTCAATGAAACCTTGAACACCATGCAACCAAGAACATGCTATCATCCTTGTAGTATCTCATGGAACCTTGAGAAAGAACACATGGCAAAAGATGCAAGAAATTGTAATACAATTACTATATTCAATTAGCTATATGATAATGATACTAGGATTAAGAATCACAATGACTAAACATAGCATCATAAGCAGACAATAGCATGCCATCCATCATGAACCACGGATAAGATGCCTTCATTTTATTATCAAGCTTCAGTGGAGCTCACCTCTTCAAGCTCCTTCTCCATATCTTCATATTCAGAGTTTCCCGGATCATCAGCCGATAGTTTTCGAATCTGAAACAATGAAATAAATAGTGATTAGTATGAATAACATGAATCACAAATATGCTTGAAGAAAATAAAGTAAATGATAGGACAAACAAGCACATCATGCATACAAAGGAGCCAAAAAGTAATTGTAGAACATTAAGCATCTAAGGAAGATAAGAAGGAGAAAGGGGCCAAGTATAGAAAATTAAGCATTTAAGGAAAAGAAGCAAGAGAAGAATAATCCACTGTGACCCAGAAAGGCAAATGTATACTTTAAAGCAGAATGAAAGAAACAATATAAAGCGAACTCACTGCAATAACCAAGCAAATCCCCAACTATTTAATAAATTTGAAGACTAACAGAAAAAGAGGAAGAAACTGCCACATCACAAAACCCCTAAATAGTTAATAGACCAATTAAACATTCAATGTCAGCATTCATAGCAATTGCAGGACCTCAATTGATTTCCATGATTCCAAATTATAACAGCCAATAAAACAAAGCAAAGTGCTTCTCTTAGAGCTATATGCTTCAGGAAATAGAACATTTGATTTCATTTCATCAACTTATGTAGCATTCTATATGCATTGAAAAGTGAAAATCATCAGAAACAACAAGTGTTGCTCAGTTAAGCAGATGCAGCACCTTAAATATATACATTATGCGTGTTCCTATTCTGAATCGATGCAAGATAGGTTGTAGAATATGCATTGGGTCTTCCATAGTACTAGGCTCTCATAGTGGCATAAACACATCTTGATAATTAGGGGGCGCTTGGTAGGTGGGTTTAAGAGGCTGGGATGGGAATGAAATCTGATTCATTCCCATACCTGATGCTTGGTAGATGGGAATCGGAATCAATTTATGATTTTGATACCCTTAATTTGATAACATACTCACCCCTCGGTTATCACCAAACCCATTCCTCCCCTTCGTTAGTTTTTTTTCGCAGACAGTAAAGCCCCCGCGACGCGTCGACTCCCCCTCCCCATTGCGTCGTCTCACCTCATTCCGTTAGCACCCCGCTGCTGCCAGTGTGCTCCGGGGCGAGATAGCAGAGGGTGCCCCTCCGGCTCGGCGTGCTGCTGCTCGTTCTACTCTCCCATGTCGGAGCTTCCTTCTTGGTCTCCGATTGAATCCACTCTGTCAAATAGTCCTCGGCAAGGTCACATGACACAGATTTCGACCTCTGCTTCCGCCACCGGTCTTTTCCCGGAAAAGCCCCAATTTTCTTCTTGCGGTTGCCCTCCTCTCTTCCGGGAATCGCCTCGTCCATCTCATCGTCGATGCTGGCGCTATCTAGAAGAGCTTCCGCGACGCCTAGGGTTTCGTCCTCGGAGGCGGAGAGGGGAACGTGATGGAGGCGCGCGAGGCCGAAGTCGGCTATCTTGGCGGCGAGCCCGTCGTCGAGGAGGATGTTGCTGGGCTTGATGTCGCCATGAATCACCGACGGATTGCAAGCGGCATGGAGGAAGGGGAGGCCGTGGACGACGTCGAGCACCACAGCAAACAGATTGTTCCATTTCATCTCCATTTCTAATTTTTATGATCGTACTCAAAGAACTTGAATGGGATATTCTTGTTGAATTAGGGAGCTAAATCTATCGTTCAAGAAGGAGCGTTTCCGCAAACAGCTGCTGAACTCCTCAAGGTTCAAGGAATTGGAGATTACACTGCTGGAGCCATTGCTTCTATAGCTTTCAATGAGGTAGGAGGTAGACTTTATCTGACCTTTTGATCTCTTTCTTCTTTCACTGGTGAATATAATTGACTGGGGAATATCGTTATGTATACTGTTTATGTAATGCTCCAGTTCATTGGTAAATCTTTCCAGGCAGTGCCTGTTGTTGATGGGCATGTTGTTAGGGTGATCAGTAGGCTGAAGGCTATTACTGCCAACCCAAAGAAATCAGCCACGGTGAAAGGTGAAAGAAATATGGTATGCATCTGTGTTGCTATTAATGAAAGTAATGTTTACCTAGTCTATACTAGATCTATATGTTCTTCCTTATATTGTCTTTAAAATTCTACAAAAGAGAGATTCTCAAGAGACAACAACATATTGTTCTTATGCAGGATACTTTCAGGGGTAGGATTTGCGAATGCCCTGTAGTAAACAATGTTCAGTTAAGAGGGAATGATTATAACTCTTGCACAAGTATTTTCTCTCAAAATTCCTAAGTTTAGGTTCGTTTTATAGCTAAACCATGATGCATCAAAGTTTTGGTTAATTTGTTTTAAAGCCGGTAGTTTCTCTCGACTCCTATTGCTATGAGTTCCTAAGTCTCGTTGGTTTGCAGCTGTGGGTTCAGGGAGATGTGCAATTGACAGCGGAGGTTGCTGGTCAGACACGAAGGATGGACGAACATTCTCAGCTTGCCAAGTCAGTCGATTTTCAAATGACTTTGTGCAATTGCATCAAACCACTTCATGCCATTTACATTTCCACTTCCCTTCCATAGCTCCATCTTGCTTCCTCCTTATCAATGCAGGATAGAGATTTGATTAGTTGCGAGTGTCCAAGTGGATTTCATGGCAATGGATACGAGTGTAAAGGTACTTCATACATCTCATCATATGATCAAAACTGTTTTATCTTTTGATTTATGTTGTGTTGTGAATTTAACTGAAAGAGTCATTGCATATCTTGCTTTCATGTATCAGATGAAAGAAATATGGTATGCATCTGTGTTGCTATTAATGATAAAGATGCAATCTTCCAAGAAATACCATCCATTTAACTGAAAGAGTCATGATTTTGCCGCTGTTTGTGTTGTTCAGTTGACTGAGGATGTTGGCTATCTTGGCGGCGAGCCCGTCGTCGAGGAGGATGTACTTGATGTCGCCATGAATCACCGGGAGCCCGTCGTCGAGGAAGATGTACTTGATGTCGCCATGAATCACCGGCAGATCGCAAGCGGCGTGGAGGAAGTGGAGGCCACGGACGACGTCGAGCACCACAGCAAACCGCCTCGCCCAATCCATCATCTTCGGGCACCGACGTCCCAGCAGCGCATCCTAGAGGCTCCCCTTTCGCATCAGTCCTTGCTTGGATTTGTACTGGGATGATGAGAAGAGGCATATGATATACATTTTTTCTTTTTTGAAATATACTATACTTTTGCGTTCGTGCAAAAAAGATTCATGTAGCAACCCTAAAGTGGAGAAATATAGAGGTTGATACAAATACATTTCTTCTGATCCATGTCTTGATGTTTTCTATGGTTCAATTTGCATCTAATAAACATGTAAAAAATTGTCACTCATCTCAAAAGCCCATGTCTTGATTTTTTTTCTGCTTTGTATCAGGAGCTTGACAACTTGTAGATGCTAGAGTTGGTTCAAAATGATGGAAGCCTCGCAGTCCAAAATACTTCATTTTATGGAATAAGTTACAATGATAGAAAAAAAATATATAAAAAACATTCAAAATGTTAATGGGAAGGGCTATTCAAAAATATTAATCCAAAATATCCAAAAATATAAAAAATATTTAAAATATCCAAAAAAACTATTCAATAGTTTTTTCATGTATTTAATTAGTAAGGGTAAAATTGTAAATTTTTTCTGATTCCCATTACTTTCTTATTCATACCAAGTAGCATCAATGGTAATTATACCCATTCCAGTATCTATACCAAGCACTATCAATCCAGTAATCATTCCCATTGCCATTAACCCCTCAATGAAAACCCATTATCATTCTCATTACCGAATATATACCAAGCGCTCCCTTAATGTTTTAAGTACCAAAAGAAGGTTTTGATATCATTGTATCAGTCAACAGTGCAAAACTTGCAAATTCAAGAGAAAATTTGCCAAAAAAATATCGAACCAGATTAGAATAAAATAAAAGATAGAAGTGCTCATAAATTGGGGAAATATGAACAGTAAGGCTTTACCGTATATTCTAATGCAATTATATTTACACTTGCGAAAGGCTTGATTGCTAAAGCGGAACCTAGACTTGTAGAAATTTCCTCTCTGAACTTCACACTTTCCAATTTCCCTCGTTTTCAAGAACCTTATACACTAGGTTCCTTCACTAATGTGACTATATCTATTGAGCAACAAATAACTCCAGACACCCTTTATCATTCCAATTGCGTTCACCACTTTATAATGCAAATCTGAGTGCGTTTGAGTGCATCAAAAGACGACAAAGGGCTACAAATCAAGGATTTTCCAGTGTGTACATTCTTTTTCTCTCCAATCCATCAGTAGAATCTTGGTACGTAAAAATCTGGGACAAAATACATCAAGAAACCCTAGAAAATGAAGCAGAAAGCCTTCTTCAATATAATAAAACCTAACAAACAGGATCCACCGAAATCCGAGGCACATAAATCAAAATCACATTTTTCGGTGTCTAGAGGCAAAAATATCCTACCAGAAACAATGACTTCATCTTGCCCTACTCGATCATTACCATCTTGCCCTACTCAGTCGGGAAGGAGCAATTCGCCTGTCGTAGCTAGCGATGAAGATGCGGTAGTGTTGACGCAGGGTACTGCTTGCCTGGGCGTCAGTAGCTAGGGCACGCGATCGAGGAAGAAGAAAAGGTAAGTGAGGAGGTGTCGCCTCCTTGCTTGCGCGATGAAGAAGAAGAGAGCGAGAGGAGTCGGGGCTCACCTCGCGAGGGTGAAAGGAAGCGCCGCTCTCGAGGCTTCCTTGGACTCGGGCGATAAAGAAGGGGGAGAGGCGTCAACTCGTGGCTGCGAGGGGTTTGTGTGAGAGAAGCGGAAATGGTCGGGGGTTTGGGTGGTTGGCGGGCGAGGAAGAGAAAAGATTAGGGGTTTGTGCGACGAGAAAAAAGATGATTAAGGATCGAAAAATAAGAGAATGAGGATTCAATAGTTCGTTGTTTTTTGCAGTTTGATATCCACCGTTGATTTTGTTTATTGCTTGAACAGCACAACAATACAACAACAACAGTTTAATATAACTGTTGTCTATTGTCATAATAGACAACAGTTTATCACATCAGTTGTTGTAAATCCCGCCTATAGACAACAGTTATTTTATAACTGTTGTCGTTGAGTATACATACGACAACATTTTGTTATTACTGTTGTCTTTTTACGTATACAGGCCAACAACAACAACGGTTAATACTAAAATTGTTGTTAAATTGACATAAGACAACACTTTATCAAAAAACCGTTATCGATTATGTGTTGTTGAATGCAAAAATTCTAGTAGTGATAATCAATATTCATAAAATTATCCGATGGAAAGTGATCCATTTACTCTGCCTTTTGTTCTAGAGACTTAAGTGTCCAACTGTGAATCCCCAGTTGAAGTTGTTGATTTAGAAAAGGCGGATTCTGGCACTGCAGGTAGAAAAAAATGATCAATATGGAGTAAGGTTGAATACGAGGTTTTGGCCAGATCGTTTGTCACTATCAGCGATGATCCAATTATCGGCAATGATCAGAAGATGGATGTTTTCTGAAGTCGTGTTGCTAGCTACTACAATGAGAATCATCCTCAAAGTACACCTAAAAAAATATAAGTATCATACGATCGCACTGGCACAATATCATTAAAGAAAAAGTATATCACTACAACGTAAATTATAATAGCGTTTATAGTGCATATCGTAGCGGTCACAGTGATAGGATATATTATTGTTTGCGTATGAAAAATATCGTAAAGAAAATAACGACATTGCCTTTAATCTCGAGCATGTATGGAGAATCGTAAAAGACCGTTCAATGTTTACTTCACAGTCCGATGATCACCTTGTTGGCACGAAGAAGGCAAGAACCTCGGAGTTGGGAGAAAGCAACACCTCATCTAACCAAGATGTTAATCTATATGTCAACCTAAAGTTAGAAGAAACTCATCCAATGGGTCAAAACACAACAAAAAGAAAAAGAAAAGGCAACATAAAATCAGACATTGAAGGTATGACAACAAATTTGGATAATATATTTGCAAAGTTTATTGAATATACAAGCATAAAAATGATCGAAGTTGGAATGAAACAAAAATAACTCGAAATTGATGAGATAAAAGCAAAAGCTGCTGAAATGAAAGCAAAGGTTGTCTTAGCCAAAATTCATTTAAAGGAATATGCAATCCTTTCGAAAGACACTTCGTAAATGACACAGGAGCAACTTATCATCCATTAACATCTATATGTCAAGAGATTAGGAGGGGATGGAATATGTAATTTTTATTTATTGTAATTTTCAATTATTATACTTTTCAATTAATATAATTTTGAATCATTGTCCTTTTTAATTAATGTAATTTTCTATTATTTTACTTTTTAAAATTCATTTATAATTTCTGTCAATTAATATAACCATTGCAAACTAGCCATTAGAATATAGTCGTTGTAATATAATAGTTGGAATATAGCTGTTGTAATAACGAGATGCGGCAAAGAAGAAGGTTCATCCAAAGAAATCGTAAAGTCTGGCATGTGAGGCTCTTCAATGATTATTTCTCTACAAACCCAGTATATCCAGATCAAATATTTCGAAGACGATTTCGCATGCGAAGAGATTTATTTTGTTGCATAGTGAATGCACTTGAGAGTCATTCATCGTATTTTCTGCAGAGGGATGATGCTGCGAATAAACAATGCTTGACACCACTACAACAATGCACAACTACGATTCGTCAATTAACTTATAGAGTCCCAGCTGACCATCTTGATAAGTACCTACGCATGAGTCAATCAACCACCATCCAATGTCTTTTCAAGTTCTACGTTTATATGGTTGAACTCTTTGGTAATCAATACTTGAGAAAACCAAATATTGATGAAGTTCAACGTCTTCTTCAATTGCATGATGAGAGGCACGACTTCCTTGAAATATTAGGCAGCCTTGATTGCATGCATTGGGAATGAAAAAATTATCCAGTTGCTTGGAAAGGCTAATTTATAAGAGGTCATGGAACACTAACAATCATGCTTAAAGCGGTCACATTTCAAGACTTGTGAATATGTCATGCATTCTTTGGTGTCGCAGATTCATGTAATGATCTTAATGTGTTATATGAATCTCCTATAATCAAAAACGTCTTGTAAGGAAATGTCCCGTGGATTAATTTCATGATCAACAACATTCAATATAAGAAGGGGTATTATCTAATAGATGGAATATATCCAGAAATGAGCTATTTTCGTGAAGACTTTTCCTTGCCCAGAAGATCCCAAGAGGAGATTATTTAAGAAAAGACAAGAGGTTGCCAAAAAAGATGTTGAACAAGCATTTGAGGTAGTCCAAGCTCGATGGGCAATTGTCAGAGGTCTAGCTCGTTATTAGTATTGAAAAAAGTTAAAACATATTATGTTAGCATGCATTATTTTGCACAACATGATTATGAAAGATGAGAGAGATCACGTGACAAATTGGTTCAACGATGAAGGTGACAAACCTGCACAACCCGTCCAGGGATCAAACCAAGGATTTCATGATTATTTTTGGACAAATTCCCAACTACGTGATAATCATGTGCATCACCAACTTCGTGTTGACTTAGTTGAACATATTTGGTTACAATACAATAATAACCCCCGAATTAATATTTTATAGTTTCGTTTTATATTTAATTTATATGTTATTTTTTTAATTATATGCAAGTGTGTTTTTTATGTTGTACTCTTTCATTTCAAATTTATAATAATATTTTGATTTTAAATAATAATAAATAATTTTAAAATTATTATTATTTATTTTAAATAATAATTATTTAAATTAACAAATGAAATTGAAAATAAAAATCTGTATGTGAGTGAATAAATATGTGAGATAATGTATATGTGGCATGTGGACCATATAAATAATAGATGTTAAATGTTAAACGAACATGAAAGAATAAAGATATTAATGTTAATGTGTATGCGACATGTGAATCTCATATTTTTTGATGAGTTGGTAGATAATGTCAAAGGTGTTAAACAATTATGGATGTCCTAAGACCATCTCCAACCACAAACATTATATTTGGTGTAGTTTTTACACTAAAATGGTGTAATTTTAAAACCAAATACTATTTAAACTCCAACCCGCCCACACCATTTCATACTAAAAAGGAATATTTCTTATAATATTATATTTTTTTCTTATTCGTAATTTAATTATCAACTTACATTTTAATTTTTATGAAATTAGTGATATAATTTATAAATATAATTATAATTAAAATATAATAAATATATAATAAATATACATAATAAAATGAAAATATACTATTAAATACACTTAATTTAAATTTATTATAAATAATTAATATTAAGGAAAAAATAATTATTATAAATTAATTTTTATTTATGATATCTAATAATATAATATTTAATAATATACATTATATTTAATTTTATTGATTATATAATATAATAAAAAGTTTTAAATATTAAAAAAATAAAGGTAATATATTATTTATTACATCAAATTTGATGTAAGTTTTAGAATATGGGTTGAAATATTTTGATATGGATTTGACATTAAATTTGATATTTTAATGATAGGTCGGAGATGCCTTATATGCCTGGCCCAGATTCCGGAACGCTATAAAAGAACAGCGAGGGGTGGTCATGACCTAACTCCGAGTCACTAGGCGTCGCGCTGCGTCCCTGCGGCCGTCGTTCTCCTCCAATCTTCCTTCCCGATGGCAGAGCTTCAGATCGGTTGATCCCTCTCCGACTCCGGCGAAGTGAATCGATCTCCACTGGTTCATTTTATCCGACCATCTTACTGTTTTCCCCTTTATTTTGTCAATATTTTTTGTGATCCTCTTCGCAATCGAAGGACCTATGGAGGCATCGCCTTCCTGTTCGGTGCGATGCCTTCCAAGTTTGCCTTCGGAGATGAACTGGGGCGAGGGCGGCCGGACTCGCAACTCGATTCTAGCTCCGTCCACCTCCAGATCTGCTTCCTTATCTGATCTACCTCCCACATCACACAAAAAGTTGAAATACCGGTTAGATCTCCTCCGATTCCTATTTCTTCTTGTATGATCGAGCGATTTTGATGCTTTTGCGTTTAAATTTCTTCCGTGCGCTGTTGGTTTTCAAAATCGAATTGATACTTAGTTGTTGCTTCATCGCATTTGCTGAAGATTCGGTGGTTTTGTTCTATGATTCATGATAAATTATGAAGCATAAACTAAGTGTTCCCTTCCTAGCCAATGCAAGCTATTCTCTGCTGCATTTGGACGTTGGTGACCTACATACACATCTACATTCTTCTACTTATTGATTAAGAATGATCAAATACTTAATCCGATACTGTTTTGAACACTAAGGACCTAGTGCTGTAGAAGATGAAAACATCAAGTTTCCTTCGGATTTGTTGAGATGTTTGAATTTGGATTTTCTTAGAGAATAAAGAGACCTACTTCATAAAAACATATAAATATTGTCATCAGAAAAAGATGCGAGTGGACTTATTTATTTTTATATTGGCG
The DNA here is from genome assembly GCA_024364735.1 of Boesenbergia rotunda. Classification (NCBI taxonomy): domain Eukaryota; kingdom Viridiplantae; phylum Streptophyta; class Magnoliopsida; order Zingiberales; family Zingiberaceae; genus Boesenbergia; species Boesenbergia rotunda. The sequence continues at coordinate 166,160 of JAGFNQ010002302.1, read as the reverse complement.
AGCACTTTGATCCAAAAGATTAACAAAATCAATAACAAACTAAATAGTAAAAACATATTCCAATAATTATGACATGCGACAATAACTTGACCATGATCCCAATGTTCATGGGCAGTTTGCCTGTTGGCCATTAGTCTCTCTGTGTGTATTCCGGTGTCATCCTTATTCATTGCTTAGCCATGCCCTTGACTAGCTTGGGTGACCCACTGGTGAAGGATTTCTGGTCCTTTGGAAACTTGGCTGAGACAAAGTGATGTAGAATGTAAGGTGCTTTGGGTTGAGATATTGGGTGTGGGTACTGACCTGGACCAGGATTAGCCCTTGTGCTCTGTTTACCTTGAAGTGCGATGGTGAAGGTTCTGTTTACTCTGAAGTGCAGACGGAGTAGGGAAAAGAATTATGGGTGAACAAAAATTATCAGAGAAAGGGAAGAGAGAAGTGAGAAAATGGAGAAATGCATATGGAAGGAAAATGAAGTATGGCAGATGGGTTTCATAGCTGCTGTGGTCAGCAGGTGTAACTCACAGTTAGATGGGTTTTGATGCAACCTAGCTGGGGGTTCACACCATTTGCTACTAGGTTGAGCTTGAGTCTCAATTCATAGCCAGGCTCACTTTGGCCGTGATATGTGGTCAACCTGCTGGAGACTCGAGGTTGTGAGTTTCTTGTTGATGGTTGATGACCACTGAAGTTTTTCATTGGAGGAGTTGTGAGGAGGATATAAACAAGGTTCACAAACTGATTCAGAATCCCCTTTTAAATTTTGAGGGGTGTTTGGTAGGGTGTTTGGTAGGGGTTTATGGGTTTAATGATAACTTTGGAGATTGAATTATAAAATCAGGGGTATTATATTTATATTTTAATTCTAATTCTCGTATACCAAGCATTATAAATGAAAATAAAATAGATTTCATTTTCATTCCTAACTTTTAAACCCTAAGTAAACAAGAGATATTATCTTGAATTTCATATTAGTTCAAATAATATTTGCAAACATAAATTTAATATATATTTAATATTTATGAATAAAAATTATATTAGTTCAAATAATATTTGCAAACATAAATTTAATATATATTTAATATTTATGAATAAAAATTATATTAGTTCAAATAATATCTGCAAACATAAATGTGTTTATCAATAAAGATTTTATAAATATCATAAATAAATAAACAAAATTAAAATGAAGAAATAAATTTATATTTGATAATAGCTTTATGTTAAACAATAAATTTTAAATGAACGAATAAAATTATTATTTGTTTATCTTACAAATAAATGTATATGTATCTAAATTTGTGTTAGACAAATAATTAAATAAGTTTTAAAACATATATTTTTTAATAAATTTAAATTGAGAATTTGATAATATAAATGAGTAAATTCCAGTTAAGAATTAAATTCAAATTCGTAAAAAAAACAAACTATGTTAAAATAACTAAATGATTTGATTCATTTTAAATATCTTTAACTTATCTCAATTTATTAAATAAATTTAAATAATACAAAATTTGAACTTGTAACAAAAAAAAAGTGATTTAAAAATTAAAAAATTATAAATAAATTATGAGATCCCAAACAATAGTAATTTGATTTAAATTTAAAATAATTAAAATTTTAATTTGATTCTATTTAAATAGGAAAATTTAATTTACAAAATATGATCCACAATTTCAAAATTCTCTAAATCTTAAATGCGTCTTGTAAATTATTGAAAAAACCATTGTTATTGAAAAATTTTAAACTAATTGAGGGAGTTCTCAAATGGTATTTGGCGTGATAACTGCTCTCGTAGCTCTTTCATTTCTGTCTCATAAATGGAATGATACTCCACCATTATTCTTAAGTGGCTACTTTCCTATGATTGTCCCTGTGCTATTATTCTTTCATAATTATGAATATCCTAGTGATGATAAACGTTTTCATATAGTCCGATCGATCGTTTTTCAATTGTGTGGCCCTATTTCTATTTTTGAAACAGTAAACTAAATTAAGTGTTTTTATTGTATATGTTATTTTTAATATATATTCAAAGAATTAAAAGTAGGGGTTACTTTTTAAGATATAAAACAATCTAATCAATTTTTTAACAAATCCAACCAACAATGGATCCAATTAATATAATATTAATTAATTCAAATGATTGAGAGTAGATTTATTATTGTACAGTAGGCGTCATACATATTCAATTTTAAAAAAATTTATATAAATCACGATTTTTTAATAAAAATAAAATTTTAAATTAACTTTCTAATTTTTAATCGAGATTTGATAAATTATTAAAATTTAAGTGACATTCAGTTCGCCACTATTTCTAAGCGATTCCTTTTTTATATTTATTTATTTATAAAGGATATCCAAATTTGTGCCAAACTAATTCGCTTAGTTGATCGATCTTGCCTGACAGTTTTCAACGAGAGTTTTCATCGATCAACGAGGATAAATAATGGGACGGAGATATGTGACGATTTCACCACTAATGATATCGATATCCGATGGCCTGATCACGTAGCAATCTATGGCGATTTTTTTCGTCAACATACTACACGTTCTACTAGAAAAGAATCGAATCTAGAAAATGAAAAATCATCCAAGTAAATTATTATCAATCGTATCATGCCTGCAGGGGCGAAATGATTCATTCCGATATCATTTAATATATGTAAAAAGTTGTTCTACATTTAGTTTAATTTTTTTTATAAAAATAAACATCTAAGTACATATCACAGCTTTCATCTTTAATAACTTCAAATATATTAAAACAAATTTCGTTTAAAATATGTGTTAATTGGAGAAAACTCCCCAATCCTAAATTGCCTTTTGCATGCACTCTCCACTTAATAAATTCTTTGCATTCACTCCCTAATGGATTGAATATAAAAGAGTGAAAACTCAGTATACTTATAAAAATTTGAGTATAAATTGTTTGAGATTGAGTACTAATTTAAGAAATTTGAGTACAAAGTTTCGATGACCCTTCATGTGAAAATCTTAATTTGGTGAGTATAAAAGAATGAAAACTCAGTATATATTATAAAGATTTGAATATAAATTATTTGAAATTGAGTACTAATTTAAGAAATTTGAGTATAAAATTTCGGTGAATCCTTATGTGAAAATCTTGATGTGGTGGATGCAATCTCATATACTCAAATTTTTAAATTTTATATTCAAATTTTTTTTTAAATAATACTCAATGTAAATCAATTCATACTTAAATTTTGATAATGTATACTGAAATTTTTATTATATACTGAAATAATTTATACTCAAATTTTTTTCAAATAATACTCAAATTTCAAAAAGGGGATTACGCTCGCCTTTTTGCACCTGTTACTCCATGGGTGACACTCGCAGGTCAGTGCACCTGCATTTTCAGGCACTACGATCGTAGACAGTAGAGATAGCAATATATCAGATTCTGAATCAAATTTTATATCTTTTATATTTACATTAATAATTTTTATTCTTCGATCGAACTATATCATTAAAACAAATACGTTAAAATTAATATCATATTTTAAAATATATATATTTATAATTTTAAATATAAATTAAATATTTATAATATATTTTTAATATTAATATAAATTATTAATATATTTTAAATATTTTTTAAAAAATATATATATTTTATTTAATCAGATATTTAAATCAAATATTAAATATCAATAATCCTTCTATGTCCTTCATTCGAATCGCTATCCCAAAAATTTACGATTCAATTCCTAACTACGACATACTTACAAAAAATTTTCCTCTAAAAATGACACGAATCTTGAGATGTAGACCATTCACCGTAAATATTTCTCGATTTACCTTGATAATTAATTAAAAATTTTCATAGAATCAACCAATTATCTCAAATTCGTCTACTACATAATCTAACATATTTTTCATTCGAATCGATATCAAATTCAAAAAAAAAATTTATCATCCATACCTAAGTGCCACCCATGGTGAGCTCGGTAAATGTGCAAGATAACATAGCCTCTTTATAACTATATCAAAATATACGAATATTAAAAATTTCAATATATCACTGTCAAAATATATCAAATTATAATAAAAATATCATATATAAAAATTTAAATATGATATCAAAATATAATTTAATAATATTATATATCGAAATATACTCATCCCTTGGTTGGTCAATTTATTAGACCTTAAACTAGAAATTCAAGGCTATTTGAAAATAACAATAATAATAAACAAAGGCAAAAAGAATTATCATCTATTATATCCTCATTTATTTTTTTCTTATTTTATTATAATTAAACCTTTTTTTTCCTTTTTTGCATATTTATTTAAATATGATCTCATATCAACAACTGAAAAAAAAATGAGCAAAATAATACAGAAACACTAATATGATGAACACAAGCACCAAAAAAAAATTGTATAATGGGATTAAATCCATAACTATATACACAAACACATCTATAAAAAATCTGTGTTTAATTTAATAAAAGCTAATTTTTGTTTGTTTAATAACCAAAAAATATATTAAAAAAACAAGCCTCATAGACCATTTACACAAACTTTTTAATTAACTTAGTCTAAAATTTTAATTATACATTTTTATAATTTATAAATTTTTATAAACTTTGAAAAATAATATAAATTTGATATATCAGCTGAACGAAGGCTTATTGAACTCAATAACACCTCTATAGTTAGAAATACTTTCTTATGTACTTGGTTTCACTCCTAAGCCCTAGGGTTGATCGATAGGAAATCTACATAGTTCTTTCTCCCATCTAATCCGCATTGTACCTTCTTATCACGGCCAAATTGCCAAGAAGGACAATTCAATATCTAGTTTCAATCTCGATTTATTTGAAAACCAAGTATCCAAATTAAATATACGCTGGATCAAAATGATGCGTTTTTCCAAATCCAAATCAACATGTTTAATACAATAATGCAAAAAAACTACCCTGATCCGCATAAAACTCGGAATCAATTTGAACATGAAAAGTTCATGGCCATCACTACTTGAGAATTCAATAAAAGCAGAAAGTACCTTTCCTTTTATTGATGCTTCTTATCCTTCAGTGGCACTTTGGGGATCTTGCTCAAGTATTTAGCATGAACTACAGCGTAGTGCTTCTTGAACCCTGCTTCTGCCTTCTCGGCGAAGGCGTCGATCTTGTCCTCATATTTCTCATACAGCACAGGCACCGTGTACAGGGCAACAAACACTGCAACAAAAAAAGGAATAAGAGCTGGGAAAAAAATGAAACTTGCTCTAAAGAATTTAAATTACCTATGTAGAACAAGGTCAAGAAGTTGACACAATTGCCAATGATCGACACAATCCACAAGCCGCAAATAATCTAGAATCAAGGCGACGAAGATTTATAGACAATTTACAAAAACAATTCAATCTGCGAAGCAAACGCAATCGACTTACAATGAGAAACTTCTTGAGATCGCGCCCTAAAGCAACTTCCCGCAATGAAGCTAGCAACCAGTTGAGTTGATGTCCTAGTGAACGCGCCACATTCACAACTGGATCCTCCGGGATGCTTATCTCAGGAATGTTCGGCCGGGACCTGTTATGAAGAGCTTAGAGATTAAGCCGTCAGAAAGACAAGTGATTGAAGGTAAAGTGATTTGAGAGGAAAGATCTGACTTGCTGATGAAAGTGCTCGCGTTGGACCAGAGGAAAACGATGGCCAGGGATAAGATGAACACATGACCCACCAGAGTCAGCAGGTGGTATTCCAACAACTCAAACAACACCCAAACAGCGGTCGCCGCTCCGAGCGTCCAGGCTGAGATCTTCCTGTTCCTCCATAGGAAAACATCAGCAGCTGCTCAGAAAATGGTCAGTAGATCATCAGTAGCTGTCCGGTAAGAAAGGGGCGAGTTCATGGTGGAGAAATCAAAAACTAGTCATGCTTGGAGAAATCATGAAATGAGCGGAAATAAGATATGAAACAATCCGAAGAACAAAAACGTGTTAATCCAAACAAATCCGCACGAAAAACAAAGGCATCAGGGGAGAGCATACTGTACACATACGTTTTCCGCCACCAAGGACCGTGTGCAAGGGCTTCTCGCGGCCGAAGAGGCGGTAGATCTTCGAGCTGGCGGACTTGGAAGCGGCCGCAACCGCAGAAGGTCCGGACGATCTCTCGTCGCCTGAATCGGAGGAGGACGATTCCGAGCCGTGGAAATGGTCAGTTATCTTCTCCAAAAGCGACTCCTCTCCGTGCTCTGCCATCGTCGCCGCCGCCGACCACAACAATCGCCTTCGTCCTCGGTGTTTCAAAAAGTTGCAGAGAACGGAGGCGATCAAGATGACTTTATATGAGCGGCACAGCTCGAGGGAGCGATCCTAGCCGTCCGAACTTCGATCCGAAAATGGAAAGGCGAGATAAACTTTAACGGCGGATTGATTTTAACGGAAATTTCCAGAAGGCCCCAGTTTAACCCTTTTTTCAAAAATACCTCTTTGGATTTCATAAATTTAAAATAGCTCCAAATTTTTTATTTTAATAGTAAACTAAAAATAATTTAAATGTGTTTACAAGATTATCTTTTTTTCTAAATTATATTTTTTTATTAAACCAATCTAATATTTTCATATTAATTTTTAATAAACTATTTTTATATTAAAAATATGTAGTTTTAATTAAAGTTATTCAATATTAACTGTTTTAGAAAGTTTTCACAAATCTTAATTAAAATTAATATAATAATATTTTGATCAGTCTATTAAAGGAAGGATATTTTTGTATGAAAATGATTAAAAAATTTAAAAATACTTTTATTTATTTATATCATTAAAACACTATTTTTAACAAAAATATAAAAATAAACCTCTATTTATAAATTTTATTTTAAATATTCTATTATTACTATTTTAATATTGTCTTATACAAATCAATTCTAAAATGATAAAATTTTACATTCAATTGCTCTAAAATGGAAAAGAGAAAAAGAGAATTAAATGATAAGTAATGCACTATTTTAATTTAAAGGAGGAGATAAAATATTTTTTCGACAGGTAAGATATCTTTCTAAGTTTTTTTCAACATAGAAGTCTCTTTTCATAATAATAACAATAAAAGGGTGTTTTTGATTTTTTTTGCCTAAATAAAAAAAAGTATGGAGAACTGATTTGATTTAACAAACTTTCAAGCATCACTTTGAAAATTTGTAACGCCGTTACTTTTTGAAGGGAATGCGACCACAACCGCCCTAGGGGCTTGTGTCCGTTATTCCATGGGCGGTTTGCTTTCCACGTTACCGGAGGCTTATCTTCGTATCATACAACGGACAGCAAACACCATACGAAGCATCAGAATTTGTACAAGTCGATAAACTTCTCTGGACCCCAGGAGAAAGCGACAAATAGAAAGTCGACATGTCTTCCTTCGTCCAGTAATTGCTGGGATGACGGTGAGAGCGACAGGAAACCGATAGCGACGGGGCGTCGGGTAGGATATGAAAAAAGAATGAAAATAAAGTGCAACGTTGCGAGGGCAAGAGGCAATCCAGTGCAAGAATTTGAAACTTTCAAATTTCAAATTCCTGTAAACTTCTTGGACAAGAATATACGCAAATTCCTTAATGGCTAAGGACTACGCACTGGAAAGATTTTTTCATTAATAATTGAAATTTTTTTAAATTCTATCTATATTAATATTTAAAATTTTAAAAAATTATCTCTCTTAATAAAAAAATCCGAACTACGCTGTCGAATTAATCCCAACGAACTTAGTAGATTCTAATTGATGACTCTATCAGTATATCTAACTTAATTTAAATTAAGTCATCTTCTCTATTCAAATTGGATCAGGTTATGCAATCACTGGTGAAAAGTACTTGGTCATTAAGTAATCATAGATAAGCTCTGGAATCGGATTGATCGTTGTTTCAAATAAAATCAAGGGATAAACTTAAATTTTTTTAATTTAAGTTCGTTTTCAACTCTTTAAATTTGGAATTTAGACTTTCAAAAAATTCATATAGATTAATATTTAAAATTTTTGAAAATTATCTCTCTTAGTCAAATCAAGACTACACCACTGAATTAACCCCGATTAACTTGAGTAGATTATAATTGATGACTCCATCACTATACCTAACCTAACCCGCAAATGACTTATCACTATACCTAACTTAACACGCAAGTTAAGTCACCTTCTCTGTTCCAGAAGTGAACGACGTGGACGACAGGTCACTACGGTGTAGCGTTAAGCGATAATGGGCGTCTGTTTCCTAGCATACAACAGCAGAATCACATACACAACTAAGCACTGGTTGCTCGGGGTGAACTGAGAAAGTACCCGAACACTATCACGAGTAAACCAATGAGCAAAAATGCATGGCGGAGAGAAGATTTGAAGGAACAAAGGTGGAGGAAAATCTTTTCTATTAGCTTGAAAAACCCTCACCTGCTCTTGGTCACAACCTCTATTTATTGGAGTTTAGACCCTTGCAGTATTCAACGACCGAATTAATATAATTTACTGCCCATTAATCCATCAATTTTTTTTTAACGAGGTTACCAACCAACCTCGGGCTACTGGCCCGGCCACACGGAAGTTTCCCACCGGCCGCCAGGGTAAATCGGGAAGCGCTCGCAGTGGGCGGTCTAGAAGCCCAGCGTCCCAGGGTTCGCGCCCTATTTGGAGGAAAAATTCCTGCAAATGCGCCTTAGCTGGGGATCGAACCGAGGATGCCTGGGAAAGCGACTAGTCGCCCTACCGCTGCACCATAACCCGGTGGCGCCCATTAATCCATCAAGCTCAAATATCTAGAGGTTACAGATTCTTCATTAATCTTCAATTAATGCATTTGTTACATTTGAGCAACAAGCAAAAATATTCAGGTGACAAAACGTTGGTTTATTCACTTGGGTAAATTTTGGCTCGACCATTCTAGAATTCGGTGCGCACAAGTCGTGCTCTCACATGAGTCAACTGACTTCAGTACAAATCCAAGCCCTATATTTGCACCCCGCCCTGGACACCTACGCGTGAGAGAGAGCTTCTCCACCATGCATTTGTTTACAACTAACATGCTTGCAAAACAATATAAATAAACTAATATGCCTTAAAATACCTAATGTGGGATTAAAGTCTCATTCACAATGAAGTCTCTTTCCTCTCCATCGGTGGATTAGCAAGAACTCAAGTCTCCAAACAACCGGTGCCCAAGTCACAACTGGCCTTCAAGGCTTGAAGAGTTTATGTACATTTGTTGCCCCATTTCTCTCCATTCCAAGAGATTACTTCCATGTTGGCTAAACCTTGCCCATGACAACCCTGCAGGATTTTGTTATAGATTTCCACGAGTCGTTTGATGAGGGGAGAGTGCGAGACCTTTGTTGGGGTTGTAAGCTTGCAAAAAAGTCTTACACTAGAAACACTTGGGAAAGATTATAGGTTTATAAGAGAAAAATATCTCCATTGATATTAGACCTTTTGTGTAAAACCCAAAAATAAAACCATGGTGTAAGTATCTCAAGTTTGTTTTGAAGTGGTCAACCAAGTTATTAGGTCCTATTGTATTTGATTCTTGTGTCTAAGTGTGCAGGAGTTTAGGAGCACAAGAAGTCGAGTGGAAGATGCAACAAGCGAGAATGATGACATGGAAAGGGAACCGACAGGCACGATACATCTGAGGGACGAAAAGTTACGGAAGAGTATACCGGTGAATGAGAAGAACGCGCATGACATACGAGGGACAAGAAGCCAAGGAGGAAGTCTGCTCGAAAAGAAGGTCAGAGTTGGGATCGGGTGAGCTCAACTCTGGAAAGCCAGAGCATCACCCAAGTGATCGGGAGATGACTAGCCAACTCTGAGGTTGATTAGCTCCAAGCGTCTGGACGGGGTCCAGGTACCTGGACGGGGTCTAGGTGTAGGGCTCTATAGGCAAAAATATTCAAAAATTGTAGTGAAAATAATATATCCCACGTGCGATCCATGCGAAAGAAAACTCATACAAAGTTAATTTACAAATTTCTATCGTATAGGTATACCTTTGGCGCGTGCCCTTCGCTTATCCCGCTTGTCCGAACTATGTCGGATCTCTTGTACGTTCAAGTGCCCGTGCCTCTATGCGTATCTACATGAACACGATCTCTTAAACTTGGGAAAAGAATCATCTTTATGGTGCTAGCCATAAGAGGAGATTCACAAAGCAAGAAGGAGAGGGAGAAGAGGGATTTTGGCCAAGAGAATGAAGGGAAGGAAAAATGACAAGTTCATCATCCAAATAACAAGAAAAACTCTTTTATATTCATCCCATGAATATGAAGAGTTTTTGTCCCTTTAGCTTCCCTCCATTAATGCTAATAAAAACCCATTTAGAGCATATTTTCTCATGTGACTCTTCAACTTCTCTTCATCCAATGAAGAGAATTTTTTTATCTTCCATTATTATTAATATTAAACATTTTAATGAATTAATATCTCATTCAAATGTGGTTGAGTCTAATCTAAATGAGTCAAATTCAAATTAGAATATGATAGTCTCCATGCATATGTTAGTCTCCATGCATTAATATTGTCTTTGAATATTAATGTTTGACTAGGAATGGTTTAGTGTAGTGTTCTCTACATCATCTCACTATCGATTCAACCAATCGATATGATGTAGATAATAATCTACTACCCAAGGATATTATTATACTTAGTTATTTAGTACAAATATAAAGTATAATAACCAAACATACATTTATTAATGGTAGAATATGATACAAAAGATCCCTAATCAATCATCAATAATTGGCTCTAGGGCTCCTACTAGCACTAGTGTCAATCTCCCACTAGCACTAGTGTCAATCACTGTAATATGTTGGATTGGGTTGGATCGGCTAGAGGGGGGGTGAATAGACAGGAAAAAAATTAAAATGGAAGGCACTCGTCTTTTAAAAAAAACTTGGTCGCAACTAAGAACGTTGCTTGCAAGGCAGTGGACGCTCAATAAAAATCTCCTTGTGGCGGAGAAGCCTTACAACAACAGCACGCTAAGAGATTTTACAATTGAATTAATGAATAATCTCTAAAGCAAAAAACTCTAAGTCTATTTATAGCTTAAGAGAATAAATCTGGATTGTTGATGAATTTTCTCTTGGCCGTTGATCCATGGATGTAATCTAGATGGTTGATCTTGGATGGGATTAAACCGCATTCATTGGATCTGATTAAAGGATAAGATTATCCTTTAAGAGATAAAGTTTAATTAAAACTTTATCTTTTGCTCGCAACAGCTAAATAACTTTATCTTCTGCTCGCAACAACTTTAACAATATCGCCTGCTTATCCCAATTGGTAAGTATGGAAAAAAATGATTAACGAGGTTTTTTCAACCGGTCCGGCCTCATGGAAGTTTCCCACCGGCCGCCAGGGTAAATCGAGAAGCGCTCGCTGTGGGCGGTCTAGAAGTCCAGCGTCCCAGGGTTCGCGCCCCATTTGGAGGAAAAATTCCTGCAATTACGCCGTAGCTGGGGATCGAACCGTGGATGCCTGGGATAGCGACTAGTTGCCCTACTGCTGTACCATAGCCCCGGAGGCGTAAGTATGGAGATATGTGCTTGTGAGGTTCGAGGATCGAATCTTCACAGTAATAAATAAATCTCTTTTTTTCGGGCGCCTGGTTTGACTTGGTCAAACTCACCAATCTTTTGGTTCTTTGTCTTCTGGGTCATTTCCGGCCAACCGGAGTTCGACTCACCCGAACCCGACTCCGGCCATTCGCCCCTTGAGCGTTCTTCCTCCCGGCTTCTCGTCCCTCGGACACCGCTCGCATCCTTCTCGTTCCACCGGCGTACTCTTCCACAACTTCCGCGTCCCTCAGATTGTACCGAGCCCGCGGCTCACTTCCCCGCACAATCCTTCTCGTCCGCTACGTCTTACGCTCGACTTTCTCCGTACCTAAGCTCCTGCACACTTACTAGAGGGATTAAACACACCAGGACCTAACTTAAATCGGTTGATCACATCAAAACTAACCAGAGGTACTTACATAATATCTACTAACCAGTGACCTAGTGTGATCGTCATGTTTTTTCTGTGTCAAAGCCTTAGTGAAAGGATTCGCGATATTAGCATCAGTGGGTACTCTGCATATCCTCACATCCCCTCTATCGATAATCTCTCGAATGAGATGGAAGTGTCGTAGTATATATGTGGTCCGCTGATGAGAGCGGCATTCCTTAGCCTATATAATAGCCCCATTGTTGTCACAATAGAGGGATATTGGGTCTGCTATACTATGAACCACACTAAGCTCTATAATGAACTTCCGGATCTAAACATCCTCTTTTGCTGTATCAGACACAGCAATATACTCGTCATCTGTTGTAGAATCTGTTGGTGCAGAAAGCACCCAAGTCAAACCTGAGTTTTGATAATGGCAAAAGGGTTCAAAAGTTAAGTCTTACTTGTTATCTAAACATGTTACTCTAGTGTGCAGGGTAAAAAGTCCTAGCGAAGGACTGCTAGGCACTGGCGAAGGAATGCCAGGGTAAAAAGTCCTAGCGAAGGACTGCTAGGCACTGGCGAAGGAATGCCAGGGTAAAAAGTCCTAGCGAAAGACTGCTAGGCACTGGCGAAGGAATGTCAGGGTACATAAGCCCTAGCGAAGGACTACTAGGCACTAGGCGAAGGACAGCTTGGGACTGAAGACCTGGTGAAGGAATGCTAGGCACCGGGCGAAGGACAGCTTGGTATCCAAGACCTGGCGAAGGACCGCTAGGCAAAAGTCCAATCAGAGGAGCCGGTTGGAATCAGGTACATTCTCCCGAGAGGAGTAGGTGAGGACGCGTTCCCCGTCGAGGGAACAGTAGGCGTCGGTTCGACCTAGGGCTCCATTTTGGAGGCCCAAAGTCGAAACCAAGACAGCTAAGGCTGTATAAACTAACATCTTATTGGTTTATGGTGTTTTGGACTAACCCTGGATGCAGGACCGAAGGAACGAGTGTCTGCAGCTCAGAGAGCCTCAAAGGAGTGAGGCAGCAGCTGACCAGGGCGCCCGGAGTGTTCCGGGCGCCCCCAAGGTGAAAAACAAAACACATGAAGCAAAGGCAAGCTTCGACGGCTTATGTTCAGGGCGCCCCTGTGCTTCCGGGCGCCCCCGCTGCTCCCAGGCGCCCCCAGCGCTCCGGGCGCCCCCAGGTCAAGTAGTCGAAGCAGCTCCAGCGAAGCCAAGAGGATAAGATTCTGACCCGGTCAATCCGGGCTCCCCGGTCAAACCTTGATCCCGAGTTTTAAGGGATCAGAGCTGACCGAGAAGGAAGTGGATCGACCGACACGTGGGGGGGGGGGGGCGCCCCCGACGTTCCGGGCGCCCCCAGGTGCTATAAAAGGACCCTCGAACCAAGGCTTCAGAACAACGAATTCATTCAACGCATTCACGCTCTTCTGCTCCCGCGCTCTGCTCCGGAAACCTCCCGACTCGAGATTCAAGTGCCGACGACGTCCCACTGCTCCGAAAAGATAATCTACATCGGACGTCGGTAAAAGAAGAGTTACTTTTTCTTACTGTACTAATTCTGTAATTCAATCTTGTAAACTGTTTTGCGAACTTATAGAATTGCCCGCAGAAAACGGTCAACGACCGTGGGCCTTGGAGTAGGAGTCGACCTAGACTCCGAACCAAGTAAAACTACCTGTGTTCGCGATTGATTTTTCCGCTGCGTACTTGCTCTAATTTTTCCGAAAAGCGTTTAACGATATTCACCCCCCCTCTATCGTTTCTCTCGATCCAATAAGTGGTATTAGAGCGGGGAAGTTCAAATTTGGTGCAACCACCAGTTTGAAAATTTTTTGGATTTTTTTTAATATTTTTTTTCGTTCGAATTTCTTCTTATATTTTTTCGTTCGAATTTCTTCTCGTTGATCGAGGTTGGTGCAACACCACTCGACAAATATTTTTTTCTTATCACGCACTACTAATTCAAGACCAAGTCTTGGGATATTCTTTTTGTTTAGTTTACATTTCAGATACATGGCCATGCAAGAAGGCTTCAGCACCGCAAGACCACCTCTCTTCAGTGGAGAAGACTTCTCCTACTGGAAGAGTAGAATGGAGGTCCACCTGAAAACTCAGGTGGACATGTGGATAATCATCCAGTCTGGACTGGAAATTCCGAAGAATGCTGAAGGAGTACCTCAAAGATACACAGAATGGGACACCGCTCTGAAACGGAAAATTGAAGCGGATGCAAAGGCGACCCAGATCCTTCAATGCGGCTTAACAAAAGAGGAGCTGAACCGGGTGGGCCCTTTCAACAGTGCCAAGGAGCTATGGGGAAAACTGATCGAGCTGCACGAAGGAACATCAGACACTCGGATCAGCAAGAGAGACCTGCTACTGAACAAGCTGTATACCATCAAAATGACCGACAACGAAACAGCTGCTCAGCTTCACGCCCGGATTCAAGAACTAATGAACGGTCTACACACTATTGGTCACAAGGTAGAAAACCGTGACCTAATAAGGTATGCTCTAAATGCTTTCCCGAGAAACACCTTGTGGGCATCTATGGTAGATGCATACAAGGTTTCAAGGGACATTTCAAAAATAAAATTAGATGAATTATTTTCTGAATTAGAACTGCATGAACAGACTAACTATAATTTGGCCGAGAAAGGTATTGCCTTTATTGCAGGTAAAACTGGAAGGTCAACCAAGAAAAAGCCTTAACCTGAACCCGAGTCTATCTCAGACTCAGAAGATGAAGAAGGAGATCAACCTAAGCTGGTCCGACTGACAAGAAACTATTACAAAGAACTGAAGAATCAAACCAACAGAAGGAAGGCCAGCCGAAGAAAGGACGAACCAGCTGAACCCGCAAACGAAAAGAACAAGCCCAACGTGACCTGCTACGAGTGCAAGAAGAAGGGTCACTACAAGACGGAGTGTCCGAACCTAAAGGAAACCAAGAAGAATAGAAGAAAGAAAGCACTTCAAGCAACGTGGGACGAGTCCTCATCCGAAGAAGAAGAAGAGGTCCCACAGTCGAATCTACTAGCACTAACCGCCTCAGAAGAAGTCGAGACCGAGTCAGAGTCAGAACAGGACGACGGCAGACTGACCTTCTCAGAGGACGGCGAAATTAAGGTAAGTGGTTTTAATAGAAGTCAATTAAATGAACTAATATCTTATCTTTCTCGAGATTTGGCGAAAGCTAAACTCCGAGTCGAATCCCTCCGACAGGAAGTAAAACTCCTGAAAGAGGGAGCTGACTCTAAACCCTTAACCGAGAAGGTTCAAGAAGGAACTCCTACTCAAGTTGAAAAACTTGAGAAAGAGAACTCCTCCCTGGAAACCCAGGTTAAAGATCTTAGATCAGCATTAGAACGATTCACTTCTGGTTCCAAGGGTCTTGACATGATTCTTGGAAAACAGAAATCCGTTCTAAATCGATCCAGACTAAGCTACAGAACCAAATCTAGACAAAGATCTTACTTTGCTGTACTGAATCAGTCCAGAAGTAAAGTTCAGGCATGGGTACCTAAACTATACCTGAACAAACCAACTGGATCAAATCAGTATTGGATCCCCAAGGATAAGATTCACATCTTGCCTAATCATTATCGTGGCTTTAGTTCAGGGGGAGCCAAATTAAAGACTATATTTATTGTTAAATAGAATTTAATTCTTAGTT
This sequence comes from Boesenbergia rotunda, assembly GCA_024364735.1. NCBI lineage: Eukaryota > Viridiplantae > Streptophyta > Magnoliopsida > Zingiberales > Zingiberaceae > Boesenbergia > Boesenbergia rotunda. Next base: position 150,520 of record JAGFNQ010002302.1, on the reverse strand, counting down.
GCAATTTGCTTGTTTGATTGTTTATTTAATTTCTGCAATTTACCATGCTTAGACTTAGGAATGGTTAGTTTAAGGAATGAACAAACTTAACTGAAGCTTGACAACATAGTATTGGGTGGAGGTGAGATAATAGTACGTTAGGGAAACCAATTCTAATAAGGTCAAGTTTACTTGGTCTCTTTAGACTGGTGAAACTAGCCGAAGCTACCGATCTAAAATCCAAACTAGTTAGACCAGAACTTTTCAAAGATTAATTTTGAAAATGAAATTTCATTAAACGGCTTTGTCAAGGAAAGGGTTGATGATCCAATAAGGCTACGGCCAAAGAAGGCCTAGTGCCTCGCCAAGACCTGGAAGCCAATTTTTGAATTTCAAATTCAAATTATTCTTTGTCAAATTCAAATCTAACACAAATTTTCAGTTAGGTGTAGAATCAAACATTTCTTTTCAAAATAAATTTAATTGTTTTCAAAAATTAATTTAAGGTTTTCTAAATAAAAATTAATTTTTCAAAATAATTTTACTTATCAAAACCTGTCTCACAAAACCTGTAAGGCTAACGTGATTGAAAACCTTAGATTGGGTGAGACAGAAAAATTAAACTCAATTGTAATTCCTGTAAATACCTATATTGTGTAGCACAGAACATAGTCAAACCTTGGTCAACATAGTCAAACCTTGGTCAACATAACATGGTCAAAACGTAGTCAAAGCAGTCAAACCATGGTCAAACCAACTTAACCATGGTCAAACAATGACATGAAATCAAATTTGCCACTTCCTATGCACTTCGGGCGCCCGTGACTCCTCGGGCGCCCCCCCATACCTTTTCCTTCTCTCTAGGCAAAAAGCTGCCTCTGACCATTGACCAGGGCGCCCGGAACCACGCGGGCGCCTCCATCACACTCAATGCAGCAAAAGCTGCAAAAGCAGCCTGACGAGGGCGCCCGGGCCACTCCGGGCGCCCCCAACCAGTCGCAGTCACTGCCTTTGGCAGTGACCACTGTCCCGGGCACCCGGGACCTCCCGGGCGGACCTGCCTATATAAGGGCATCCGAACCCCCTTCTCTTCCCACACCAAAAACCTTCTTCCTTCCTCACTTCCTTCCTTCCAAGAAGATCAAGTGACACTTGTGCTTCCTAAACTTCAACATGCCTCCCCGGTATGCTTTATTTTATGCATTTAGAATATTTTCTTAAATTCTTTAATGCATTTAGAATTATTCCTTTCTTATAAATGCATGCCTCTTAAATTAGAAAACGCCGAGCAAACCAAGTGAACCCCGGTGCCGAACCGAGTCCCGACCCTAGGTTCCCGACTCTAGAACTATGTAATAAGTTTGCATGAACCACTTACTGTTAGTGAGAGCCCCAGAGCCAATCATGTGATGATTATATAGACTCATTTATATCATATTCCTGTGTATAAATAAAGGCATGTTTTGTGGTTATTATACTTACGTGTATTTGTGCCAAATAGCTAAGCATAATAATGTCCTTGAGTAGAAGATTCTTATCTATATCAATCGATTAGTTGAATCGATAGTGAGATGATATAGAGAACACTACTCTAAATAATTCCTAGTCAAGTATTAACATTCAAGGACAATGTTAATACGTAGAGGCTAGCATGTAAGTCAACATGATGACTTGATCTCACAAGTCATGGATATAGAGATATCAAGTTGACACATGGGTATGCATTGGAGAATGTATACTGAATGACCCGCCATGAGAAAGTATCATGGATCGTTATATGAGTGTCATATACTTTCTCATGTGGCTATTAGTATGACTATTAGTCCTTGGACCTGAAGTCACCATGGATCCCTACATAAGGAGTTACGTACTTTGGCTTCGTCAAACGTCACCCGTAAATGGGTGGACTATAAAGGCGATTACTGGGTATGTAACAAATTATGGAGAGGGATGTGAGTGATGTAGATGGGATCTATCCCTCCTATATGACGGGAAAGATATCGTATTCTTGATAGAGTGAGACCACAAAGTGCATGGTCATGCCCAAGTGAGTCAATATGAGATATTGAGCTCATTTGATTAGTGTGAGTCTACTTGGAGTTCAAGATATAGATTGACTTGAGGATGACACGGTCTATGCCTCAATTGAGTCAATCTAGATATCAAGGATAGAGGGACATTATCATATATTGTGAGAGTCACAATTATTAGTCACAAGGTGATGTTGGATCTCAACATTCTTGTAACTTGGGTAGCAATGATGTGTTGCTAGATACCGCTCATTGCTTATGTCTCTAAAAGTGTTTAGAGACATTGCCAACCTTACAAGAACCTATAGGGTCACACACAAAAAGGACATTCTATTTGGAGATGAGTTCTTTTAATTAAGAACAATTGAGCATTGGATGACCAAGACTTGGGTTAGACTCAAGTTGCATTTGGGTTAAACTCAAATTGGATTTGAGTTAGACTCAAATTAAGCCATATGGCTGGATGCAGGAGCTTAAACTTGGATTAATCTAACCACATGCAAGCACACTTGAGTTAGACTCAAGTTGCATGTACTTGAGTTAGACTCAAGTTGAACTTGGATTAGTCTAACCACATGCAAGCTAGACTTGAATTACATGTACTTGAGTTGGACTCAAGTTGAACTTGAGTTTGGCTAGCCACATGCAAGCATGCATGAAGTAAACGGCAAGTTTACTTGTTATGGCAAGAATTAATGATTAATTGATTAATTAATCTTGCATTAATTGGGAATTAATGGTGATTAATGGTCAATTAATTTTGCATTAATTTTGGCCTTTTGTGGTTGTGTGGTGGCGTGGAAAAGAATAAAAGGTGAGAGGGTTTAATTTGGCTCTCGTGTGTGTTCTTGCTCTTGCTTCTTCTCACGGAAGAAAAAGCTATCTTGCATCTCTTTTCGTTTTGCTCTTTCTTCTCGCAACGAGGGGTTGCAATAAGGTTGCTAGCACAACCTATTCTCCAAGGTCCTGTGTGGATACTTCTAGAGGAGTGTCTGCTTTGATACTCTACGAGATCCGGCGGCAGTTGGACGAGCGGGAAATCGAAGGGCTACGCAACAAGGGTAATGGTTCTATCATGTAGATCTAGTGTAGATTTAGTAGTCAAACTCATACTCGTAAATATTTTATGTTCGCACGAATCCCGTGGGCGAAATTCTGGGGTTTCCGCAACGCAAAAAGCGGTTTTTGCGGCCTAGAATGACTAACACTTACAAGCCTATCAAAACTAGCTATCTCAATAGGCATTTCTTTACCCAATCCTGTCCCTTAGCCATGAACGTCATAAACTTTTATCAACTAGATAACCTAGTATTCTGCACTCATACCATTAACGAATCCTTATGTGCAGAATTCTACAATAACATAGTTCGACAAGACAATCTCATGTTTCACACTACTGTTCAAGGGATACCCTTGTCTATCACCCCTACCTTGCTAAACCGATTCCTTGGACTACGACCCTCCCAGTCCATCTTTTGTTGCTATCCACCTAGGAATCCTCCATTTGATCCTCCCTACTCTCACATTACTTTAGACACTCTTCACTCCTACTTCTATAGGGAAGCTAGACTCCCCGCAGATAGACGATTCCAATCCGTTGACCTTCAGGCACAAGACTACGCCCTGTACAGAGTCCTGGTTCGCTGTATCTTACCACTCTCCACTGAGATGTCGCGACCATGCGACTTTTTCATGCCTTCCTTCTATATGCCCTGATCCATCACCTTGACATTGACATTGGACTACACATGTTTTATACTATTCTACATGCGTCCAGTGTTACGACCCAGGGACGAGTGCGCACTCCATTCTGCCACATCATCACCTCCCTCCTTCATCACCACGGTCGTGACATTACCGTGGGTGAAACAACCGAGATGACCGATTTTGATGAGATAGGCTTTAGGAACTTCTCTTTAGCTGGTCTAGAGGTATCGACCACCGGGGTTTTGAGTTGGAGACGACAGCGAGCCGGGGCTCCGATCGACTCAGACGAGGAGGTAGAAGTTGACGTTGCTGATCTCGCAGCAGAGATACGGGACCATATAGATCAGCCTCCGCCACCGACCACCGACCAGCGCTTCACACAGATGCAGACGGAGATCCACAGTCTCCGAGAGGAGGTCGAGGCCTATCACATCGAGCAGATGGACACTCGTAGAGCAGATCGAGAGGTGGTCGATGCACGATACATTGAGATGATGTCGCTTCTCAGATCATGGCAGCCTGGCTCATCTGACCACCCTGGCCCTTCTTCCTAGTTAGACCATTTCAGCATTGTACTAAGTAACTAAAAACTTGACTCATGTTTGACTCTACTGGACCTCTGTTTGATCAGTTAACTTATTTTGTTTGACTACTTATTTGACTTAAGTATCTGATCTTCATTGTGCTCTGTAGAATAGGTTAACTCTACTTTTCGATTTTTTTACTGCTTTACTTGATTTAAAAATCAGTTTCCAAAAGAATTTGAAAAATGGTTTTACTTAATTTCAAAATCAGTTTTAAAAAAAAATTGACTTAGTTTTATTTCAAAACTACCCCCTTTCAAAACTAGGGTTTTTTCGCAAATGGACTTAGCCTAGGCCCTAACCCTAGAACTGCATGCACCTATAGATTTAGAAGCCAGCATCTCACAAGCACCTTAGGGTACTTTTGATTGATAATCTAGAATGAGTTGAGATGCTTAGGTCTTTGCCTTAATTTAAGATGCTTTAAGTCAGTGCATCTGCAGCAATTGGGGCACTAAATACAACTTATACAGCAATCAAGTTAAGTGTCAAGTTTAGAAAATCTATCTTGAACAGAAACACTTAACTTGACTAACCCTAGCAAAAACTACTATTTATAACAGTTAGTAAGTAGCTAAGTGGGTTAGACAGGTCCCTACAAAAGAAAATTAACTGATTTGGTTCTTATCATGAATTGGTTCAGTACAGCAAAATCATGCAGGTTATTTTCCTTTATGAAAGTTATTTCCTTTATGCAATTTAATAATCTTATTTCTGCTATATTTATCTGTTTTTGATATATGTCAAAGGGGGAGAGATAGGAAAGGAGAGAGTTTAAAATTTTGTTAATAAGTTTTTTAAAATAATTTTTTATCTCAAAATTTCAAACTCTATCCTTTATTCAAAAAGTACTTAAGTTTTTCAAAAAGTACTTAAGTTTTTCAAAAAATTTCAAAGTACTTAAGTTTTTCAAAATTTTCTAAGTTACTAAGTACTTAAGCTCTCAAATTCTCAAAATTTACTAAGTACTTAAGTTTTCAAAATCTTACTAAGTACTTAAGATTTCAAAATTTTACTAAGTTCCTAAAGTTTCAAAATCTTATTAAGTACTTAAGTTCTTAAGTTTTCAAAATATTGCTAAGTACTTTAAACTAACGGTTCTTAAAAGTTTCCTAAGTACTTAAAAATGAAGTTTTTTAAACTCTAAGTACTTAAATTAAAGTGTTCAAATTTTACCAAGTACTTTAAAACTTAAAGTTCTTCAAAACTTTTGAGTACCTTAAACTTAAGGCGTCAAAATTTTTTTTTCAGTACTCAAAACTTAAGTTTTCAAAACACTTCTTAAAGTTCTCAAAATTTGTCAAAGTGGTTAAATTTTTTTCCAAAGTACACAACGAAAGTCATTTTGGAAAATATAGCTTAAAACTTTTTTAAGTTAAAACCACCTTCAGACTTAGAACCTATTTTCAAAAACCCCACGAATTCTTGAAAAATCTAGGGGGAGATTCCTTCCAGGGGGAGGGAACAAAAGGTAATTTTTATGCTTTGATTAAACTTAACTTTTTGAACCAGGGTTGCCATAAATCAAAAAGGGGGAGATTGTTGGTGCAGAAAACACCCAAGTCAAACCTGAGTTTTGATAATGGCAAAAGGTCAAAAGTTAAGTCTTACTTGTTATCTAAACATGTTACTCTAGTGTGCAGGGTAAAAAGTCCTAGCGAAGGACTGCTAGGCACTAGCGAAGGAATGCCAGGGTAAAAAGTCCTAGCGAAGGACTGCTAGACACTGGAGAAGGAATGCCAGGGTAAAAAGTCCTAGCGAAAGACTGCTAGGCACTGGCGAAGGAATGCCAGGGTACTGAAGCCCTAGCGAAGGACTGCTAGGAGCCAGGCGAAGGATAGCTTGGGACTGAAGACCTGGCGAAGGAATGCTAGGCACCGGGCGAAGGACAGCTTGGTATCCAAGACCTGGCGAAGGACCACTAGGCAAAAGTCCAATCGGAGGAGCCGGTTGGCATCAGGTACATTCTCCCGAGAGGAGTAGGTGAGGACACGTTCCCCGTCGAGGGAACAGTAGGCGTCGGTTCGACTTAGGGCTCCATTTTGGAGGCCCAAAGTCGGAACCAAGACAGCTAAGGCTGTATAAACTAACATCTTATTGGTTTATGGTGTTTTGGACTAACCCTGGATGCAGGACCGAAGGAACGAGTGTCTGCAACTCAGAGGGCCTCAAAGGAGTGAAGCAGCAGCTGACCAGGGCGCCCGGAGTGTCCCGGGCGCCCCAAGGTGAAAAACAAAACACATGAAGCAAAGGCAAGCTTCGACAGCTTATGTTCGGGGCGCCCCCGTGCTTCCGGGCGCCCCCGCTGCTCCCGGGCGCCCCCAGCGCTCCGGGCGCCCCCAGGTCAAGTAGTCGAAGCAGCTCCAGCGAAGCCAAGAGGATAAGATTCTGACCCGGTCAATCCGGGCGCCCCCAGCGTTCCGGGCGCCCCGGTCAAAGCTTGATCCCGAGTTTTAAGGGATCAGAGCTGACCGAGAAGGAAGTGGATCGACCGACACGTGGGGGGGCGCCCCCGACGTTCCGGACGCCCCCAGGTGCTATAAAAGGACCCTCGAACCAAGACTTCAGAACAACGAATTCATTCAACGCATTCACGCTCTTTTGCTCCCGCGCTCTGCTCCGGAAACCTCCCGACTCGAGATTCAAGCGCCGACGACGTCCCACTGCTCCGAAAAGATAATCTACATCGGACGTCGGTAAAAGAAGAGTTACTTTTTCTTACTGCACTAATTCTGTAATTCAATCTTGTAAACTGTTTTGCGAATTTATAGAATTGCCCGCAGAAAACGGTCAACGACCGTGGGCCTTGGAGTAGGAGTCGATCTAGATTCCGAACCAAGTAAAACTACCTGTGTTCGCGATTGATTTTTCCGCTGCGTACTTGCTCTAATTTTTCTGAAAAGCGTTTAACGATATTCACCCCCCCCTCTATCGTTTCTCTCGATCCAACAGAATCTGCAACTGTGTCCTACTTCGAACTCTTCCAGCTCACAACGCCACCATTCAAGCAAAATACATACCCTGACTGTGATCTGAAATCATCCCTGTCAGTTTGGAAGCTTGTGTAGGATCGGTGTCATCGACAGAGCGGGTGTGAATATCTACTTGAAAAATTCATCGTCAGAAATCTTCATTTAACGTCTTTCTATCAGGTTAGTACGCAACAGAAAATGATAAAACAAGAAAGATAAAACACAATTGACATGCGGGTTTTAATTGGTTCCCAACCCCCCAGGGTCAGTACGTCCAAGGCCTAAGCACTCAATCGTGAGCCCACTAATGGTCTCCTTTCCGGACTTTCCAGAGGAGGAGAAACCCGTCTTACAGTTCAGAGTTACAAGCAAAAAGATAGTAATTTAAATGCGTAAATAAAAGCAAACCAAAAGAACATCGAAGATCCGGCCAATCCGGAAGTCCGAAGTGTCGTACACTTCTTCCTGGAGCCTCCTGGGTCGCAGAGCTTCGGCTTGTGCACTTTCGCTTCGCACAGACTACTTTGGTTGATGTGAAAATTGGTGTCCAGCATTGAGGGGTCAAACCCCCTTTTATACTAGTGTCCAGGGTGCCTGTGTTGCTATGGGGCACCTGCCATGTAACGGTCAAAGTTCATCGTTTGCACCGAATTCGCAACAGGGATAAACCCTCTTTCCCAGAAGCCTGGGACCTACTAGGCGCCTGGGAAGCTATAGGCGCCTAGCTTGCCAAGCACCTGGGAGTGAGCTGCCCCAACTGGGGCGCCCTACAAGCCTGGGGCGCCTGATTCAAGTTAGACGCCCTGGATGACCTTCCCAGGCAGCTTTGCTTTGTGTTTCGTTCTCCTATCTTACCTCCAACTTTAGGTACCTGCAAGACAACAAAACACACAACAAAATAAATATTTTTAGCCTTAACTAATGGTTCTGACTTTGGATTTCACCTGAAACCCTAGGTCGAACCGATGCCTAATGTTCCCTTTCCCGGGAAACGCGTCCTCACCTACTCCACACTGGAGAAGTAGCGTTTGCCAACCGGAACCTGTTAGGATCTTTGTGTTAAGCTAGAGGGGGGTGAATAGCTTTCGATTCGATTTTTCTTCCTACACGTGTTAGCAAGCGCAAGCGAAATAACAAAAACTAAACCAAACAAAGCTAACACATCACCTTTACGTGGTTCAGAGATGAAGCTCCTACTCCACGATTGTCCATAAGATGGACGATCCCGATCCGTCGGTGGATGACTCCCCAGAAGACCTCCGGCTAGCTCGTGTAGCTCCTTGTGGGTGGAGAAACCTCGTCACAATCCGGACAACACTCCTGAGCACAAAGACTACTAATTGGCCTTTAACCAAAGCCAATTTCGTCAAGAACTCTCAGCCAAAATCGAGCCCCTTTAAATAGTGCTCTAGGCTGATATGACCGTTACCAATCGACTGGTCTATCACCAGTGGACTGGTCCTACTCAAATTCGACCGTTACAACTTAACGTTCAAATTTGAGTTACCATCAGTCAACTGCTCCAGGGGCAGTCGACTGATCTTTCTGTGGACTTTATCAGTCGACTGCCCTGGCACCAGTCGACTGATCCACTTCTAAACCTAAGGTTTCCCCTTCCCGAGTACATTTCCCTCAGCACTCGAACCCTAGGATTTCCCGAGTACAATTCACTCAGCACTCGAACCCTCACGACTCAGCTGACTCTTCTTCCAGCGGCCTTGATCTGTTGCCTTCAAGCCCTCTTCGACTTTGGCTCTCATCCCTCAGATGCGCACACAAGCCCATGGCTTGCCTCTATACCATCATTCGTATATGCCTCGAAGTTCGCTTCCCTCGGCTCATCGTTCCTGCTCTAGCAGCCTCGACCTGTTGCCTTTAAGCCTTCTTCGACTTTGGCTCTCATCCCTCAGATGCGCACACAAGCCCTCGGCTTGCCTCCATGTCATCTTTCACGTATGCTTCGAAGTCCGCTTCCCTCAGCTCATCGTCCCTGCTTTGTTCAAGGTCCCTCGGATGCATGCAAGCCCACGGCTTATTTCCCATGCCATCCTTCACCTGTCCCAAAGCCGTCCAGCTAAGTCCATGTGTATCCTGCAACCCTGCACACTCAAATACACATATCAAATACAAGGGTAAACCTAACTTAAACCCTTTGCCCAAACATCAAAACACATGGTTACTCCGGACCATAGATTATCCCAACAATCTCCCCCTTTTTGATGTTTGGCAATACGTTTAAGTTAGGGAAAACAAATAGTAAAAACAAAGCTAATAACCATTTGGACTTACGTTGCCAAGGCTTCACCTTGGACTTACACCGTCAATGCATATGCAATGCAAATATACATGGATCCTATCACAAGGCATCCCCACACCTAACTTCCCCAAGAGTTTAGGACTTTTACCAAAACGGAATTTTTAAAACCTCTTTAAGGTTCCCCCTACATTGGACTTACAAAGGCTTTTTAAGAACCTCTCCAAGGTTCTCCTTACGCCAATAACGGAGCAACAATGCTCCCCCTTTACCTAAGCTCCCCCTTGACCTAGGATTTCTTACAAAGGCGTGTTTGGTTTCTCACTTAAACCCAACACTTCTCCCCCTTTGCCACACATCAAAAAGACACCAATAATTCCTCTCCTATTGGATCTTTTAACCTCTAATGATCATAAACACAGTGTACTAACCTCCCATAAGATTATACACTTGTTTTACATTATTTGGACACCTTTTAACTGCTGAAATAAAAAAAACAGCCTTTACCAGTCGACTGGCACCCTGAAAATCCTATTTTCAGCATTTTTGACCGAATTTCAGAAATGCACCAGAAATTCCACAAATCTCCAAAAATTTCTAAATTTTGTGGAGAGGTTTGTGGTACTCATATCTACTTGGGAAAAATACATTCAAATATGTATCTATCACCATTCCCAAAATTGATACAAAACCCAAAACTAGATAAATGGTTCAATTGAACCTTGACCTAAAGTCCTAATTTTGACCTCCTCTTGATGTTACTACCCATACCAACTCACAATGCATCCCTAGCATTGATTTCTATGGCATCTACACATCAAACACCAACTTTCATGCTATATGACTCCAATGTCATATTTCCATGCATGAAACTTAAACTCATTGTGTCAAATCCCTAGGATTGAGACTTCAAATCCATCTCCACATCCTTTGGCACACTTCATAACCCATCTAGACTTTCAAGAGAAATCCTCCCGGGATCCATAGACCATGGGTCCCAACTTGGCTTCTAGAGCTCCCCCTTTAGCTCTTAGCCTTAGCCACCTCCCTAGGTGACTCAACAAACGCTAAACCACACCTGTGTACCTCCGGTGACTCTTAGTCTACAACCCTAACCTTCTTAACTTTGGACCCCTTATTCTTAGTTAAGACTTTCTTCTTTCTTTTACATGACATCCCCTTGCCATTTTTGGACTTCCCCTCCTTGCCATAGTTATATGCTACCCTAGCATATTTCTTTTTATTGGCATCAGAAAACTTAAATCGGTATCCTAGACCCGATCTATCATTGTTGAGTTTTTGATTACCCAACACCGTACCTAAACCCTTAGATTCAATAGTGAACCTATCTAGGGTTTTCTCTAACTTATCAAGCTTTGTCCTTAAAGCTCGATTTTTTCCTTTTTAGGTTCTTAAACCTAGAATCAACATGTCCACCTTGGGCATTCCTAGACCAACCCATTTGTCTAGGCATATGTCTCCTCTTCTTGGGATTAATGCCTTGATCCTTAGGTCTAAAGGTTCTAGGTTTATCATGATGCATGAATTCCTTAGGGTTTGGATATACAATATTAACCCTATTTTTATCATGATATCTAAAACCAAAACTATGCATGGGTAAATAATTTTCATTATTTCTAACATGCATGGAGAAGTTTAAATTTGAATTACATTTAAACTTAAAGTTAGGGATTACCTACCTTACCCTTGTAGCTCCCCCTTGGTGTGAGCTTTTCTTCTTCTCCTTCTTCTCCCATTTCCTCAAATGCTCTAATTTCTTAAATTCTCTTTTCCTTGAGCATTTGGTGTGGTAGTGTCCTAGCTCACCACACATGAAGCACTTTATATGTTTTTTCTCCTTCTTTTTCCTACAATCCATGTTAGAATTTGAAGGAATTGACTTGGGTTTAGGATTTACCATCTTTTTCTTACCCTTCGGACACTTGTCCTTATAGTATCCCTTTTCATTACACCCAAAGCAAATAATATGGTCCTTTGACATTGCTTTGGTGGCGGTGGAAACTTCTTCTTGCTCTGGTACTGAGGATGGTCTCTCCTCCCCCTTAATCCTTAAAGTGGAGACTTCTTCTTCTCCCTTTGATGAAGTGGATGATTCGTCAATTTCTTGTGTCACTTCACTTGAGTATATGGATGAATCTTTTTGTTCTTTCTCCTTCTCTTTGGATATTGAGCTTCTTTCCTCATCCAATGAGTCCTTCTCCTCTTCTTGGACAATTAAGCTCATTTCTTTCGGCTCTTCTACTACTTGAGCTTGTGTAGGGCTTTGATGTAAAGCTATCATCTTGCTCCATAGCTCATGAGCATTCTCATATTGACGTACACTAGTAATTATATCATTAGGCAAAACCTCATGTAATATTGAAATTACCTTCTCATTTGTCTTTGATTGTGTTTGTTGCTCCTTGGTCCAATATCTCGGTCGGAGCTTCTTCCCATGCTTATCTCTTGGAACTTCAAATGGCTCTTCTAGCACGATCATGTAGTTCCAATCCATGTTGAACCATACTTCTATTCGCATCCTCCAATAATCAAAACTTTCTCGGTCGTAAGGAGGTGGAATGTTGATGTCGTCCCCTAATTTTTCTTCAATCGTCATGTCCTCTAGCCTTTTGCTCTCTCGGCGGTTAGTCCGTAGATAAGCGAACCTCGCTCTGATACCACTTGTTAGGACCTTTGTGTTAAGCTAGAGGGGGGGGGGGTGAATAGCTTTCGATTTAATTTTTCTTCCTACACATGTTAGCAAGCGCAAGCAGAATAACAAAAACTAAACCAAACAATGTCGTTATGTTCCCATGACCATAACCATTATGTCATAAATGTCATGTACCCACCTGTTTGTGTTATGCCGGGGGAGGGGGGGGAATAAGAAACACCTTTCAAAAAAAAAACATATCGGTTATCTCAGTGGCCCCCTAAAGCCAACCCCACGGATAATTCAGTTACACAGACGGAAGGAGTATGGTGGGGAAGCACCAGGTCTTCAGTTCCCAGGAATCAACCCCTAACCATTACTTAGAAATGTCATGCACCCACCATAGAAGAAACATCTTTCAAGGCAGCTAAAGTCAATTTACTCTCCCCTGACGCCCCCTTCAATCTGTTCCAAGATCAACATGGAGGAGGTAAATTATGTGGGCTACTAGTCCGGACAATAACTAGCGCATAAGGGAGGGCAGCCACCTGACTTCATTAGGACTTGACCCCCAGAACTTATGGCAGCAATATCTCATGCGCTAGCCATCAGTCCATTTCATGGGATTGAAGAAATATTTTTTGAGGTGGAAAAAGGCGATTCGCTCACCCCAGTGCCTCTATCAACCCATTCTTACCTCTGCCAACTCATTCTAAGGCAAAAACAGAGGAGATAAATCGTGGGGGCTACTATCTCGAATGTTGTGGCTAGCGCGTAGGGAGGGTGGGATAGAAGAAACATCTTTCAAGGTGGCAAGAGTTGATTCGCTCTCCCCTAGCACCCCGCCAACCCATCCTAGGGCCAACACGGAGAAGGTAAATCATGGGGTTCCTAGCCCGAATATTATGGCTAGCGCGTGTGGAGGGTGGGAACACTGACTTTGTCAGGTTTTGACCCCAGACCTCAAGGTGATAATACCCACGTACTAACCATCAGTCCATCCCGTAAGGATTAGAAGAAATATCTTACGAGGCGGCAAGAAGCAATTCACTCCCCCACAGCACCCCCGCTAACCCATCCCAAAGCCAACACGAAGGAGGTAAATTAGGGGGCTACTAGCCTAGATATTGTGGCTAGCGCTTGGGGAGGATAGACACATTGGCTTTTGTCAGGTTTTGACCCTGGACCTCTAGGTGGCAATACCTACGTACTAACCATCAATCTATCCCGTGGGGATAAAAAAATGATTATGGAGGTTGGGTAACATTGAAGCTTGGGTGACCGGCCAGCCCCACGGAAGTTTTCCACTGGCCTCTAGAGTAAATCAAGAAGTGCTCGCGACATGCGGTCCAGAAGCTTAGCGTCCCAAGATTCGTGTCTCATTTAGAGGAAAAATTCTTGCAAAATATGTCATATCTAGGGATCAAACTACGAATGCTTGGGATGACAACTAGTCACCCTTTCGTCCCACGAATGCTTGGGATCCCAAGCTCCCTCCTCTTTGGGTTTACACATCTCCAACCATGCAATAGGGGGTGCTTGCAGGTCCACAGAAATCCCTGACAAAGACTATATATCCTGTCTATGACCCCAGATAACAATGGTAGTATGGACATCCAATAACATTCCACCCCTTGGAGCACTATCCTGATCAAGTGTGCTTTCCCGGCATGTGTCTTCGACCAAGCATTAATCTTCCTTGTTAAGGCATCAATCAAGGTAGAGTAGTCCGCTATCTTGAGTTTTTCTGATGCTAGTGGAATCCCCAAGTATCTAAAAGGCATGGTACCCCTCTGGAAGCCTATAATCTTTAGCAACGCCTGAGCTGTGGTGTTATCAATCCCTGCCATATATATGTTTGACTTACTCAGGTTGACCCTCAATCCCGCCATCTGCCCAAACCTCTTCATGCAATCCATAAGTATCCCAATTGATGTGATATCCCCCTGGAGAGTAGCAACAAGTCATCAATATATGCAAGATGTGCTATCCGTAGCTACGCACATTTCGGGTGGAAATGAAAATCAACCCTCCTCGTACTCTGATTCAACAGTCGCACCATGTATTCCATGCAGATACCAAATAAATATGGAGATAATGGGTCACCTTGCCAAAGCCCCCTCACACCTTTAAAGTGACCATGTGTGGCGCCATTCATGCTGAGGGAGTAGGAGGTGGTGGTAATGCACTATCATATCCAATCAATATATATGACCGGAAATTATAGCCCAGCAAACACATCCAATGAGAAATCCCAATTGACTGTGTCAAAAGCTTTCCGTAAGTCAACCTTAAGAATGCACCTAAGTGATATCCGCTTCCTTGTATAGTTTCGCATGAGTTCTTGCGCAAGGTGGATGTTGGCGACGTCGAGCGAGAGGGAGAGGAGTAAGGGAGAGGGGTCGGCGAGGGTGGGGTTCGGGCGGAGAAGTTAGGGCACGACAAAGGCAAAACGAGGAATAAAGGTAATTTATAAAGGAAAAGTTTTATAAATAAATATATATATATATATATATATATATTAATTTCGAAATTTGAACTTTTCTTAATTATTCCCACAAACCTTTTCAATAATTTCAAAAAATTATTTCAAAATTTTCCATCTGATTATTTTCAATTTTTAACTCCTATGTATAGTGATTATATAAATATTTATATATATACCTATATATATTTTATTTTTTTTATATATTATATATTTTTATTTTTATTTTTATATTTTGAATCGTATTTTACAGAATATATTGTGATATCAATTAAAAATATCATAATAATATATCCAATCAGATTTTTATTTTATTAATTTTTAAATTTTTCATCAATGTCGTCATATGTATAAATCAACGATAATTTTTAATAAATGTCATTAAAAAGGTGTTAGGAAAATCATTTTTTCTTATAGTAAGAGGATTAGCTAGGGTTTTATTAAAGTAAAACAAAATATATTTATATTTACTTAACAATTTTTTTCAAATTATATAATTAAAAATAGATTATTTTTCTATTTAAAATATTTGAAAGTGTTTATAAACAGATAAAATTTCGTATCAAATTTAGTTGTTATTCTGTATTTATTTTGGTTTAAAAAAATTTATTTATACATTTCATTTTTAATTGATTTTAAATTCTCTTTTAATTTTTTTTGCGCATATTATTTTCTTTGAATGAAACAGATTAGAAATTCCATAGCAAATCTATTTATAATTTACTAAAATTTAAAACAAATTTTATTTTCGTTTTAAAAATCCGTTTCAGAAGCCCTATTTTCTTGTAGTCCGCATATTAAGATATTAAATAATATAAAGATATTTCTAATGTTTTGGCAAAATAAATAGTTTAATATGATATTTTAATTTTTTAAATAATTCTTTTGATAAAGTTTATCATAATAAATAGTTTATGATAAGGGATAGATATTTCTAACCTTTTGAAGTTTCCAATTCTGATGAAATCTTTCCAAAAATAAAAAGGGATAGGAATAACAAAAGAAAATGTATATACTAGCACAATATTGTCACCTCGATTCATAGCTTGAAGATCATCAATGGTTGTGAGAGCACTCAGGACCACACCCACCCTACCGCCATAGACGGTGGCGTCGGTGTTGGGGACAAACCCAAACCCTCCAAACCAAACCACACATATGACGCATATAAAGGTTATAGTGACGGTATATTATGAGTGTAGGTATATATATATATTATTTATATCTATAGAAAAAAAGGTTACAGTGACAGTAAATTATAAGTGTAGGTATACGCTAGCGCTACTTATACCCACAATACAAAAACTTATAGTGATAGCAAAATATAAGTGTAGATATAGATATCCAATACCCACAGCATTGATATCTGTCCCTATAACTTATAGTGACGGTAAATTATAAGTGTAGGTATATGCTACTTATATCCACAGTAAAAAAAATTATAGTGACAGTAAAATATAAGTGTAGGTATAGATATCCAATACCCACAGCATTGATATCTGTCCCTATAACTTATAGTGACAGTAAATTATAAGTGTAGGTATATGCTACTTATACCCACAGTAAAAAAAAATTATAGTGACAGCAAAATATAAGTGTAGGTATAGATATCCAATACCCACAGCATTGATATCTGTCCATATAACTTATAGTGACAGTAAATTATAAGTGTAGGTATACGCTACTTATACCCACAGTAAAAAAAAATTATAGTGACAGCAAAATATAAGTGTAGGTATAGATATCCAATACCCACAGTATTGATATCTGTCCCTATAACTTATAGTGACGATTTCATATATCTGTGGCTATATGTTATATATACCCACAGTTTGTATATGTGTAGCTAAAACTTACCGTGGGTATATGGCAATTTTCTTGTAGTGTAGGCACAGGCTGTGGTCAGAAATGTGTCCTAGGGGGAGGAATTCAGCCATGCTTCTCATATCATGCTCTATCCAATACTTGTTGACCATTACTCTGTCTAATTTACAAAATACACTACCATTTGACCATGTATACCTACATCCCAATTGCGGAAGATCTTCCAATGCATTAAGCATCACACAATCTTGGAAATCTGTTACTTGGTAAGAGGTTACAGCTAGGCCTCCATGCTTGTCCGTATGTGTGAGTGGTGAGTTGAAGTCACCCATTAATAGCCATGGCAGCGATACTTCAGACCCAATACGATTAAGCCCTTCCCATAACATTTTCCTCCCAGTTATCGAAAGTTTACCATAGATAAAGGTGATCACATACCGCTTTTGACTCATTTTACAAGTGTTGATGGTGTGCACAAACTGCTCATGCCACTCCTAAACTTCTAAGTCCACTCTTGTCGGATTCCATATTAACATCATTCTACTTCTCCTTATTCTTGAGATGTCCAGAACATGGTGTTGTGTTTGCCACTGCTGGAATCTCCTTACTTTCATCTTGTCATAAGCTCTGATGGTGAGTTTGGTCTCCATAAGCCCCATTATTACAATCCTATGCTTGTGAAGGAAGCCTGCTACTTCCTTTTGCTTATGGCCTTGATTGAGGCAACCAAATATCTTTCGAAAAAAAAATAATTAACGAGATTTTTCCAACCTCGGGCGACCATCCCGCCCTCACGAAAGTTTCCCACTAGCCGCTAGGAAAAAATAATGATTAACGAGACCAATAAACTTAGGTAAACTTTCATAACCGTTCTTAGTTGGTGGAGCGATTTGTTTGGTTAATTCCTTTAAAGAACGAGACCTCAGCCTGATAACTAATTACTTGGATGCATCCTTTCATAACCAGCTTCTTAGAGGAGCTATAATCGTGTAGGTTATGAAAGTTTAAGGTAATAACATGACTATAATGCCCTTAGATGTTTTAGGCCACTCACACACTATATTAATGTATTCAAAGAATTTGTTGTCTTGGCCAATAAACTTAGGTAATCTTAACAAAATTTATCGTGATGGGGATAGATTATTGGAATTGTTGGTCTAGAATGAGGAATTCCTAATAAATGTGAGTCATCAGCTCGTGTTGACTATGTCTTTGTCCTTTGTACACACTACTCATCGTTCCTACCTATTGAATGGTCCGGTGAAATGTTCGGATTGAGGGGACGGGGGCGATTCGCCACTCGTGACATCATGAGAAGTCCATCGAACCATATCATTTAGAGAAAAGAGAAGTCGTAATAAGGTGTCTGTAGGTGGCATTGCAGAAGGATTATTGTTGAAAGAGCATAGAATGATGAATGGTTGTGAATGTGTCCCTTGGTGTGCGATTAACACTAAGGAACAATGAACTCAAAAGTAGAGGGCCCTTTGGCTTGCACAGGGAGCCAAATGCGTCAAAGATTCCTCGGAATTAAATAATTCTAGGCAAGGAGTGTTTGTTAAACCTTATTAAAAAGAGAGGAAGAGAGGGTTAGAATGGAGGCTAGAGGGTGTCCTGACTCAGCCACTTCGACAGTCAAGTTAGTCTCCGACGAGAAATGAGGAAGAACAATAATAGTGAGAAATGTTGTGATTAATGAGCGTATATATGTGCACATGTGAGTGCCTTTGCCCACAAAAGTGGGCTCCTTTTATACCATTTTTGAAGAATGAATAGTTTATCTCTCCTCATTAATTACATGACATATATAACATATATCAATAAAGAAAGCGTTACGTCATCATATCTAAGGGTTGTCACCCATGTTTTGTACTATAGAAGTTCATGTGGTGTCATGCCATGTTGACCATGTCACCCACGTGCTCTAGTAACCCACATGTGTTTGCATGTGCTATGTCAACCCACATATTGCCCCACGCATTGTTACCCAACTAGGGGAGTTGAGCCAAAGGGTTTGACATGTAAGTGGAGGGCATCAGATTGGTGAAGTTGAGATTATTAAGTAGGGTGGTCAGATCGGTAGGGGCGAGATGACTGATTTGAAGGTGCCAGTGTGGCCAAGTTGAGTGGCTGAGATGAAGGAGTCGACCTTCATCGAGAAGGCTGAGCTGAGTGGCAATTTCTTCAAAATCCGTTTGGAAAATTCGATATCCAACCCAAATGGAGGAGGATATGGAGAAAATTTTTTAACCAAATAATCGAGTATTCGGGTATAGATATTTTCAAGTTCGGCTATGGAGGCGGATGTAGTAAAATTCTATCTATACTTTATCCGATATCTGGTATATATATATAGGTATCATTTTTTATTCGGAAAGAAAAAACTTCAACCCGCTTCCCGTCTCAGAAACAAAAAATTTAATTTGCTTCTTTACCCAATCATCAACATATATCTCTTCTTCTTTTCCATTAGAAATCCTCACCCGATTGAAGAAGCCTTAGACAAGGAAGAGACAAGTACAAGAATTTAATAAATATTTCATTGAAATATTTTTTTAAAAAAATAGAGAATTATAGGTAATAATAGGATTATGGATAGGGTATGAATACTCAATCCTTCGACGGATATAGAGATGAGAATGAAAGTTAAATACCTGATGAGTATGATGGATATGAGGATGAATATAATATGATTAACGAGGTTTTTTCAACTTCGGGCGACCGACTCGGTTTCACGGAAGTTTTCCACTGGCCGCCAGGGTAAATCGAGAAGCGCTCGCAGTGGGCGGTCTAGAAGCCCAGCGTCCCAGGGTTCGTGCCCCATTTGGAGGAAAAATTCCTACAAATACGCCGTATCTGGGGATCGAACCGCGAATATCTGAGATAGCGACTAGTCGTCGTAGCTGAGGATGAATATAATAGATGTATGGTACGGAGGATATGAAATCGGATTCATTATCATCCCTACTCCTCAGGTTAGTTGACCTTTGTGGGGAAGACTCCTCGGATGAGTCGACCTATATAGGGAAGACTCCTTGGGTGAGTCCAAGGAATTGACTCATTAAGTTGGCTTGGTAATTGACACATATTATAAAATCTAGTTGACTAAGATAAGAACTCGTTATGTGAACCTTTACTCACCTCCATATTATCGCCTATTTTCAAAATTAGTCGGATGAAACTCATACACTTAAATTATAAAATTTCCTTGATTCATTGTTTACTTTCAAAATTAATCAAGTGAAATTTGGATATCTCAACTATGCAAGACTAAGATTTGAATACTAAATAAAATAGATATTCTAGAACTCGACTTCTAATTATATTATTTGATTTAATTTTTTAAATAAAAAAATAAAATTTAAAATATATAATGAATTAGATTAAAAAAATGAAAATTTATAAACACTTTTTATTTTTAGCTCTTTATAATTACTCCGTTGTGCTTGACCCGGGTTCATCTCATGCTAACACGGCCTAAATTTGTGAGCTCAGACACCCCCGCTTGACAGCTCATTGAACAGACCCGAGTCAACTTAGTGTGACCCAAGTCAACTTTGACTGAGTCAATTGGGTCAAATGCGGTTTGACCTTCATGAATAAGTTATTTAATTTATTTTTTTTAAAAAATATTTATCAAAAAAAGCAATGCAAGTTCCGGCGGATCGCCACGTCATTCTCGTCGCCTCAAAGTGCTGGAATATCTCTGGTCTTTTTTCCTCCCGTTACGGCAGCCAAATCACCGTCCCTCGCTCATTCCTCTCCCCCGAAACCCTAGCGAAAGAGGACGACCGATCTCGCCGCCTCCGTTCCCTCTCCGGCCATGAACGCCTTCCGGTTCTTAGGCGACATGTCGCACCTCTTCAGCGTCCTCCTCCTGCTCCTCAAGATCTACGCCACTAAGTCCTGCTCAGGTTCTTCCCCTCTCTCTTTCATCCGATTTGCCCTAGTTACTTTTGGCCCGTCGGAGAAACGCCCATTATCGGCGCTTTTTTTGGCGGCAGGGATCTCGCTCAAGACGCAGGAGCTGTACGCACTGGTGTTCCTCTCCCGCTACCTTGATCTCTTCATCTACGTTGTCTCGGTGTATAATACCATCATGAAGCTTGTGTTCATCGCTAGCTCTATCGCCATTGTCTGGTGCATGAGGTACCACCCTGCGGTAAGGCGGACATACGACAAGAGTCAGGACATGTTTCGGCATTACGTCCTTGTTGGTGTCTGCTTTCTCCTCGCCCTCGTCTTCCATGACGAGTTCACCATTCGCGAGGTGATTTTTTTTTTTTGGGTTGATCGTTGATTAAGTTTGATCATCCTAATATTCTGTTTCCATTCGATATCGGTCTTATTATATGAGTTGCAAGTGATGAGGGTAAAATGAACCATTGATCTCAGTGTGAATAGGGTCCAATGCTTGTGAATTGGATTCGATCAATCAGAGCTTAACCATGTCCCAGGTGGTAAAACTGTGGCTGATACATGGTAAGTTCTCCAAATTATGCTTCACCACATGGTAACTATCTATGAATGTGCAATACTTGTACGAAGGCCTACAAAGTCTGGTTCGAGGCTGTCAAAAGGGCATTTTGTAGCTTGTCTATGATGTAGCCATTTTTCTTCACCTCAGATACCTCCAACCACACTTTAGCTCATTAAATTTCAACTTACACAGACTAGTAAATTCCCACTGCCACATCCAAGAACCTAGCCAAACACAACTACGCCAAACTGATTGTAGTTTGGATGAATTGAACTCACTCTGATCCCACAATTTGCTTTCATCAAACTGGGCTTAGCTCGGTGAACCTAACCCCAGTTAAACCTCACCTTGTTGGCATTCTCTCCATTACATCTCATTCGACTACATTTCCAATCGAGTCCAAGGTAGATTCCTGAAGCTAGTGGACATTGTGGATACATTTTCTTACAATTTGGAATTATCTAGCTTTATTAGATACTATTAAATCTTCTCTATATTATGCATAATATTGTTGCTACAATATTATGCAATCAGATGCAAACAGGAATCATAGTCGTCATTGAGGATTTACTAAAATGACGAGCAATTGTAATCATTTAGAGACCGACACTTAAGCAATCACCTCTTTTGAGCTTTTAAGAAGTATATATTTGAATAATGACCTTTATGTGACACCATTGTTCTAAATGACAGTCGAGGCATCCACCAAGGTGGGAGGCGAGCATCAACTACACGGCCTTAGCCTGAGGCGGTGCTTTAGGTGATAACTCACCTCCTTCTGCCATTGCTGCCGCCGCCGCCGCCGCCGCCACTGTCATTTCGCCATCGTGACGCATCCAGACGCGTCGCTTGGGCCCGATGATGAGTCCAGACATGTTGTGCAAGCTTGAGCGCTTCGTTCGAGCCCGACGACGGGCTTGGAGGCATAGCTTGGGATCTTGCGACGAGTCCACACGCGTCGCTTGACCAAAATAGGATATGTTAGTAGGTTAAGGTTTAATTAAATAACTTTATGTTAATAATTTTAATCAAATTCTAATGATTATTGAGATAATTTAAATAGACTTAATTAAAGTCTAACAAAATTAACCTATTAATTTAATATATATATTATTTTAAAATATTTAATTTAAATTTTTAATGAATATATTTTATTAAAAGTAAATACTATAAAGAATAATGATTATTTATAATATTATATATAAAAATAGTAAAAAAATTTCAACCGCTATTTACAACACTGTGCGACACTAATGATTCACAAGAGATTATGAGAGAGAATAATCACCAAGAGACCCAAGTCCCACACTCATATGCACTTGCACTCTTAATCTTAATAGTCTCTTTAAGCAGCCTACGCATACTCACTTTAAATTAGCTCATTTTGATTGTTCTTAACATAATCTTCATCGGACTTATTATACTTGGCAAAAATGCCTAAGATCATGAATTGAGGTATCTTAAACTATACCTTTGATATTAATTGAGCTATTATTTTGCCAGTCAAGCACTATAACATTAAGAGACGGTGATTATCTTTGTCATGAAAAATATTTTTCTTCTCTTGTATATGTTGGTGCAATCGACGTCGGGTTAAGGTTGACCAAGCTTGGGTTGGTTCGAGCTTGAGTTTCGATGTTTGACAATGTGTGAGAGAGAAATTAAGTAGGTGAAGGGAGGACTGGATACTTGACTAGGAAAGTCCTAACTTGAGGTTAGATAACGGAAAGTTCTAACTGGAGGTTAGGTAAGGAGAAGTCGGGAAGTTGGCAAGGAAAGTCCAAGTGGGTCAAAGGTTGATTAGACATTTGATGAACGGAAGTCTAACGGTAAGTTGGCAAGGGAAAAGTCCAAGTGGGTTAAAGGTTGACTGGACATTTCGTGAACGAAAGTCCAATGGGAAGGTTGGCAGGAGGGAAGTCTAAGAGGATCAAAGATTGACCGGACACTTGGTGAAGAAGCCTTGGCAGGTAAAGGTTGACTGAATGCTAAGCAATGGGAAGTCCTAACAGGTCATGGATGACTGGATGTTAAATAAAGGTAATCTAGGAAAGTTGAGGTCAATCGAATACCAGGCAAGATACAAATTTAGCAGGGAAAGGATGAATTCAAGGTTATCAATTGATTGATAAACCTTAAACACAGAATTCCAGGTTTAGGGTTGGGCAATCGAGATTGACCCAAACTAATCAATTGAGGCAATAGATTGGAGGCTTGTTTCGGGAGCAGAGTGAGGGTCGGAATCAATTGGTATCGATTAGCCTAGGACCAATTGATTGGATTCCCTTAATTGATTGGCAAAATTTTTCACCACATAAAGGTGTTGAATCGATTATGCCAATCGATTTAGCATGGGCCAATGCCTAATCGATTCGAGTGTTTTCGTAAATAACAGAAAGTTTTGAAATGGATCGGGTTAATTAATTAGAAGCTGTCAATCGATTAGTATGATTCACCAATCGATTTGTATGGCGAAAAAGAACTGTTCTGCAGGTTTGAAATATTGAATAAGACGTGACAATCGATTGGGGGTAAGACCAATCTATTGGAGACGTTTTCCAGCCTGAAAGCAACCTTAGAAAAGAGGGTTTCGTGGAAATTTGAACATGCCCTTAAGGGTTTGGGAAACAAGTGTTGTTGCATTTCCTACCACTAAAAGACAATCTAAAGCAAGAAAGAGCAAGCAAAGCAAAGTTCATTGTTGGAAAGTCGTTTTCAATTTCTTTGTAATCTTGTTTGCATTTTCTTGTTGTGTTTTTGTGAGAATAGCTTGTATAAGGCTTCTCCTCTTCCAGAAAGTTTCCGAGAAGAAGATTTTCATAGTGGAGCTGTGAGTGAGGAGGGGACCCCTGGATTAGTCACCTCACGAAGGTGAATACCAAGTAAAATTCAAGTGTATTGCATATGATGTCCAAGTTTGAATCACGATTCGTAGCTACAATGATGACAAGCTCAAGAGAAGCGATTAAAGTATTCATTGTCCCCCCTAGCTCATATCGGTCATAACAAGTGATATCTGAGCAAGGTTGCTCTTCACAAGATTAATTGTCGGAAGGAGCAAAGAGCTGGAGGAAGAAGAAGAAGCTATATTCTTGAAGTCCTTCAATATCAACAAGTCATCGGACTAATCATCAAAGGAGCTCAAGTTCGTAAATGGATTTTTGGGATGGATTCAAATATGACATTCAGACACTTCTACCTTTTAGATTTGGAGTCTTTGATAATTGAAAATCAGGGGTTGAAAATTTCTTCATAATAGATATAGAGCAATTGTTGACTCTAATCGAGGGATTTGAAGCCCCAATGGATAGCAATTGAAAATTCAAGAAGAAGAAGTGGATCGAGGAGCAATTTCAAAAATCTGAAATAAATGACAAGGTAACCAAAATTTTGATTAGTTTGATTCCTAATAATATTTTGGGTGAGATATGTGAATACAAGGATGTTAAGGAGTTACTGAGTAAGTTGGCCAAGCTCCATGAATATCCAATCTCAATGCAAAATGAAGACAAATTCAAATAGGGAAACTCTTTGTTTCAATAACATGAGGATTTTGAGGATCAGATGCATTCAACATTCGAGGTGGAAATTGAAGAAACATCCACATTAAGGATTGAGGGTGAGAGCTCATTGAGATCAGAACAAGAAGAAGTCTCAACTTCTAGAACAAGAAGGATTATGTGTACCCCTACGAGTAAAGAAGGTATAACAAATCCAATTCATAGAGATAAAAATCATATAATATACTTTGAGTGAAAGGAGAAAGGACCTTATAAGAGCAAGTGTCCAAAAAGAATAAGTGTCCAAAATTAATCAAGAAGAAGACTAAAGTGACACCTAAGACAAAGGAGAAGCCAAGAGAAGGTAGTTCCTTAATACGAAAGGGCAATGTGTTTCTTGTGTAATCACAAAGGACATTATCAAAATCAATATCCAAAGAAGAGACTTTTAAATAAAAGCAAAGGAGGAAGCTCAATTTAAGGGAAGATCCTAAGAGTAAACCCAAGGTATCATTTAATAATACAATTCCTTGAGCCATGATTAAAAGCCTGTTAGAATTAGATTTTGTCATCTTAGTACTTGCTATCATGAAAATAGGAAGCATGATATTTCTAAGAAAAATTATAAATCATATCATGTGTTCCTGCGCCGAGACCCCTCAAGGGACGAGCCACCGGTGAGTTGTACTGGATGTAGACGAAGTCGCGATGACTAGGAGGAAGAGGGGGGCGAGCTATCTTCTAGGTTGACTGAATCGCTAGACCTCTAAGAAAAGCCCATAATAGGTTGAAGGTACTGGATTGTCTTCCGTCAATGACGCCTGCAAGGTTGCTTGAAGGTATAGAAATGACAGACAGAGTGTTAGGGGGGAAGACCGGGCAACCCTTCGACGCTCAAGTCAGGTTCCGACATAGTACATAAAGTAGATAGGCAATACTGTAATTGAGTATATAATATTGAATACTGAATGTAAATGCATACCAGGCCTACAAGGCCGGGACGCAGCAATGCGGCTCAAAGGCCGGAATATGATAGCGGCTTGGAGGCTAGAATACAATCACGACTCGAAGGCATTAACATAACAACAGTGTCAAATCTGTGTCGGAGATAGCCGATCTATATCGGATCGGTCCTGGATGTAGCTGATCTGTGTTAGATTAATGTCGAATATTGCCGATATACGTCGGATTGGTGCTGGATGTGGCTGATCCGCATCGGATCGTCGCTGGCGTGATGGATCTGGGTTGGATGTGTTCAGATCTCTGTTGGGAGTGGATAGCAGGGGCGATCGGAGGTCAAATCCGTGCCGGAGGAGGTATGCGCCAGCAGCGTCGATGAGGTGCATGTGAGGAAGAAAAGAGGCAGCCGACGTTGGAGTCCATGCTTCACCCTAGAGAGGAAAGAAGAACAAGAGAAAGAAGGGATGAGGCGGTGCTTTCGCAAGGAGGAAGAGGAAGGGTTCCAGTAGACATCAGCGAGGAGGTTAACCCCCCCACCCCCTCCCGACGCCCCATGCGCGTCACTTCGTCCTTATTAGGATGAACATTTACGGAGCATTAAAGAGGCATTAAGGCTCATTAAAGCATGCATTAAAGAACATTAATATCTCCTTGACTCTTGATCTTTCTTTTGCCCCGTGTCACAAGTCTCCCCTTCAAGTTTAATCGAAGGAGGCGTAAGTCCGACTGATTGGACAATTGTGTTGTAGCGAAATGTTAATATGGGAGCGCCTGTAGTCAATGAAGCGGGTAAAATCTTGAAACGTAGTGAACAGAGCCTTGAGAGTTGAAGAAGCGAGCGACTAAATCGATGTCTAGAGAACGACCGACCGAGCAAATGCCAAGCAAGCGACGAATGTGGCTCTGTCGAGTAAGCGATTGCGATAGTCGCACCGATCAAACGGTTAAGTGGATGTCGAGCGAGCGAAGATGGTCATATCAAGCGGGTGACCATATTGATGATAGTGTGCTCGATCTGCGACTCCTAAAGGTCCACGGAGTCGGGCGAGAAGAATAATGAGGCTCGGTCTGTCGACTCCCAAGTATTAATGAATAATATGCTAGTCCTTGACAAGTGAAGAATAGCTGGTTCGAGGCTAGTGGAGCATACAGTAGAGATAGCTCGACCCTGAACAGGGGAGGTTGAGCCCTGAACAGGATAATATAATGTGGAGATAGCTCTACTCCGAACAGGGGAGGTGGAGCTCTGAACAGGACAATAGGCTGGTCCGAGACCAATGGAGAATATGCTCGACCCTAAATGGGGGAGATTAAAACACACTAGGGGCATAACACTGCACTAAGGGTGCCTTCACTGCTAGCTTCCGGTCAAGGAGGTTGAGTCATGTTAACAGCAATATACGGGTCCGTGACGCGAAGTACCATCCGGTAAGTTGAGGAAAAGAGCAACAATGCTATACTTATGCGCAAGATAAAACTATATGCACTCAAACCTGATGCGTGATTTGGAGGCGGTCCCGCTGGAGATAATAACTCAATCTCTCGACTCTCGAACGTTCACAGAGCGGGAGAGAGAATAAGAATACGATCCTCGCTAGAACTAATATCTCTATCCCTCGACTCCCAAATGTCCTCGGAGTTGAGGTGAGGGTAAAATATGTTCCTTCGGGAATGATATTTTGTCCGTTAGAATTCTCCGGAGTCATGATAATGGTAAAGAATTTTGCGGTGTCTTCCACCTGAGTGTCTCAATTCAGGTGTACATTCCCACAGACGACGTCAAAATATTCTTGCATCGAGATCCCTCGAGGGACGAGCCACTGGTGAGCTGTACTGGATGTAGACGAAGTCGCCATGACCCGACAGAAGAGGGGGGCGAGTTGTCTTCTAGGTTGACTGAATTGCTGGACCGCCAAGAAAAACCCATAATAGGTCGAAGGTACCGGAGTGTCTTCCGTCAATGGCGCTTGCAAGGCTGCTTGAAGGCATAAAAATGACAGATAGAGCGTTAGGGGGGAAGATCGGATTACCCCGACCTTCAACCCTCCGACGCTCAAGTCAGGTTCTGGCAGAGTACATAAAGCAGATAGACAATACTGTAATTGAGTATATAAATACTAAATATTGAATATAAATGCATACCAGGCCCGCAAGAGCGGGCCGAAGGCCAGGACGCAGCAATGTGGCTCAGAGGTCAGAATATGATAGTGGCTCGAAGGCTGGAATATAATAACGACTCGAAGGCCGTGACACAGCAATGGTGGTAAATCTTTGTCAGAGATAGCCAATTTATATCGGATCAGTGTTAGGTGTAGTTGATCTGTGTCGGATCAGTGCCAGATGTGGTCGATATGGGTCAAATCGTTGCCAGATGTGGTTGATCTACATTGGGTCGTTGTCGGCGTGATGGATCTGGGTTGGATGTGTGCGGATCTTTGTTCACTCGACATTCGCTTAGTCGTCTGATTGGTATGATTATCACAGTTGCCTGCTCGGTAGGGCTACAATCGTCGCTTGCTCAACATTTGCTCGGTCGCTTGCTCATTGTTCGCTTGGCACTCGCTCGGCTCTGTCGTTCTCTAGACATCAGTTTAGTCGCTCGCTTCGACTCCCAGAGCTCTACTCATTGCGTTTCAAGGTTTTACCCGCTTCATTGACTACAAACACTCCTGTATTAGCAATTCGCTACAACACAACTGTCCAGTCAGTAGGACTCACATCTCCTTCGACTAGACTTGAAGGAGAGATTTGTGATACGGGGTAAAAAGAAGATCAAGGTTCAAGGATGCATTAATGCTCTTTAATGCATGCTTTAATTGGCATTAATGCCCCCTTTAATGCTCCATGTTCATCTTGACGGCGAACAGCTGCCGGCACCCTTCCTCTTCCTCCTTGCGAAAGCAACGCCTCATCCCTTCTTTCTCTTGTTCTTCTTCCCTCTCTAGGGCAAAGTGTGGACTTCGAAGGCCGGGACGCAGCAATGCGGCTCAGAGGCCGGAATGTGATAGTTGCTCGGAGGTTGGAATATAATAACGACTCGAAGGTCGTAACACAGCAACGATGGCAAATCTGTGTCGGAGATAGCAGATCTGTATCGGATCAGTGCTGGATGCAGTTGATCTGCGTCGAATCGGTTTCGGATATGGCCGATATGCGTCGGATCGGTCCGGATGTGGCTGATCCGCATCGGATCATCGTCGACGTGATGGATCTGGGTTGAAATGTGTCTGGATCTCTATTGGAGGAGGATCGCAGGGGCGATCGGAGGCCGGATCCGCGACGGAGGAGGATCGCAGGGGCGATTGGAGGCCGGATCCGTGACGGAGGAGCATCGTAGGGGCAATTGAAAGCCAGATCCGCGCCGGAGGAGGTATGTGCCAGTGGTGATGACGAGGCGCATGCAAGGAAGAAAAGGGGCCGCCAGTGTTGGGGGTAGCTGTCATCGGAGTCCACGATTCACCCTAGAGAGGGAAGAACAAGAGAAAGATGTAATGAGGTGGTGTTTCGCAAGGAGGAAGAGGAAGGGTGTCAAACGTCAGCAAGGAGTCACCAGGGTGAAATTGACACTTTAGGACATTTTTAAAGTATTGTGAGTTGTGTCGCCTTGAAAATGAGAAGTTTTTTACTCTTGAAAATTTAAAGTGTGCCAATAAAAATTTTGAATATTGAGATTAATCAAATTGACACTAATAAAATAGAGTTTAAAAGTGTGTCAAGTTGGGATTTTGGTTAATGCTAGGGAGATAGGGTCTACTATGTAAAATCACTATTTTGGCTTAGCGATTAGTTGGTAACACTTAGATGAAAATCTGGGTATTTTCTTATGAGTCATAAATACTATGCTTTTGTACCTTATTACATATTATGACATCATATTTTACAAAAATGCTACATGTGATGTGCATCATTAAATTATGATAGTTTTTCTTTTGAAAAATGTTCATTTGATGTATGCCATAATTATTATTATGCATTATTTTAATTCCTTATAATTAAGAAAAAATGA
This sequence comes from Boesenbergia rotunda, assembly GCA_024364735.1. Taxonomy (NCBI): domain Eukaryota; kingdom Viridiplantae; phylum Streptophyta; class Magnoliopsida; order Zingiberales; family Zingiberaceae; genus Boesenbergia; species Boesenbergia rotunda. The sequence continues at coordinate 121,086 of JAGFNQ010002302.1, read as the reverse complement.
CATTAATTGAATCCTAGGTAAGATGACAAAAGTTAAAATGCTTTGATAGAAATGCATGATCTTTTGGTTTTGAAAAATCTATTTCACATCTCATTAGACTATAGGATGACTTGTGTATATATTAAGACATAAAATAAAAGTGAGATGTTAGAATGATGAATTCAGTTCAAGATGCAATTCATGTATCAAAATGAGCTTTAGTTTCATCAAAATATATTGATTTTTTTGAAGGTCAACTATGGGGAAAGTGAATGTACAAATCATGTGCATTTGGTCCATAGATCATGATTGGAAATTGGTTTTGAGGTTGATTTCAAAAATGTTTTGGAAAATCTTGGTGAAGTCTATTTGTTGATAGGAATTACCATTGATTAGTTAGATACAAAGTTAGAGTGAAACATTAAAATTTTTAATGATTTTCAATTTTATATCATTCTTTGAAAATAAGATGTAGTTTCATAGAAAATTATATTTCCATTATAGTATATGACATAAGTAATGTCTACATGAAATTTTGTGATTTTTTGAAAATCATATAATTACTTATAAATTTCTAAATTTGGTATGAATTTGAATATGAAATTCAGTCACGCCAATCGATTGGCAAAGGTTACCAATCGATTGGTATGTGCAGTATTCCATTGACAGTGAACGCCAATCAATTAACACCAGTGTTCGAAAACGCGTCCTAGGCGGCCGCCTAGGCACTTGGCGGCCGAAGTCCCCATCCGCGGCTAGCTTAGGCGGTGGAGCCGCCTAGGCGTTCACAATTTAAGATTTCTCCTGTGATGCTTCCGGCGTCGCGGGACGCTTCCCGCGATGCCGAAAGCATCGTAGGATGCTTCCCACGATGCCGGAAGCATCGGAGGATGCTTCCGGTGGTGCCGGATGCCTCTGACGACACGTCCGGTTCCACCGAACGAATTGAAACATAAGTTTTTAGTTAATTATGTTAATAGACTGTAATTGATTGGTAACTAAAACGAATTGATTGATAGTGATTGTGTTGGGTTGAATTGGTCTGATTTCAATCAATTAAATCACGTTTAATTAATTTAACTATTCCTAACTCTATGAAATGCATGGATAATTATTTTAAGGGGTTTTTTTTTATGAAAATAAGAAGGAATGGTTAAAGGGGACTAATACTGATTTAAGGAGGAGGTTTAGTTTCAAAGTTGATTTTAACCTCATAACTTAGATTTTGAGATTTTTTAAAGGTTTAGGAACTCCAAATCATTGATGGTGCAATGATAAAGTTGGAGCATGTTTTGAAGGGAGATAATCCTTAAGTGCATAATTTGGATATGAAAGATGGAGATTTGTCGAAGGTTGATGGATGTATGCTCAAGATTGAGCATTGGAGACAATGGAAGGTAGAGAACCTTCATTGTAACGTTTGAAGGATATTGATATGTGCCAAAGGGGGGAGAATGTAGGGTTTAAGTTAGGAAACCCCCATTCATGTTTTGCCATGAGAAGAAGAAAGTTGGGCTAATGAGTTAATCTAACTTAAACATATTGTCAAACATAAAAAATCGAGAGATTGCTAGTTTAATTGACCTTAGGTCAAGGTTGATTATGTTGACCAAGCTCGGGTTGGTCCAAGCTTGAGTTTCGATGTTTGATGATGTGTGAGAGAGAAATCAAGTAAATTGAGGGAGGATTGGATACTAGGCAACGAAAAGTCCTAACTGGATGTTAGGCAGGGGTAGGGGTGTAGACGAGCCAAGTCGCTTGCGAGCTATTCGAGTCTTGGTTCGAAAAATAATTCGTTCAAGTTCGTTCGATTTAGTTAACGAGCCGAGCTTGAGCTCGATTTCGAGTTTGAAAACATTATTGAGCCGAGCTTGTTTGGTTCCTGAGCTCGCGAACATGATCGTTATGAGGCTTGTTTATCTTATTATATATATATAATTAAATACCACATAAATAATCAATATAATAATATATTATTAATTATTATAGTTAATTATTTTAAACGAACTCGAATTAAGCTTAGTTTAATTTTTAAACGAGCTTTTTTCAACCGAGCTTGAGTTATTTAATTTTATTACGAGTTGAACTCGAGATTAAGAATTAAAGTTCGAATCGAACTCAAGCCCGAGCTCGAGCCTAAAAATAACGAACCGAGCCCGAACTCGAGCCTTTTACTATTCGGCTCAGCTCGGTTCGATTACACTCCTAGCCAGGGGAAATCCTAATTGGAGGTTAGACAAGAGAAAGTCCAACGGAAAGTTGGCAAGGAAAATCCATGTGGGTCAAAGGTTGACTGGATACTCGGTGAATGGAAGTCCTATGGGAAGTTAGTAAGGGAAAAGTTCAAGTGGGTCAAAGATTGACTAGACACTCAGTGAACGGAAGTCCAACGGGAAGGTTAGCAAGAGGGAAGTCCAAGTGGGTCAAAGATTGATCGGACGCCTGGTGAAGAAGCCCTGACAGGCCAGGGTTTACCGGATGTTTGGCAACAAGAAGTCCCATAGATCACGAATCACTAGATGTTGGGCAAATGAAGTCCCAGAAGGTTGAAGTTAACTGAATACCAGGCAAGATTCAAATTCAGCTCGGAAAGGCAAAATTCAGGGTTATTAAACGATTAGTAAGAGACACCAATCGATTGGTAAACCCTAAACTCGGAATTTCAGGTTTAGAGTTGGGCAATCAATTGGTGTAATCAATTGGTGAGGGAAAGGTTGAATTCAGAGTTATCAATCCCAATCGATTGGTGAGGTAAATCCTAAACCCGGAATTTCGAGTTAGGGTTGGGCAACCAATCGATTGGAGGCTTGTTTTGGGTGCATAGTGAGGGCCGAAATCCATTGGTCAATTAATTGGCCTCGAGGCAATCGATTGGCAAAGTTTTTGCAAAGCATAAAAGGGTGCTGAATCGATTAAGCTAATTGATTAAGCGGGGGTTAATCGATTAGGCTAATCAATTGAAGTGTTTTCGTGAAGTACAAAAAGCTTCGGAATCGATTGTGCCAAACAATTAGAAACTGTTAATCAATTGATGAGTCATACCAATCAATTAGTAGGGCGAAAAGGAGCCATTCAGCAGGGTTGAATGGTTGAATATGGCGTGACAATCAATTAGGGGTAAGGTCAATCGATTGTGAGACTTTTTTAGCCCGAAAACAATCATGGAAAAGGGGGTTTCATGGATATTTGAATATTTGGGAGATAAGTGCTGCTACATTTCCTACCACTAAGAGACCATCCAAAGCAAGCAAAGAGCAAACAAAGTAAGGTTCATTGTTGTAAAGTTGTTTTTGATTTCTTTTGTAATCTTGTTTGTGTTGTCTTCTTGTGGTCTTCTAAAAATAGCTTAGAAGAAGCTTCTCTGTTTCCGAAAAGTTTCTGAGGAGGAGGTTTTCATAGTGGAGTTGTAAGTGAGGAGTAAACTCTTGGATTAGTCACCCTTAGGAGGTGGATATCAAGTAAAATCCAAATGTAGTGCATATGACGTCCAAGTTTGAATGAAGATCTTCCTCTGCGAGTTCAAATGACGACAATGACGACAAGCTCATGAGAAGCGATTGAAACTATTCACCTTCCTCTAGCTCGTATCAGTCCTAACAGTATAATTGTTTTATCCTTTTAGTATTATGTAGATCATACTTGACTCTTGAGTGCAATGTAGTTAGGATTGAGATACTATTTAGGCACAATGAGAGGTTCACGAGATTGGATCTTAAGATGAGTGTTGGATCCTGAGGTCCTATAACTCGTTGTCATCAAGCTATTTTTAACCCAACAACCCAACTATGGGTTGTCCGCGACATGAATGTTACATCAGTTGTAATTGCTCACGGTATTAATTTTGAATATCTAATTTTATCATGGTCATTGCAAACTTTGTATTTCTTTAAGATGACAATTCATAATCGATATTCTTTAGTATACAAATAATGCAATATAGCTTTGAAAGTAGTATCTTCTATAAGATGTATAACATTGACAACATATTAAAAAGAGTCTTTCTATTTGAAAGTTAAAAATCTCATATAATTGATGAAAATTTTTCTTAGATGATTTGGTACCCTTCTGACATTTCTCCTCTCAAAATCAAAGTAGGTTATTAGAACCTTATTCTCAGGAGCATCTGCAATCTCAATCTTTATATAAAGTTTAATTTTGAAAAGATTTATTAGCCTTGTCTCTCTTCAGTGTTCTCATTCCCTCAAGGAGATATCAAAACTTATTCAGTTCCTCTATGGCATATTTGCCACTTGAGTAATATTGAACTTCATAGGCTCCTCAATATCGACTCCACAAAGGGAACCCTAATCTATAATTTTTTCCATTCCGCAACCCATCACAATCCATTTCTCCACATTCAAAACCTTCAATCAGCTGTAGAAGGAGATATTTAAAAAAACAATATGCATTGATCAAAGTTTTCATTCTTGGATTAGCATTGCCATGTTACATTCTTATTTATCTTCATTGATAACTTTATTTTGTCTATAGATTGATCACAGTTGCAGCCATATAGATTCCTTTTTGTTTTTACTTTTTAGCTTTTCTATTTTTTTTCTCTTCTGATACATATTGCACTTAAACCTTTCTGATCTACTCGCTGTCTTGTAGGTGTGTTGGTCATTTTCCATATTTTTGGAAGCAGTTGCAATACTTCCACAATTGGTTTTGCTGCAAAGAAGTGGAAATGTTGACAATTTGACTAGCCAATATGTCTTTTTCCTAGGGTATTATTTCCTATACATGCCTTTTTTCTCACACTAGTAAGCCTTTCACTTATCAAATTCCTTCTCTGTAAAAAAAGGTTATTGGTTTTACTCTCTGAAGTTTCAATTCATTCCTAATTTGCTTTTATGTTAGCACTTGAATTTTTAGTCACCCTTACTCTATTTACCTCAGGGCTTATCGTGCATTTTATATTCTCAACTGGATATATCGTTATGCGACGGAACATCACATTTCCTGGATAGGTAAGGCCTTACCATGAATGCTTGCCATTTCAACTTATTTCTAGGTTCTTTCCCCTGATCACCCCATTGCATTTTTCCAGCTTGGATTTGTGGCCTTGTCCAGACAATTCTTTATGCTGATTTCTTTTACTATTACTTCGTAAGGTAAGATGCTGTGTTTTCTACTTCCTCAGAAAATTTCATTTCACTCCCTAAGCTTTACTTGCATTTTAAAATTGCCCTCGAAGTGTTTCATATCGTCAAAATGCCCCCATAGAGTTTGAAATGCGTTATAATTTTATCTCTCAACTACTAGTACCATGAAGTAACTGGCGTATATTCTGAGTCACTTACCAGTATTAGTGATTGAAGGGTAAAATAACAAACTTTTTAAACTCTACGGGGAAATTTGATGATCTTAAAACTCCAAAGGGTAGTTTGAAAAAGTGAGTATATAAACCTTGAGGGATTAAATGAAACCATATCTACCACCCAACACGTCTAACATTGTATGAGATTTGCAGCTGGAAGAACAACGCAAAGCTTCAACTTCCCGCTTGAGTTCTGCTTGTTGCAGTATTCCATTAGAGACTCAAAATCTATCATATAAGACGCCAAAAAAATTAGAACATGGTCTACCGTCAAACTATTTCAAGTATGGCACTAGATATTTAAATTCTATAGTGAAATACGTAGTTCATAGCCTTCTAAAACTAACAAGTGAGTAGTGGTTCAATAATATTCTTGTAGCTTAACCTTAATCACAGTTTTCTTTGTTAGTTTATTTTATAATGACTTAAAGAAACCAAAATTTTGGAATGCATTCGGGAATGGTTATTTTATGCATATATCGATCTGGCAAATTAGTTCACAAGTGTTTAATGCCTATAACTGTTGCACTAAAAGGAAACATAGAATTCTTCAAAGATATCTAGACATACACTCAGGGGCATAGAGGGGTGCGATCGCCTCTCAAATTTTATTAAAAAAATTATATATATATATAAATTTTATTAAAAAAATTATATATATATATATATATATATATATATATATATATATTAATATTTTAATTAGTTGATTTATCATCATTTATTATAGAAAATTAAAATTGATCACACATTTATGAATCTCATGACCTAAGTTATCTATTGGTATCATTTTTATAAGAAAATATTACGATTTAAAATTTTAAATATTAAAATTTTAAAATAAATATATAATAATAAACAAATGAGCTAAATTGTAAGACAAGGATGTTAAATTAAAATTGAATTAGGTTTGAACTAAATTTAGGTACAGAGATAAGGATTATATTGGTTCAGATCAAAATTGATTTGGAGTTGATTTGGTCAAGTTATGACCGAAGTAAATTTAATATTTAAACGGGTTCGATCGATTTTTTGACTTTGAGAAAAAAAATTTTGGAGATCGACGAATCATTGTTTCAGCTAGAACTAAGAGTTATGGTCCAAATTTCGAGTTTAAGTTCTTTTTCGGCCTCTTAAATTTGTAATTTAGATTTTTAAAAAAATAAAAATCGATCTATATTAATATTTAAGATTATTAAAATTACTTCTGCTGATCGAAAATTTTGGCTATGCCACTGAATACACTACAATAAAAAAAAATTATTTTGACAAATTATTATTTGAAGGAGGACCTCCTTATAAGTTGGGCATGACAAGTTTGACTGTGCAAACTGTGACTAGCTAGACTAATTGTCATGTCTCAATCAACAACTAGGCTATGTAAGCATGGATAGTTCTGAGTTTGACCAAGAATGTAGGGCATGAACTGGCAATTATTGTGGAATAAAGAGACAATTCCCCATCATCCAATAAGTTGAAAGTGGTTGTGCATTTAAGTACTGTCTGACTAAGAATGTTCAAGCACCCAGTCAAGACAGGAGGCAAAGATGAGGACCAAATTGTAAAAAAGTTGGTGGGAAAAGTAATTAATCAATAGCATTAAATAATTGTGTTTTACAAGATGGATAGCAATAAGATGGATAGCAATAAAGGGATTAAAAGGATTTTGAAATTTATTAGCATTTCTATTATTTTTTGTGTATTTAGATTAATATTGAGTTAAAAAATATCAGATAAGCACCACTATTTTCATGTTTTATTATATTAAAATATGATTTATGATCCTGTCGCCGAGCGTAGTGGAGCCGCAACCGGATGACGGTGTAGTGATGGGTGACGTGGATGCCGACGGAACGGAAGCGGATGTCGGCTGGTGCACGGCTGGAGGTGGACCTGCTGAGGAAGATGACCGTTAGCAACCTAGTCGGGAGACGTTCCGGCAAGGCACTCCGACGGTCAAGTCAGTACTCCGATGAACAGGAAAAATAATGGAGCACTGGAGGTGAGGGGCTTCGTGCGCGCGTACCTGATAATGAGGAGGAGAGTGACTTATATAGCCGGGGAAAAGGACCAAGTATGGCCTGTGTCAGGATTCTCTGACAGGGTCAGAAGATATGGTATGACTATGTCGATTTGAATATGGCCTGTGTCAGGATTCTCTGACAGGGTCAGAAGATATGGTATGGTTATGTCGATTTGTAACCAACCTTTTTTGTCGTATACTATTTGTCTTATGTGAGGACAAAGACAGGTTTCTGTAAGTCTCTGACAGGCGGCGCCTGTTAGAGAGTGTCAGTTCGTACGAGTGATGACAGCCTGTTACCTGCAGCTGGTGCAGGTGTATTTTGTCTTTATCCCAGGGTGATTCCGAGAGAGTGCCCGAGTGGACACCTGGACGGCACGCCCGGATGGATATCAAGCATGGGCATAAATGACTGCCGGGCGGATGCACTCGGATGAACGAGGCGTGTAAGCCTTAATGTGGCCGGGCGGAAATACCCGGATAGACGAGGCGTGTAAGCCTTAATGTGGTCGGCCGGGTTTGACCGGCCGGATGAACCGCTATATTTATTCTAACCGACCGCCTTGAGTCCGACCGGCCGGCGAAGACCCTGGGCCCGGCCAGGATGTTTGTCGAGTTGGCTGCCCGTACAATGACGTGGACCTTGAAGCTGGCTAGGTCGTTTGCCACGTTGGCTGTCCGTATGGTGCCAACTATATGGCAGGATCAATTTATTTAATTATTTAAAATTATTTAAATTCGATTAAAATTGTTTTAAAATTATGATTGTAGTTGTTTGAAGATGGAGCAATTTGATTCAGGTTATTGATATAACAATATTGAAAGAATATTTTTGTATTTTTAGAATAAAAAATAAGATTTAAAATAGTTTTTTAAGATTTAAAGAATGGTGTGCTTCCTCTTGTATCGGGATAAGTCCGTGCATGGATAAAGGAATTTTAAAATTATTTGTTTTATTTTGTATATTGTGTTTAGGATGAGTTTGCAAAAATGCAAATTCGTTATTCTGGAGGGTCATCTCATACTGTCCCATCTTATTAGAAAAGAATAAATAAAAAAAATCGAAATTAATGAGAAGATAATTCATTGGATTTTATCAAGATTTGATTATTATTTAATTTTATAAATCTCACTCAACTCGACGTATTGGATTTCGGAAAAGGAAGTCTATAGATAAATGCCATGAAGTTTTTTGAGAATATTTGTGGGATTCGTGTCCTCGATAGAGGAAGGAGGTGAATATCGATTTCATTTTCTTCAAAATTTCGTTGATCGTTCATTTAATTTTTAATTAAAGTTGTTAGTAGCATAGCGGAATAATAAATAAAAATAAATAAATACAAGTGACGCAGGATTTATTTATTTGGTTCCTAATCCCAAGGTTAGTATGTTCAAGGTTTATGTAGTTGGCGTGAGTCCACTAATAGTCTTCTTTTCGAAATTTTCGGAAGTAGAGAAAACTCGTCTTACAGTTCAATATTACAAGTAAAAGATAACTTAAATTAAGTATAATTTGTAATTATAAAATCAAACGAAAATAGATTGAAGATCTTGGCCAATCCAGAAGTCCAAAGTACAACACACTTCCTCCTGAAGCTTCCTTGATCGTAGAGTTTCATTTTAGCACTTTTGCTTCATAGAAAGTGAGTCATAAAATGATGGAATTAATGTTTTGAATCCTCGGCTCAAACCCTTTTATATACTGGTCATACGGGCACCCGTAAAGCCTTCTCGGACCACCCTCAACGTTGGTCTTCATCTGATCAACTCGGCGAATACGGCGCAGGAGATAAAACTTTTGGAAACTTGTTGAGGGCGCCCCTATGACCTTAAGGCCGCCCAGGTCATGGGGGCTCCCGGGAGCCTTGGGGGCGCCCGGGTTCCATAGGGGCGCCCGGGTTCCATAGGGGCGCCCGGAAGTCCCTGACTCAGATTTTGTACATTCGCTTGCGTTTGTTCTCCCATCTTGCCTCCAGCTCCAGGTTCCTACAAGACAAACAAATAATCCTAAGCTTTAGTTCTGTAAGTCACTTAACCTACTAGGTTTTGCTTAGACTCTAACTCTCCAAGACTTTACTATCTAATGTCAATTCTTTAGGGTTTCCCAATGCCTAGCTTCACTCACTAGGACTTTACCTTGTCTGGCTTCACTCATCAGGATTTTTACCCAGCTTCATTCATCAGGATTTCGTGCCCAACCTACGGTGAGATCTTCATGCCTAGTTTCACTCACCAAGACTTCGTCCACCTAGCTTCACTCGCTAGTACCCAGCTTCACTCACTAGGATTTCGTGCTCGATTCTTCGAACCAGGACTTCAGTGCCCAACCCTCGATCAGGTCTTCGTGCCCGATTCCTCGAACTAGGACTTCGATGCCCAATCCTCGGTCAGGTCTTCGTGTCCAATTCCTTGAACTATGATTTTGATGCCCAACTCTTAGTCAGGTCTTTGTGCCCAATTCTTCGAACCAGGACATTGTTCCTAGTTTCACTCACCAAGTCTTTGGTGCCTTGACAATGACTTCTTTGTTAATCATCTAATCCTGATTAGACTTCTCTCTGTCAAACATCATGTCCTGTTTGACTTAGCTCTTGGTTTAATTGATCGGATTTAGGTTTAGTCACTCTGTCAAACATCAAGTCCTGTTTGGCTTAACTTTTGGTCAAACTGACCAACCCTGGGTGTTAATCACTCTGTCAAACATCAGGTCCTGTTTGACTAACTCTTGGTTAAACTAACCAATCCTGGGTGCTAATCACTTTATTAAATATCAGGTCCTGTTTAGCTAACCGTTTAGTTAAATTGATCAAACCTGAATTTACCGTACCAAACATCAAGTTCTGTTTGGTTTAACCCTTAGTCAGACTGATCAAACCATGATATATTATCAAATATCGAAACACTAGAGGTTGACTGTCCATGTCTATTTTTTTTTTTACCAAGAACATCTTCCATGTAAATTTTATGAGAGATTTGTAAAATCAAAAAATTGAATATAAAGGCTTAGAATTATTGTAGAGATGAGATTTGAGGTTCTTAGTTTAAGAATAATAAAAATTCAAATTTATTGTCGTCTTAAAATTGATATAGTATACATGGAGTCATGTAATTGCATGTTATGAATTTGATTTTTTTTAAAAAAAAACTCATTTTAATAATTAGAGATGATTTAATAAATTTTTTAAAATTTAGAATAGAAATATTATTTTATGAAATTTGAATTTTTATTTTCCACTATATAATATATTAATTTTTTTTATAATTTATTATATTTTTATTTTTATGGAATATTTATTTTTTACTATTTTTTATTAAATTAAATAATATTTTACTATTTAAAGAGTGGATTTTATTTTTTAAATTTAAAAAAATATTATTTATAAAATTTAAATTTAAAGAATGAATTAGTGAGTTGATATAAGGACTTTTTCTACGTAACATATAAAATGTAAGATAAAGCCGTCGTTTAGAAATATTCAAGTCGGCGCTACAATAGATCTCCGTCCGTGTGAACGCATAATGTAGTCAGTCAACGGGTAGCACAGTCAAGGGCACACACTGACCCAACAAAGTATTAATGGACCGCATGGACAAGAGATATCGTCCTTTTTAATCATTTCTTTTAGAAAACAATGGGGGACGCGTTATTTGCTGGTCCACATGGCGCGTACGAGCTAGTCAAACCGGTTCGTTGACTTTGACATGTCATCCAGATGGAGATTGAGATGGAGGGCAGGGCCTTTCATTTGCCTATTTAATTCTTCCTTTCCTCAACACAAAGTTAATTTTATCCTTCTCTTTTTAAATATCGGCAGCAATCTTAATGATAATTTATGATTAAAATAATATATATTTATCGTTGATGGTCAGGTAGAAAGTGAAAAGCAACGTCAAAAAAAATACTCTTTTCTAAATATTTATTTTTAAATTATTTTAAATTCACAAATAACTATTGTTTATGTGTTCTTTGGACTTTTTAAATTCATAAATAATTATATATCTTTCTTTTTTCTTTTTAGAACAAGTTAGGTGAATTATTCTACTGTAAATTAAAAATAATAAATTAAATTTTATATCCAAGTCTACGATTAACGAGGATTTTTCAACTTCAAACGATCGATTTAGTATCATAGAAGTTTTTCATCGACCGTCAGGATAAATTAATTGGAATAGTAAAGGTCAACAGATGACAACTCAACTCATTTATTGTGTTTGGAATTTCTTATGTACAATGAAAAGCGGCTGGCTCTTTTATATACAACGAGGGTCCCAATTTCAAATTGTACTTTGTTTTTGAATGTCCGTGGAATTTGAACATCGGTGAAGTTGCTATCGGTGATTTATCTGTATGTTTTTCCAATTTATTTGATGATTATGAATTTATTTGATGATTAATTTGTAGGATCAAATTGTTCATTTTTAATATTAATTAGATTGCAAAATTTAAATACTAAATTAAAACAAATAGAATTTTTTATGTACTTATGGACAAAGATAAATTAGACTTTTTATTGAGATTTAGAAGTAGACAAACAAAATCATTGTCATTATATATATTTATAAAATAAATAAATAATTAAAAAACTGAGTTTTGATTTTATTGTGACATCTCAAGGTGGCCAAATATCATTCGTTCAATCACGTGTTCCGTTAATCCATGAAATTAATATAAATTAAATAAATTATAAAATTATTAATCCGGATATTATAACTAGCGTATAAGGACGATGAGTATTAACTTTATCAGATTTTGATCCTAAGATCTCAAAATGATAATACTATAAATACTAGTCATCCAGTCCATCCAGTGGAGAAAAAAAAAATTAATCGGTTGGGTAACATCGAACCTGAGACGACCGGTCTGGTTCCAAGAAAATTTTCACCAGCTGTTAAGATAAATCGGGAAGCGTTTGCGGCTGGTGGTGTAGAAGCAACATCCCACGACTCCACGTTCTATTTGGAGGAATTATTTTTTTAAAATTCGCAATAGTTAAAGTTCAAATTATGGATACTTGAGAATTAATCATCATAATAGTCTTGGAGGCACTCTTGTTAAAATGATAAGCTAGGGATCGAATCTCTTCTATTTAATGATGTTGAGTAACGTCAAACTTCAAGTGATCGGTCCAATTTCATAGAAATTTTTCACTGACCGTCAGATAAATCGAGAAGTGCTCGTGGCGGACAACCTAGAAGCCCAATGTCTCAAAGTTCACGGCTCATTTGAATGAAAATTTTATACAAAATATGTTGTATTTAGAGATCGCACTACAAATATTTAAAATAATGATTAATAACTCTTTCGATGTACTATAGGGCGCGGGATTGAACTTCTTGCTTTATCGGTGAGTTGATAAATGATCATGTAAATAAAAGGATATCTATGAGTTTGTTTTGTCTAAGTGGGGTCTCGCTGGGTGGCCACAGGCGTAGATAGCATTGGCTTAAAATTATTAAATCATTCATCAATTTTTTAAAATATATTCTCCTTTTTATCTTGTCTGCTTTTCTAAAAGCCAAGTGGCTAATGCAATCAAAAAACCATGATTAGTTAGTCAAATTGTCTCTGAAATTACTTGACTAGGGTGGTCTCGTAATTAGGGCTGTAATCGAACCGAGTCGAGTCGAATACTTGAGAGTTTAAGTTTGATTCATTTATTATCAAGTCAAGCTCGAGCTTAATTTATCGAATATAGTGATGACTCGCGAGCATATTCGAGCCTAATCGAGCCCTAAACGAACTTACCAAATAAAAATTATTAATTAAATTATTCATCAATTTATTAAAAAATAAATTAGATATTCTAAAAAATATAAAATATGAGCTTTATTGAATATTTTATATTTATTAAATGTAAAAGTGTCAAAATTATATATTTAATGTTAAATATTAATTTTATATTTTATGAACTAGTTCACGAGCTTATTAACGAGCCAGTTCACGAGTTAACGAGCCGAATACTGCTGAGTTTGAGTTTGGTTCGTTAATATTAACGAGCTTTATTAAACGAGCTCAAACGAGCTTCTATCTAATCGAGCTCCGAATAGTTCACGAATGGCTTGATTCGTTTACAGCCTTACTCGTAATACCGGGGTTATAGTTATTTCTTAAATATTTACGTTCGATCTTTAATTACGATAAGTTTTATAAGAATTTTATTTTCAAATGAGATTTGTAATCATGGATATTAAATTTCTGGACCGCTTGTTGTAAGTACTTTCCGATTTTTTTTCCGATTTATTTTAATGGCTAATAAAATATTTTCATAAAACTCGATTGGACTGGTTAATACTAGGGGTGTAAACGAGCCAAGCCGCTCGCGAGCTATTCAGGTCTCGGTTCGATAGAAGCTCGTTCAATAAAGCTCGTTAATATTAACGAACCAAACTCAAACTCAGCAATATTCAGCTCGTTAGCTCGTGAACTGGCTCGTTAATAAGCTCGTGAGCTAGTTTGTAAAATATAAAATTAATATTTAACATTAAATATATAATTTTGACACTTTTACATTTAATAAATATAAAATATCCAATAAAGCTCATTTGTATGAATAAAATCATAGATTTTAATAAATATTTTATATTTTTTAGAATATATAATTTATTTTTTCAATAAATTAATGAATAATTTAATTAATAATTTATATTTGATAAGTTCGTTTAGGGCTCGATTAAGCTCGAATATGCTCGCGAGCCATCACTATATTCGATAAATTAAACTAGGTATTCGGCTCGGCTCGGTTTGATTACAACCCTAATACTATCTAAACTAATTAATCATTATTGTAAAGTGGTCTCTTAGCCACTATATTTCAGGAGGCATTTAGTATACATTCGGCAATAGAAATGATAATGAATTTTGATTGAGGGGTTTATAGATTTAATAATAACTTAATGGAAACTGAGTTATAAAATTAAAGATATCATATCTATATTTTAATTTTAATTTTCGTATACTAAATATCATAATATCTATATTTTAATTTTAATTTTTGTATACTAAATATCATAAATAAAAATGAAATAATTCATTTCATTTCCATTCTTTCCAGCGCCTCCTCAGCTTTTAGACTATAATTGCACAGCCACTCATTCCGGTGGTTGTTCCGCCATACTAATAAGGCGGTAAATGAACAAGTCGAATCAAGTTTTATCGGATTTAAATTTATTTAATAAAATAAGCGAGTTGAATTAATTGAGTTTTAAATGTACGAAGTTGTTAATATGATTATTCAAATATAATTAGATTTCTATTTTGTGATTTTGAGATTGATTCATTTAAATTGTATTCTGCTCTCAATTTAATTTTTTTATTATTAAAATTTTTTACTTTTTAAATTTATTTGATTGGTTATCAAAATTGATAATATAAATTTATTTTATTCATTTAATTTTTTTTATTTATTCAATAGGTTAATTGTAAAATCCGACACTTTTGACTAGGTTCCGGAAATTTTCGGAGAATTACCAGATAGATTCCGGGGTTCCGAGTCCTTGGATATAAAATTAGGGACTAAAATGAAATAAAACTAAAAGTTTCAAGGGCTAATGTGTAAGGAATTAAAACCCTAGGGGTGGTTTTGTGAATAGGCAGAAGTTGGTTGGACCAAACTGCAAAATGGCCACCTTAAGAGCCGATTAGGGCTCGCGTCCGCCGCAGTCTGTCCTTCCCTACTCGATCGAAGCCACATCTGCCACACTGCGCCCGCGTGACCTAGCCGCAGACGCGCCGCCTTTCTTCTCCTTATCGCGTGCCCTAGCCGGCGGTGCCGACCATCCCTCTTCTTTTCTCCTTCGCGTGACCTAGCCTCTTCATTCGCAGCAGCAGTGCCGACCTCATTCCTTTCCTTCGCAGCATTTGGTTGTCGTTAGCTTACACACCGTTTGGATCTCAGATTGGGGAAGATCGGGCAGAGTCCGGTAGCATCGTTGGAGCCGACAGCTTCAAGGCCAGCTTCAAGAATCAGGTGAGGACATAGATGGATTCTGATTTCTTGGTGTTTCTCTGTTAATTGTGGCCACCAGGTCTGGGAGTTGTCGAGCCCTAACCCACTGTCTTCCTCAGTGTCCTGGTGAATTGGAGTTTGCAAGAGTGGATAGCATTAATTTGTATGTGTGATTGGTTAGTTCCCCTCCCTTGTTGCTGCGTCGCCAGATTGGGTGCAGGGAAACTACTCGATATCCTATCAGGTAAGAATTTGATTGAGTTTTGGCTCAATCCTATGTTGAATTGGAAGCTAGACGTAGTTTTATTTGTGCTATGGTTTTGGGATGATGTTTGGTTAGCTAGTTGATGGCAAAACCTTTTGTATAGATTAGAAAGTTTGTTTTGGATTCTTCCTTATGTTACCGTGAGTTGTCTTTGGGGTTGTTATTGTGTTCCCTTGCCGTGAGTCACCTGGATGGGTTAGGGTATCGATTAGGAGCTGTGAATTTGCTACTTTGATTGTGGAAGTAATTAGGGATGACTCTGTTAAGTCAGTGATGTTGTGATGGTATTGAACTTAGCAAACTTTGTGATGTTGCAAGGTTTTGTTGTGAAGGTAATTCTTATTGATCTGTTTGTATCAATTTAGATAGCCTTGTAATTAGATTGGGTGGTATTGAGTTTGATTAGCTTGGATGATCTGTGTTGAATTTGAAATAGACCTACACCTTAAGTACGTGGGATAGTTAAGGACCTATCCATTTAATTAGATGTGATTAAACGAAAAGAAAAGCGTAGGGGTAACCCTAACACGGTTTATGGATTAATTAGCTGATTATCATTCGTATAATAGCTAATTGAATACATCCTTGATACAGGAGCTTGATTGATCGCTGCTTATTATTGGCGGGTGGTTCGGTCTCGATTGATACAGACTACTACTCTTGGAGGCGGGTACCCTTTGACTTATCTCTTTTGATATTGTCAGTTGATTATGCATAGACTGTTATAGATAGCAGTAAGATTATACGCTATCCCTGTTTATTATACCTGTTCTGGATACTTGTTGTTTATCCCTGAGTTATTATACTTGTTCTGGATACTTGTTGTCTATCCCTGAGTTATTATACTTGTTCTGGATACATGTGGTTTACCCTTGAGTTAGTATGTTGTAGTTCCATACAGTCTCAGGTATTGTCATAACTATATGTATGCTTAGAGATCGTGTTGTATCTCCTGCCTTTGACCTTGAGGGAATTGTAGTTTCCAGTCAGTATACCTTGTAGGTTCCCTGTATTTCCTGTTATAGGATTTCAGATTGAGACTTAGTATACTGAGGACTTGGGGAGGGAGGTATGTGTATCTATCATACACCATCCTTGCATTGTTGCATGCCGGCGATCAGCGACTCCCTTGTGGTTGAGCCTAATCGTCTTCCGGCACATGATATGCACACACGGCTACTCATGGGTTGGTGGATACCGCTGGGTGTGTGCATTTGCTCTGTATTGTTCCGCTCGTCCGCTCAGGGGTAGTGGTTTCGGAGCGTGGTAGCATGCAGGGATCCCTTCTCTACCCATAGACCAGAGAAGATGAGAGAGATATCTCCCCCATATATACATGGGGCGGAGCGATAGCTCCACCAGCATCCTGTCCACTCGGTCACTCAGTAGCAGTGATGGCAGAGTGCGGACAGTGTCACGGCTCTACCCACTCGGCCGACACAGTATCGCCTGTCTCGGTGGCTTGACTGGAGTTAGGGGGTGACCATGGCATTGCACCATGTGCATATTTTGCATCGTGCATTGTTTGCTGCACTTATTTGCTGCACTTGTTTGACATTGCATATTCTGGAGACTTGTTACCTGTGCTTATATGTCTATTGGTATTCCACTGGTATTTCTTACCCTCTGTACAGGTTAGATGGATTCAGGTATGTATCTACCTAGTAATTTCAGTTCCAGTCTTTCTCTACTGTTGATATGAGACTGTATTAGCTGAACCCTTATTGTTGGTATAACTTTCTATGCATATCTGTTGGGTATTCGCTGAGCTATGGACTCACCCCGTTGCCATACATTTTATTTCAGGTTGATGCCTGCCAGGAGATCCCTAGCAGCCAGTCCCTAGCTCCAGAGGAGCTCCGCTTGGTTTTATTTTATGTTTGTTTTGCTTATGGACCCTGTAGTATTTCCTATGCTTCCGTTGTGGTGTTTCGAACATGTATTCGTGTTTAATTCGATAGTATTGTACTTTTGAGTCCTATGTTGGACTTCGTTTGGTTTTGGTTTTGTTCATGCCCCCTGGCAGCTCAGGTGAGTTCGGATTTTGGTTTTACGACGGTTATAGTTATATACCTGTTATTTTTGCATGGATGTGAGGCCTGAGGCCATTTAACTGCGTGGTTGTGATATATTTATCTGTGTGTTGTGTAAATTGTCCGCCGGACAGAGGAGGTGCTGTCCGATTTTCTATTGGATCAGCGGCTCCTGGGTCTCGGGGCGTGACAATTTATAAGAATTTTATTAATAAATATTATTGATGAAAATTAATAAGTTGAATTAATATATATTTAAATTTATTTATTTAATTTAATGAGTATTTAAATTTATTAAATTAAATAATTTTATGTATATTAAATAAATTTTTATTAAATTAAATATTAAATTTATTCATAAATTTTCGATTCATTTGCCCGTCCTATTTCTTCCAGATTTCTATTCAAATTAATAAATTAATTTTCTGAAATAGCCACCATCAACGTACAAGCAAACCACGCGGTCTGTTTTGGATATTTTAGAAATGTTGGTTTTGATTCAGTAAAATCGATTCGAATTCTGGACCGGTTCCCTTGAATTGGAAAGTCGTTGCAATTTTTTATCCAACCACAGGGAAAAGTTTTGAAAATTATTAAATCACATATATATATTTTAAAATGACAAAAATCATATAACCACTCCATAAAATATTCTTAATAAGTCGACTAGACTGATTTTCTCGGTCGATTACTTTTTTTTTACTTTGAGAATTGATTCCTCGCTATTTAAAATTTTAAATAAATAAGTCAATTTAATTTTTTTAAATTAATCAAAACTAATTTTGGACTAAATCGATTGATAGACCAAACGATCTCGAATTGATACGAAACTATTTCCAATATGTTCGGCTAGCTCTTTTGATTATATACACGTCCTCAAACATCAATTTAACCAAATATATTAAAAACAGTAAATTTTTAAACACGAATGTGATTGAAAAATCTAATTCATGTTAAAAAATTTATCACTCTTAATATATTGGGTCAAATTAATGTTTGAGAGTATAAATATAATTAGGTGAATTAGACGAACATATATGAACTAGTTTCATGTCAATTTGAGATTGTTGGGTTTATCCGTCAATTTTTTTTCAAAATCGACTAATGGACCAAACGACTTCGGATTAATATGAAATTAGCTCTTATGAACCATAATCGTTTAGTCTATCAGTCGATTTTACTCTGTACCAAGTATTGACATGAAAATTCAAAATCGGTCATTGGACCAAACGATCTCAGATTGATATTAAACTAGCTTTTATATGTTCATCTAATTCTTTAATTATATTCATGCCCTTAAACGTTATCAATTTGACTCAATATATTGAGAAAAATGAATTTTTGAATATGAATTAGATTTTTCAAATACATTTGTTTTAAACAAATGATTACTCTCAATATATTAAGTTAAATTGATGCTCGAAGGCATAGATATAATTGGGAGAATTAGACAAATACATAGGAGCTAGTTTTTTTGTCAATCCGGGGTTGTTTGGTTCATCCGTCGATTTTGGATAAAATCGGTTGATAGAGTAAACAACCTCGGATTGACATGAAATTAGCTCCTATGTGCTCGCCTAATTTTCATAATTATATTCATACATTCAAACATCAATTTGACTTAATATATTAAAATCAATAATTTTTTGAATACAAATTAGATTTTTCTAACATATTTGTGTTAAACAAATCATTGTTATCAAAATATTGAGTTACATTGATGTTTGAGAGCATATATATAATTATGAGAATTAGACGAACATATAGGAGCCAATTCCATGCCAATTCGAGGTCATTTGTTCTATCAGTCAATTTTGGATACTAATTCGAGATCGTTTAGTTCATTAGTCAGTGTTGGATAAGACCGACTAATAAACCGAACGATCTCAAATTAACATAAAATTAATTCTTATGTGTTCGGCTAATTCTCTTTATTATATCCATGTCCTCGAATGTCATTAATTTAATTTAATACTAGATTTTTTTAAACAAATTCATGTTAAAAATTCACTGCTATTAATATATTGAGTAAAATTGATATTCGATGGTATAGATATAATATGAAAATTAGATGAATAATAAAAATTAATTTGATATTAATTCGAGATGATTTAATCTATTAATCAATTTGACTTCAAATCAATTTAGATTGATTTATTTAAAATTTTGAACATCAAAAATCGATTCGTTAAGTTAAAAAATTAATCGACTGATGAAAATCGGTTAACTGATATTCTTATCAAGGCGAGGATATTTTGAAAAATGAATACGTTATTTAATGAAAAATTTTCTTAAACTTCCTAATCTCAAATTCACTTTTGCATGCAGTCCCTATTCGAAATTTTCTTTGCATACAATCTCTGATGGAATTGACAAAACAGTTTTGTGAGTATTATTTGAAGAAAGTTGAGTATAAAAGTTAGAAATTTGAGTATGTAAGGTTACATTTACCATATCAAGAAATTGTATATTCAAATTTCCTAAATTAATACTCAATCTCAAATAATTTATACTTAAATTTTACAATGTATATTTAATTTTTATTTTTTATACTCAATCTATCGAGAATAAAGATAAAGAATTTATCAAATGGAGAATAAATGTAAATATCAGTTTGGGATTGATGAGTTTTTTTATAATTTATCGTTATTTAATCGTTTTGAAAGATAATTTTCGAAATTTTTTTTCGTGGTTAGGCGTCGATTCAACTGTGTCTGAACCGTACATTTTCCACAAGCCACCAAAATTTCCCATCATTTCTTTTCGATGCATTATATGGCACAACTGTTCTTCCGGCTTTCGAACCCGAGAAAGCGACGCGAAGCTCACCAAATCGCAGCCATGTCGCGATAAAAAGGCCGACACTGTAAGAGTGATGGCGGTCTCCACTCCATCGATAGCAAACCACTGTTTCCTCCATCCAGATTCACTGATTCCGAGCTCGACGTAGCAGCGAGAAAAAGGAGCTCTGTTTTTGCTATAGATTTTTGTTTGTTCTTGTTCTCGTTCTCGTTCTTCTTCCGATGCGATTCTAGTTCATTGCAAGTGTTAGAGATGAAGATGTCAACAACTGCGATTCGCTTTAAGGTGTTATTGTTGGCTTGCTGCTTGCTGTTTTCTAGTGTCTTTCCTGTCGCATTTGGGGCGAAAGATCCCAGGATTCACCCGAATGAGAGTACGCGACCTGTTTGCTAGCTTGTCTCTTGCTCTCTCCTCGGAAGTTCTGATTTTTGTTATTGTTTTTTTTGTAATGGCAGAGAATTTGCTGAGGCGGATTTCTACCAAACTGAACATAGATTGGAACTTCGACTTTGACCCCTGCAGAAGAGCGGGAAACTGGAGTTTTCAGGGGGAGAAAAGCGTCGAGAGAAAGGTCGACTGCGACTGCTCCTTCAATAACAACTCCGTGTGCCACATTGTTAACATGTAATCTTGGCTTCCTTCGTTTTGTTTTCTTTGGTTCAGTTTTTTGTTCTCGAGATTAGGGTTTAGGAATGATGTTTTTTTGGCTGATGCAGTACGCTGAAGTCCCAGAATCTTTCGGGCACCATCCCCAAAGAGTTTGGTAGTCTTCGCTACCTCCAACAATTGTGAGTCCAAGGAGCTCTGTAGTCTGTCCTGGCGAAAGAAGAAAAAAAATGGGGGGAAAAATGGATAGATGTTAGATTGTATGCTTTTCTGATGATTAATTTGGTCTCAGGGATTTGAGTCGCAATGTCCTCAATGGCACCGTTCCTGATGAATGGGAGAATATGCGGCTGCAAGGCTTGTATGCCTTCTTATTATTATTATCATCATTTTAAAAAAAATCCTGAAATGCGTCACTTCTTCTTTATGTTGATTCTTGAAAAAATATGACCATTTATTGTGTAATAATTAGCTGAAAATTTGCAGGTCCTTAATGGGGAACTGCCTCTCTGGGCCATTTCCGCTAGTCATCACAAAGATTACCACTTTGACTAATATGTAGGTTTTCCTGATTCAAGAACATATACCTCTTGCTTGCTGGTTCATTTAGTTTGGCGAGGAGAATGGCTGATAATGTTTCCGAAACAAAACTTTATGCAGAAGCATTGAGGGGAATCTCTTTCATGGGCTACTGCCACCGGACCTTGGAAACCTTGTTCACATGGAGAAACTGTGAGATTTCTCAAACTTCGTTGTTATTTACTTTACCCAAGTAGGAAAAACACACTTAATGGCAACTAGTTTTTTGTTTGCCTCTGCAAATCTGGGCTCAGTGTTATATCATCCAATAACTTCACTGGTGAAATTCCCAGAGCACTTGCCAAGATGACAAACTTAACTGATCTGTGAGTTAAAGTTTCCCTCTGATTTCATGTTAGAATGAAGCTTGGATCATGTTTCGTGTAAATATATTTGATGGTTTTAACATGGGCATCATAAAATTAGGAGGATCTCCAATACCAATTTAACTGGCAGACTACCTGATTTTGTAAAGGTCTTGAAGAAGCTAGAAAAGTTGTAAGACATTTTTTTGGCTATATTTGTTTTGAATTCAGTCAATGATCTATGCATGATCCCTAACTGAGTTGTTCTTTAGGCACATCCAAGGATGCCGTTTGGAAGGACCCATACCCTCTGGAATTTCATATTTAACAAGCCTAAATGATCTGTATGAGTTTGAATACATTCGTCTGGTTTCTTCTTTTGTGTCATTTTTTTTCTATGTTGCCAAGTAACTCTTTTTTGTTGATAATTAGGAGGATTAGTGACTTAAGAGGAAATATTTCATCAGCATTCCCAGATTTGAGAGACATGGAGAAATTGAAAACTTTGTGCGAAATTCACTTGAAAGAAATCTTAATTTGCTCTCTGTTAGTGGATTATTAAATTTGAGTAATGGCACTTTGTATGTACAGGATAATAAGGAATTGTTCTATTCGTGGAAAGATACCATCTTATATTGGGGATATGGAGAAGCTTAAAAACTTGTAAGTATTTGTTTTTTTTTTTGCTTCGTCAGGTTTCTGATTGTATGCATAAAAAAATGGAGAACTAAAAGATAATTACAGTTTTTCAAGTTTGGACTATTTGAAAAGTTATGGACGTTGAGTAGGAGTTATTTTGATTGCCAAAGAAAATGAGTTCTGCTATCTTCTTTTCATTTTTCTTTTTAAAATTTACCTTTCTTTTTGGTGATTTTGTTTTTTTTAAATATCTTTTTTTGGCGATCAGTTATTGTTTTTGTTATTTGTTGACATAATAATGGCTAAAAATGTTGAAAGGTTGAGCTAGGCCTAGAAACCCAACATCAAACTCTATCTAATCCTATGAACATGAATCTTAATCCTATTTTTTAGATATCTTGGATTTATTAGTCAACAAGAAGAGGATATTTATGAAGTATTATTAATAGGATAAACAATGATTAGCTAAGATGGAGAGGAGCTTATAAAGTTGTGTGATTGACTTACCGCTTAAGGATTAATGAAAAGCTTATAACACTATGGTACAACTTGCTGTATATTTTATGAATTGCAATGTTGTGTAGTTTAGGGAGTAAAGTTTGTAGTATTGAGATGAGAATGCTAAGATAAATATGTGAAATTACTAGAAAGGATAAAAAAATACTAGTGTTTGAAAGTAATTAGGTGTAGCTCATTTAGTTGAAGAAGTGAGAGAATTTGTTACAATGGTATTAATTTGTATAAAGATGACTGATAGATTCTATAAGTGTTGAATTTGAATATTAGATAACCATCCCTGATTGGTCGAATACCTGTCATCTTTGTCATCAAGAGATATGTTAATTTGATTTTATTATTTAAAATCCTTGAACTATTAATCACTGTCCTGTAGATACAGTCCTCATTTCCTTATAACTCCAAACAAGATTTTGTACAATTTTGAATTGTTTTCTGTTCTTATATCCTTAATTTCTGAGAATGATATCTTTTCATCATGGTTTGTTCCCACTGATTGTGCTTTCTTGATTCAGAGATTTAAGCTTTAACCAATTATCTGGAGAGATACCAAGCTCCTTTTCACAGTTGCAAAAAGTGGATTTCATGTATGCTGCAATTGTTTCTGAAAGCTATTTTAATAAAATCGTTTGTAGTTGTTGGTTATAAACCACTTTGTTATGTATCTTTATGTAGTCACTCTTGACTGAGAATTCCTTGTTCGGTATTGCAGTTATTTGACTGGTAATTTGCTTACTGGTAATATCCCAGGTTGGATCCTGAGCAGAAACAAGAATGCGTAAGTATACGTTCTTTCCATTAGCATCAGAAATATTCATCATTGAAGATCTGAATGTGCTGCACTTACATTAAAGTGTGTTTACTTTTAGCATAGTGGCTAATACGGGGCTTTGTTTATGCTTGCTGTATAGATATTAGTAAAATTTTCATCCATGATATTCTTGGACAATGAAAAGGAGAATTTGTAGAGAGGAGAAAGAATGATTGCAGTGTGGAAGTTAGTTTTTACTAATGTACAAAAACTGAAGGTTACATAAAATGGTATATGCTTTGCAAATGGTGAACCCTTGTCGATAGAGTGGAAGAATCACTTTTACCTTAAATGACTAACATATTGAATAGAAACAAAACCCACTATTAGACATGCAAGATCTGATGATGCAATCTAAGAAAAAAAATTCAACAATATCCAAGTTTTTATCCAACTAAGTGGGGTCGGCTATATTACTTTTATCCTATTAGGCTCGGTCCCCTATTATATCCTCATCTATATTTAAAAGACAATCTATTTTATATTTAAATGAATTTTATTCTATTTTACCGTTGCTAACTAAGTCTTCTTGGGTCCTCATTTTCCTTGATTAATGTGCACATTTGTCATAAGAGAGTAGTCATAAGATATTTGACGCATCTACGGTGTTTAGTGAACAGTCATTTTTGTTTCCTATAAAGTAAGGTTTGAAATTTTTGTTTCCTATAAAGTAAGGTTTGAAATCTCAAGTCATGCGTGAATTTTGATTTTTGATTAGAATGATATGTTTTTAGTATCTTACCGGAGTGCCAATGCATGGTGTTGCTGGTAAATTAGAGGTAAATGGATGTAGGAGATAAAGAAAAGAAAAACAAAGAGAAGATAGTTAGATACCTGAAGTATCATTCCATGCCAAGTTACAGTTTTGGCATTATGTTGTGCTGACATTTGAAACATTTTGACATATATTTAAGCATGTTAAGATTAATTAAGACGAGCTTTATTCATCTAATACTCATTTACTTAGTTTATTTACATTTGAAATAAGACTATAACAATTAGATTTTTGATTGAATTAAATTTTATCATATGATACCATACCAATATTCTATATTTTAAAAAGTGTTAAGTATACTAAGATGAATTTAGATGAGTTTTACTTGGTTAATTGTTTTTCACTTAGATTTTCTATTTTTAATAAGAATATGACAATTGGTAATTAGATTAAAAATATTTTTATATATTTTTTTGCTTCAATACATGTCAACATGAATTCAATACTATTTGTACTTGTAATGAATTGCATAATCAATTACATTAGAACTTAAAAAAAGTTAAAAGAAAAAATATTAGTTAAATTCATCTTGACGTGTCATATGGCAAGGCGAGACAAGTGTCAGCACCACACAATACGCGGCATAATCGGTACTGAAGAATCGTCTATAAGATAAAAATTTATTAACTTTTGATAATTTATCGAAACAATATATTTTGGCCATGCCACCTAGCACATACTATATTTCAAAACATGCTACAAAGTATATGGAGTATATAATCGAGAAATTAAGTTGTCATTTATGCACTGATTTATAAACTTGCAAATTGAAGGGATATCTCATTCAATAACTTCACTTTTGGAGGCTCAGGTCCTATGCAATGTCCTCAAGGGAGCGTGTGAGTCCGATTTTGGCTTGTGTATTGCTTCAATCATTTTTTTTAACGATCACCTATAACAAGTTTGTTGTTTTATTCTTTTCAGTAACCTGGCAGAGAGCTACTCACATTCTGCTGACAACGGTTAGGATCTGAATACTTAGTTCACTTCTGCTCGTTAGATCAATTTGGAAGCTTATTGTTTGTTCCATCGATGGTTGTCATCTTAAATATCTATCTTTTAGTGCAGGAATACAGTTCATCCGTGCTTGAAAAAGAATTTCCCCTGCAGTTCATCCAGTAAGACAGGTGCATTCAACTTGGATTCTACTTGACTTCATAATTATATTAGCTCCCTGCTCACTAACTATAATCTTGGTTGAATAAGTATTACACACAACTTTCTACATGACATCAATATAGGGATTACCTTACAATGTATCTGCTCGAGTTAATCTTGTTAAAGTTAATTGG
Organism: Boesenbergia rotunda; assembly: GCA_024364735.1. Lineage (NCBI taxonomy): Eukaryota > Viridiplantae > Streptophyta > Magnoliopsida > Zingiberales > Zingiberaceae > Boesenbergia > Boesenbergia rotunda. Next base: position 95,195 of record JAGFNQ010002302.1, on the reverse strand, counting down.
TTAATTGCTTAACCCAAAAGTTCAAGTTAGGAAAGATGTTAGGAAAGTGATTAATTTATATATTTATATGAACCGCCACTCTTATCACAAATGACACAAGAGTGGTTACTTGTGCTGATCGGTATTGGATTTTAGTAATTTATCATATATGTTTTAACCATGCCACCCAATACAATTCAACATTTCCAACCATGACTCTGCTCACATATTCAAGAACAATCCTTTATAAAATTCACAATGTACCAAGTGTTGAATTTAAAGGAAGTGGAATGAGAAACTTACACTAAAGATCAGTCAAAATCAAATTTGTTTTATAATTCATCAGGTTGCAATAGTAGGACCATATTTTTGTTGTTTTTGTTAGATTTTCATCACTTTCAATTACTAATGATCGTTTTGACAGATCGATATTCTTTGCATATCAATTGTGGAGGAAAAGAAGCAACTGTCGACGGAATCAAATATGAAGCTGATATAGAGGAAAGAGGGGCCTCAGAATTTTATCTAAGTACAAATTGGGCATTCAGTAGTACTGGGAACTTCATGGACAATGATATTGATGCTGACAATTATATTGCTAAAAATTTGTCTCAACTTTCCATGCCCAATTCACAACTGTACACTAGAGCACGTCTTTCTCCTCTTTCACTCACTTACTATGGTCTTTGTTTAATGAAAGGGAGTTATACAGTAAAACTTCATTTTGCGGAAATAATTTTCACTGATGACAATACATTTCAAAGTCTTGGAAA
>JAGFNQ010002302.1:0-92918 GCA_024364735.1 Boesenbergia rotunda | reverse complement strand
TTTATCAGATCAATGGCTCTTTTCAACTTTCCTGCTATAACATTAATTGATTGGATCCTATCATCAATCGATTGACTCTAACTCAGTCGATTGCCCAGTGAACTCTGCAGGACAGAGACATTTGTTCACTGCTTGCCTAGCCAAGTCAGCACTTTAGTCGATTCAGCTTGTCAATCAACTGGAACCATGATTACAATCATCGAGTCTAGCCTAAGTTGAAGACTACCTTTACTTACAAGAGTATAGGTCTCTTAACTTTCACATCTCACCACAAGAGCTTACCTTTCACAGTTGAGTTTGCTGCCAAGGTTGTCATCTATCGTTAGGCTTCTCATCCCTTAGGTACACTTGAGCCCTTGATTCACTTCACGTTCCATCCTTCATGATCCGCCTACTTAGTTTATCTTCTCTTCAAATTTCGCCAACTTTGTGCCTCAATACTCCTCATCTTGCGGTCCCTCGAATATCTTATTCCATCCTTCTATGATCTTTATAGACCTCAAGTTACCGAACTGCCAAGTTGGCTACACCAACTCATGCTTCCGAGCTGCTCCAATACCACATCAGTGCTTCTCGTCCTGCAATCCCTTGGTCACCTTATGCAACATTTTCCAATCTTCACGGACCTTTAAGCCACTGAGCATGTTGTCCTTGGCTACACCAAGTCATCATCAATCATCACCTTGCCATCAATCATCACCTTGTCCTTGTCGAATCACGAGATTTTTAAGCTCCATCACTCCATGTGTGTCACAACTCAAACACGCATATAAAATAAAAAATGCAAGATCTAACTTAAATCCTTTGCACAAAGATCAAAACTCAAGGTTGAACCTGACCACTAGGGGCACAATTACGCCAACAATATTTTACGTAATATGGAGTAAAATATGTTGTTTTCTCTCCAGTAGATTAACTTTATTCATAAATGTTCTTATGCATCTCATTGAACTCTTATACAGTCTGTTTTTCTACTAGAACTTGGAGCTTTCGACCTGCAAACTGGATGTTTTACCTTACGGCAAATCAAAGCAGCAACAAAGAATTTTGATTCTGCGAATAAGATAGGGGAAGGTGGATTTGGTTCAGTCTACAAGGTAGTATGAAACTTTACTGTAAGAGCATCTGATCAATCTCATGTTTCTTGCTTATGTTTTCTCTACAAATGTCATGCCCCCAGGGGCCCATGCTTGCTCGAAAATCTGACAGCATCTTCCCAGTACGACGGATAATATGAAACTTATAATACATCAATTTCATCCATATCATAATCACATCCACAAGCGGCTGACAATAGCCAAAATAAATGACACGGGACATCTACGCAGTTTATTAGCATTCCATTAATAAGTAATAAATAACTTAAACTCCGTAAAGTAAATGCAAATATACTAAAAGTTCATGCATAAGTACAAGTCCACAACCGAACGATAAAATATCGACACATCCGCTACGGAAATAAAATAACATCTCTAGAAAGATAAATAACAAACTCAAACCGAAAACTCGACAATAAGGGACGGCAGATGAATCTTCTCCTGTGGCACGAGACACAACTACCTACCACCTGAAACAAAAAGAAAAGAAGACGGTGGTGAGTCCGGGGTCGAACTCTGCGGATAAAACGAAAAGATAAATGCATGGTATAACCAAGATAAATAAAGCAGATAGAAACAAGATATACTGTCTTTGGGGACAAAAATAGAATACACAACAAATGCCAAAAGGATACCTGTAGGGGGCATGATCAGAAAACCCTCATACCAAGATAATAAGCTGCTCGTGCTACTGAGCAGATCCAGATCAAATAATAAGTACAAATGAGATACGTATATAGAATCAAGAGCTGGGAGAAAACCCTCAATCTCGAACCCAATATAAGGGGTAGCACAATCGCTCTGTATCAAAGACCCCAGGGGAGCACAACCGCTCTAATACCCAAAACAAGGAAGAACAACCTTTAACTCCAGGAAGGGGAGCACAACCACTCTAGTACCCAACAGGGGAGTACAACCGCTCTATATCAAAACCCCAGAGGAGCATAACCGCTCTAATACCCAAAACAAGGAGGAACGACCTCTAACTCCAGGAAGGGGAGCACAACCGCTCTAGTACCCAACGGGGGAAGCACAATCGCTCTAAATCATAGAATCAATAAGAAACACATGTACTCAAATCAGAGCCACAACAAACAAACATGTAACTAACCTATTGTGTAGGGTATTTCTAATGTCAACCAAATCCTAGGTAGGCCGCATGGTATTTCTAAGGTACACGCGTACTAACAATACTCTTCGAATCAGAAAACAAGAGCTGAGACTGTATAACTGAAAATTTGAAATTTTATCTCAAAGATCAAACAAAGAGTAAGTGCCGAGCAGGAAAGCAAACGACATAGATTTAAGGTACAACAACCTACTTCGATAAGGGAACAACCATGCATTTAAAAGTAAATAAGCTATAGAATCAAAAGAGAAGTATCCGCCTCAAAATGTAGTGTGTATCCAAAAGAATTTCCGCGATCGAACACACGTAACGATTAATGTCCTGTATCAAGGACACAATTTAGCTATTTATAAAATTAATAAATTAGCTACTTAAAATACTAAACATGATTAGGACGAATCCCAATTGCAACATCTACTTAATTTAAATCCTACCGCCGTACTCGATTAGGTATCCATCATTAACCCACCTATTAAATAAATCAATTAATTAATTAATCAACACACTAATAAATCATTAACCCAACTAATCCAAATGATTATCCTATTTAATCAAGATATACTGGATTAGCTAACTATTCGCTTAACTAATCTTTTTTAATTAACTCTTAATTAATTCCTAATTAATTATTAACCTGAAATAGTATCCAATTAGCTGAGGTGGATTTATTAATCACTCAATCCACTGTTACTATAATTTTTTTCCCTAAATATCACATGATCTAATTAATTGTTCTATGATTTAATTAATCAATTGATCACTTAATCAAATCAACTAAGGTGTACACTATGTGGGTTAATTAATCAACTAATCAATTAATCAATTGTACACTCAATCCTCTGTTGCCTCTTGACCTTTGCTCCCGGTGGCCGTCGGCCGGCATCGCATCTCCTCGCAGCCTCGACGGATTCAAGCGAAGTTGTGGCGTCAGAAAATAGGGAAAACGCGCGTGAAGCACTCGCGTCGGAGTCGGCAACAGGGAGGTTCGCGAGAGGGTGGTGCCGCGTGGAGGGAGTCACCGCCGGCTGAGGGAGGAGAGGAAAATCGCGGTTAGGGCTCGCGATCGCGGCTGCGGCGTCGGGGAAGAAGCTGGTTGGTTGGCGCTGTGCTGCAATTTCCCGCCGAGAGGTGTCGCTGCCGGCTGAGGGAGGAAGGAGGAAAAGTAGGGTTTTAGAAAAGCTACACACACACACACACAATTATGCTCTCCTGCGGACCGCGTGCGCGACCGGGGCGCCAGACCGATCAGGGCCTTCCCTGATCGGTCTAGGTGTCTGGTCCGCACGGGAAGTCCGCACATCACGGTCCACATGAGAGCAAAATCGTGTATATATATATATATATATAGATAATGTTGGCAGTTTTGCGGAAAGGCCCTCCAAAGTTCGCATATTTAACAACAAATTATCTTGTGAATGTAGGGTCTGCTATCCGATGGTACGATAATTGCTGTTAAGCAGCTTTCATCCAGATCTAAGCAGGGAAACCGTGAGTTCATCAACGAAATAGGCATGGTTTCTGCCTTGCAGCATCCTAATCTTGTGAAGCTTTATGGATGTTGTATGGAAGGCAACCAACTCTTGTTGATTTACGAATATATGGAGAATAACTGTCTTTCCCGTGCTCTATTCGGTAAGCATTCCAAATTCACCACTTACCTTTGGCTATAGATCTTAAAGGTTTATGTTGAAGTCAAGAACATAAGAATTATGTAGGCAAAGGTGCAAAGCACAAAATAGAGCTGGATTGGCCGACAAGATGCAAGATTTGTATTGGAATAGCCAGAGGACTTGCATATCTTCATGAGGAGTCCAGAATAAGGATTGTTCACAGAGACATCAAAGCTAGCAATGTATTGCTAGATGGCAACCTCAATGCCAAGATTTCTGATTTTGGTCTCGCTAAGCTTTATGAGGAAGACCATACTCACATCAGCACTCGAATAGCTGGAACGATGTAAGTAACCACTTTTGGCTTTTCGTCTTCTATAAAGCAATTTAACTTTTTGCTCAAGATATTTTCCAAAAATAAGATGGCCCTCTTTATCCTGAATGGCACCATGATTACAAATTAATTTGTTATCCTGAATGGCACAGAAGAGCACAACTTATTAACATGTGCTCTCATTCCTCTAGTACAAACCTAAACTTACAGATGACCTTTTGATTTATGCAGAGGTTATATGGCTCCTGAATACGCAATGCGAGGTTATTTAACAGATAAAGCCGATGTATACAGTTTTGGCATTGTTGCTCTAGAACTTGTGAGTGGAAAAAGCAACACAAGCTACCGGCCAAAGGATGAATTTGTGAATCTTCTTGACTGGGTAACTTCCAAATATCAAACTGAAAGTCATTGTAGATTCTCAATATGCTTTCCTAAAAGAATTTTTTTTCGATGACATCAGGCATGTGTTCTACTGGATAGAGGCAATCTCATGGAACTGGTAGATCCTGATCTTGGATCAGCATACCCGATGGATGAGGCGATTCTAACGTTAAATGTGGCTCTTCTGTGCACTAACTCATCGCCCACACTCAGACCAACCATGTCGAAGGTGGTCAGCCTGCTTGAGGGTCAGACCCCTATCCAACCATATCTCTCGAAAGTCAGTGCATCAGCTAACAGCTTGAGATCCGGAGGGTTTACAAGAACTTTCCGACAGAATTCAGGCGAAAGCCAAAGCCTGATGGTCCATGCTTCGAGCATAGATACTGTGTGCAATCACTTCGACCCCGAGGATGATGTGAGCTTCCAACTACTCGCCGGCTCCATTCACAACACCGAAAGGGACTTGCTTCAGTTTTGACACAACACGAACAGCGAGTTAAACGAGTATCCCTCTGCAATCGAACAATCGAACTCATGCACATATTCCTTTCTGCTGGGAAACCATTATGGATCACTGGTAAGACAGTAAAGTCATCTAATCTCTATTTAAATGACATGATTAGCAAGCTGTGATTACCCAACTACTTTGAAGCTAATGACTTTTGAGAAGAAAATAATTTTCTTCTTTTCCTTTCTATTTGTTGCTTGCCTAAACTGACGCATTTTGTTCTCATTAGGTAATTTTTTTTTGTTGGATATCATGTGAATGGAAAGGGAGGTGGTGGGATTTTAGTCCCACATTGAAACTTTCTAGTGAGTAGAAAGTGAGGAGGAGAATAAAGGGACTCCCTTGTGAGTGGGACTTTAGTCCCACATTGGGAGTTTTAAGGCAAAATGTTTGGTTTATATTGTATCACTAGTATGATAGTTATGAACAAATGCTAGGGGAGAGACTCTTTCTCACTCATGGGTGCGCAGGGGGGTGCAAATCCAAGGCCCGTATTTGTACTGAACCAAGTGAACTTGTGTGCGTGCATAACCCACGCACGTCGAATGTTCGATTTTGCTAAATTGATTTTTGCTCAAATGTAACTGAGGTAAATGACAGTAAATGACGATTAATTTGTTATTTATCACTGCGGGGGTCTGAGCCTATAAAAGGAGTCCATGACCGAGAGCAAAAGACGCAGACGTACAAAGTGATTCTCTTCCACTCCACCTCGTTTCCGACCTCCAGTGTTAGCGTTCGGGTACTTCCTCAGTTCGCCACGAGCAACGAGTGTTCCGTTGTGCCCGTGGTCGGCTGTTGTATCCTGAGAGATAGACATCCATTTGAGCCTCGAAGCACTGCCGGAGGAGGACGAGTCTGTTTCAAGGAAACTGCGCTTCGCAGGCCTTAGCAAATTCCTGTTTGGTCGGGAGATGCCCGACTACTGCTCGGGAGCTCACTCGGTCATTTCGCTCGGGAGCTCACTCGACCATTTCGCTCGGGAGCTCACTCGAAAGCTCGGGAATTCAGCTTGGGAGCTCACTCGGGAGCTCGGGAATTTCGTTCGGGAGAGTACAAACTGTATAAGAGACAGCTCGGGCTACTCAACAGATAAGTTAAAGTTATTTTAGTAATTTCAATTTACTGTAAATTCTTCGATTTTCCTCTAATATTTTTCTCACTGAGTGAGGTCGATTATATAAATTTTATCCTCTATTATATCATATCTGTCTAAATAATCAAATCTTTTTTATCTTCCTATTCCTCATACATGTTCTTTTGTTTAAATGAAAGCCTTACACATTGTGAGTGCTTGTTCATTTAAAATGCATAGATGATTTTCTTATGCATTTTGTTTTGTTTTGTTTTTATCATTGTATTTTGAATGTTCTAAATGAGCATGCCATCAAGATGTGCTAGGATAAGTCTGTTGAATTTGTGAAATCCATTGGTCGGCTTTAGTTGACTGAGTAATCTGAGGAATGGCCTAGCTAGGTGGGTCGACAAGTTGAGAAGAGAAAAGTTAAGTATAAGTCGTTTTTCACTAGTTCCATGCTATGATTTAGAGAATAAGGGAAAAAGTTACCAAACTATCAATATTAGTGATGCAGGAATAGAAGAGTAATTTTATTTTATTTTTTATTATTTGCATCGAGTTAAGTTTTTGAGGGTATTTTAGTTTTTTTGGATATTTAGGTTTTGGGTCTATATAAGCATCTTGTTTAGTTATTTTGAGGAAGTTTTTGATTAATAAGATTTTATGGCCGTGTCGTTTCTTCTCAAATATCGAGTTTGTTTATTTGTCTCATGATATTCCGTGGAATCCATAGGGTTTTGATAGTTCATCTTTACAAAAGTTCATGCAACAGTTTCCGCAAGATATTGTTTGTGATCCTGTCAACGATGCTGAGATTGATACTTACGAAGAAAAAAAGAGTGATGCAGTATTTGCTAAAAGCTAAAGGAAGCATGCTCACGTATCGGAGGTCAGATCACCTGGAGGTGATTGGTTATTCAGACTTTGATTTTGCTAGATGCTTGGATAGCAGGAGGTTCACTTCAGACTATATCTTTATGCTTATTGGAGGTACTATATCTTGGAAGAGCATCAAGCAGACGCTAGTAGCTACTTCTACTATGGAGGCAGAGTTGGTAGCATACTACGAAGCATCCAATCACAGGATTTGGTTGCGGAACTTCATCACAACATTGCATATTGTTGATAACATTGACAAGCTACTGAGGATCTACTGTGATAATAAAGCTGTAGAACTTTATGCCAAGAACAACCACAGTTCATCGAAATGCAAGCACATCAACATCAAGTTTCTAGCGGTTAAACAGGATTCAAAGTCGTCAGATTATGGTAGAGCATATCAGCACAGATTTCATGTTGGTCGATCCACTCACTAAAAGCTTAGTGCTGAAGGTGTTTCATGCGTATATTATAGATATGAGAGAAGAACTTATCTAGTGGGAGTGTGTATTTATTTTATTGCTTTATGTTAATAAAGATAAATATTTTATTTTGATTATTGTACGTACTTGAGGTTCAAAATATTAATGAGCATTCATATGTTTGTTTGACACTCTAAATATAATATCATGATTTTCTGTTGCTATTTAGCATTTGGTGTTTGTAAATATGATACAGATTCCTTTTGGAATTATAAAGTTGGATCATGATTTGCTATTGGAGTTTAACATAAGGTATTTACAAATATGATTAGACTTTTTGGGTCACTTTAGTTCAATTGAAAATTGACATGTACTGGTCATATTTCATGTAATTTTCACTCTATACATCCACATCTTAATCTATGTCGTTAATGACAATGATATTGTAATTACTGTTGGGGCTTGTTACGATCATAAACAATAGCTATAACCTCTTTAGTCCTATACCAATGAAGTTAATGGACCAGATTATTTATGGTTATCTTGCACTCATAAAGTTTGATATCAACTAAAATTTTACTTGTAATTAATATACAACTTACATATAACCCAAGTAGAAGATTGTTGGATATTATTATCCCTATTAAGTAAACTTATTTGTAAGTTGCATATGTAAATACAATCTGAGCCCTTAAATTGATCTAACTTATGTGTATTGGGTTTCAGATTATTGGATGCGGGTTCAATGTATAAAACCCTTTAGGCCAATCTCTTATTATCTATAGGCTGATAACAGATTGGATTCCTATATAAAGGGGAGGTCTCCAAAGATTTAGGGCATCATCTTGGCAGAGCTCTTGGTTCCCCATTGACCTAGAGTTATTTCAGCGCCGTCAATCCTAAGCTTTTTGGAAGATCCTCTTTTTTTCCGCTGCATCTTTATTCATAGGGATCAAGCCAACGACCTTAAAGATAAGGATATGACTCTTCAATCAAATTTTGTCTTTCGATTTATATTTTTATTTTTGTTATGTCATGGTTCGAAAAAATAATAGATTCATGCTCATATGTCTCGTGTTTTTCTCTTTCGAGTTTTTATTTTATTTTTAGAATTCATGCGGTTAAGAGAAAAACTCAAGTTCTTTCATATGGAGGATATAAAATTTTATTCGAATCCAATCCATTATCATCTCTAATTTCAAGAAGAATGGACACATGGAGCCTGGAGCTCTTCTAGAAATGGCTCCTACGGATGCAAGTGCTGCCTGAAATGGGAAAGTGGTATCACATGGCTGAATATGCCTCAAAGTTGGGTGGTGGAGATGATAGCAAGTCACGGATGTTAGGAAGTATAATTGTCAGTGGATTTTATCCGGGTGATGTCATAAGATCTTCCTTCTATAAATTATTATCTAATATTATTTTAAATTCAAGGATAAATTTTCTCCATCATGAATGATGAGAAATAGAAAAACAATTTTAATTATTTTTATCGAGTTAGATTTTTTAAGATATTTTAGTCTTTTGTATATTTAGATTTTGGATTTATATAAGTGTCATATTTAGTTGTTTTGAGAACGCTTTAGAATAATAAGAGTTTGCAATCACGCGGTTTCTTCCTAAATGTTGAGTTGGTTGTCTATCTCCTGACATTATGCGGAATCAACAAAGTTTATAAGAGCATCCATATTGATATTTGTTTCGAAAGCGAACGACGGGATGATAAGTCACCAAAGCGCAACCCACGACGATGATGACGGGGAGAAGATGTCTATGACCTGTGAGATTAACACGAGCGTTAAAGGGGACGCACCGGAAGATTTTCCGGTGGAGTCCACTTCGACGCTCAAGTCAGGAATCTTATCTTTTTTCGGAGGACAACGAGGAATCAAAGTTTTTCTCGGTTCGAAAAGCTTACCCCCTTACTTGGAGGCCGAGACATCTTATATACCTGAGGTCTTAGTCATACGTATCCCCACGTTCTCCTCCACGTCCCTTAATCACCGGTTACTTGATAAATATCCTATCGTTTGGTAACGACCACTACGATCATTAATGTCTTAATTGCCGTGCGTTGCGGGCAATAATTATCCGACGACTTTTTTGTTTTGGAAAGAAAAACGACTACTTGAAGTCGGACTTTCGGACTCCTATGTTGATCTTTGGACTCTACTCTCCCAAGTCAGTCTCGGAGTCTCATCTCCCGAGCTGACCTCAGAGCCTTCATTCATTTTCCCGAGATAGTCTTGGGAGCCCGATTCTCGGTCTGACCTCGGGGTTTTTTTTTTCTATTCTCCCGAGATAGTCTCGGTCTGACCTCGGAGCTCTGGTTTGACAGGCCCTGCCACGTAGCTTCCCCGTGCCACGTGTCCACCTCGGGATGCTCGTCCCTATCACAAGTCACCATTCAAATCTAATCGAAGGAAGTGTGACTGGCTGATTAGGCTGGTGGTACAATGAGAGAAAGCTACGCATCTGCGGGGTCCATATTGTCATTCTCTCTCTTGACGACTTGTCGGGCCCGAAGAATCGAAACATTCGTCCCTTAGTCCGAGGCGGTCCTTTGCGTTAATCCAAAAGTCCCTGTGAGTTCCGAGGCCTGGTAATGATAGCTTTCATCACCCTTTAAGAGCATATGGGGTATCTTAATGGCGGAGTAGTGTTCTGGTGAATGGAGCATCGCCATGTGGTAGGATCTTTTCTACGTGATTTCTTTCTGATACGCGTCGCAGGGCCATACCAACCAATGGCCATAAAGAGGGGCGACGCCTCGAGATGGGCAGTCATCACCGTCCACGTGTCATGACTTTATTGTTCGTATGAGGGCGACTTCTTCCCTATAAAAAGGGGAGGCAAAAGCGTCCTTCCGTCTTCTTGCATTACAGATTATCAGAGCTTGCGCATCCTGCTTCTGTCTACTAGTTTCTACTTTCGCTAGGGCTGCTTCTCCACACGTAAGTTTTATTCATCTTCCATCTTTTTCTCCTTCGTTCATTCGAAGACATGGGCAAGGAGGGAAAAGCGAAGAGAGACCATGATAGGAAGGGAAAGCTCGAAGAGAAGAGGGCTTATCATCCGGAGTGGTACGAGGCCACTTGTCTAGGCTTAAGTCCGCCTGAGAGCTGCCTGCGAGGCCTACTGCATCCCCGCGGAACTAGAGGTCAGGGTTCTCAGTCTTGACCAGTCCCCCGTAGATCCCCCCTTAGGGTTTTACACTTTCTTCTTAGGACAGGTGGAGTTTGGCTTACGTTTTCCAATCCCTCCCTTCATCATGGCCATCTCCCAATACTTTGATGTGCCTTTGCATTAGATGACCCCAAATGCCTTCGCCCAGATGGGCAGGGCATTCATTCTCTTCAAATTATTCAATATACCCTTGACCCCTGTTACTTCCATTATTTCTTCCTTCCAAACTTAGCGTCTAGGGGGGCCATCAGTTTCACCGCCCGTCCAAGCCACAAATTCATCAGTAGCCTCCCATCCTCCCATAAGGGATGGAAGGAGCAAAGATTTTTCTTTATCCAACTCGTTGAGCATCCGTTTTGTCCAACCCGCTGGCGCGAGGATCTACCTTCTCATCCTAACCTGGGTGATTTCTAGTGAGAGCCAAGATACCAGCAGGCCAGATGCATTCTAGCTGGGATGGAGTTCCATGGATCCAACCTTGGCACCACGACCAGGTCTACACATCTCAGGCATCTTCGACACCACGAGATGGTAGGGGCTTCACCTGCTTCTGGTCGGGCATCCTCGTCACCACGGCTAGGTCTATTCATCTCGGGCATCCTCGACACCACGAGACGGTAGAGATTTCAGCTGCTCCTGGTCGGGCATCCTCGGCATCACGACCAGGTTCACTCATCTTGGGCATCCTCGACACCACAAGATGGTAGAGTCCTCGAGATTTTGCATCGGATCTTGATGAGATATTTTATTTGTTTTTTTCATTACTGAAACTGCAAAGAAGTATAAACATGCATACAAATACATATATGTTGCCCACATGGCTCATCGAGTACGATATGGCTGAAGGTGATTTGCATGCCATGGTCTCTCCAGCTTTTTGCCTTCATCGTCTTGTAAATAATAGCTGCCTTCGGTGAGCTTTTTGACAATGATGTAAGGTCCACTCCATTGAGGTTCTAGCTTTCCGGGGTTACCGACCGACTTGATTCTTTTCCAGACCTTATCCCCAACATGAAAAGTTCGAGTGATCACTTGGCGATTATACACTTGCTGCATGCGCTGCCGATATGTAACTAGTCGGGTAGCTGCTTTGTCTCGTATTTCTGCCACCGGGTTGAGGTCGATCAGTCATTCTTGATCATTGTCTTCTTTGTTGTAGTGTTGACGCCAGACGAACTCATTGCCTATCTCCACCGGAATTACCGCTTCCGCTGCATACACCAAATTCCTTCTTTGGGAGTGGTGTGGTATGACTATAGGATGCTCGGGAGGTCTTCGACCCAGCTGCCTCCAACATGGTCCAGCTTTATCTTGACCCCCCTAATAATCTCTCGGTTGACCACTTCTGCTTGGCTATTGCCTTGGGGATATGCAACCGAAGTGAAGGATTGGTGAATACCCAGTTCTTCACACCACTCTCTGAGTTTGCGCCCTGCGAATTGTTTGCCATTATCTGACACTAACTTATAAGGGATGTCGTACCTGTAGACTATATCCTTCCACAGGATTTTCATCATGACAACCTCCGTGATGTTCACAAGTGGTTCAACTTCAACCCATTTGAAGAAGTAGTCGATCAGCACTAACAGGAACTTCTTCTACTGAGGCTTGATCGGAAAAGGACCCATGATGTCCATTCCCCACTGGTCGAAGGGGAAGGAAACAATGGAGGCACGAAGTAGTTCAATCAGGCGAGATGAGTGACATTCTGATGTTTTTGACAGGTTTCACATCCGACCATAAATTTGACGATATCTACTTGCAGCGTGGGCCAAAAATATCTGGCCAGGATAATCTGCTTAGCCATGGATCTTCCCCTCAATATGGCTTCCACATATGCCTTCATGAATCTCTCGCATGATGTATTCGACTTCCCCTGGACCAATACACTTGAGCAAAGGTCGGGCGAAGGTTCTTTTATATAGTTGTTCTCCAACCAGCGTAAACCTAACAGCTTTGCGACAGAAAAGCCGAACTTCCCTATCACCCACCGGCATAGCTCCACTACGTATGAACTCCACATAGGTCTCTCTTCAGTTGGGTAATGCAGTGTCAGCGGCCTCTTCTCCGATCTAGGCCATTGTTCCTTCCGGAGCGCTGGTCTCTTCTAGTGTCCATAATGTAATGAAGCTGACCAATTTGGCTAGCTCATCTGCCTTGACATAATCAGATTGGGATATCTTCTGTAGAACAACCTCAGTGAAGTAAGACTTTAGTTGCTCATATATAGACACATACCTTTGCAAGCGCTCATTCTTAATTTCAAACTCATCTTTTATCTGCTGAGCCACGAGCTGAGAGTCTGAGTGCAAGATAACCGGAGCAGCTTCCACTTACTTGGCTGCTTGTAGCTCCGTTAGGATCGCCTCATATTCGGCTTCGTTGTTGGTGGCTCGGAAGTGGAGTCAGATAGATAGTTGTAGTGCATCTCCCCTGGGGTAAATCATCAGAACTCCGACCCCGCTGTGCTTGTGGTTGGAGGAACCATCAACATAAAATTTTCACACTCCATCAACTTCAGGTCCTGGGACAACTTCGAGCATAAAATCAGCTAGAGCTTGAGTCTTGATGACAGTACGGGGTTGATACTCAATCCCATACTCGTTCAACTTTGCCGTCCACTTGGTCAACCGTCCTGAAGCCTCTGGATTGGTGAGGATGGGCCCGAGCGGACTATTGGTGAGCACCATAATGGGATGCGCCGAGAAATACGGTCTCAGTCTTTGGGCCATCAGTACCAAAGCATAGGACAACTTTTCTAGGATAGTATATCGAGTTTCTGCGTCCTTTAGGAGTTGCCCGAAGAAGTAAATGGGATACTGAGTATTACCCTCCTCCCGAATAAGCGCAGAACCCACAGCTTGCTTAGCTGCGGACAGCAAATAACGTTTCTCCCTCCAGTGACTTATATATATGATGGGGAGTTCAGAGAGATATGCTTTCAAATTCATAAAATCTTTCTCGCATTGGTCATCCCAATCGAACTTGACAGTCTTCCTTAGAATTTTGAAGAATGACAAAGTTCAGATCTGGAGATGAACCGGGGCAGAGCTGTAACTCTGCCATTTAGCCGTTGTACATCTTTGAATTGCGAGGGGATGACACGTTGAGAATGACTTGCACTTTCTTTGAACTAGCCTCAATCCTCCTTTCTGTCACCATGCACCCAAGGAACCGACCACTCTTCACCCCAAACAAACACTTAACGGGGTTTAGTTTCAGGTTGTTGGCTCTCAAGGTGGCTAATGTTTCCTCCAGGTCAGCTATCATGTCTATCCCCTTCTCTGTCTTAACCAGGATATCATCGACATATACTTCAATGTTCCTCCCAATCTGGTAGTGAAAGACCTTATCCATCATTCGTTGATAGGTTGCCCCTGCATTTCGCAACCCGAACGGCATGACATTGTAGCAGTAAGTGTCATTTGCCGTCACGAAACTGACCTTCTCTTTGACTTCCCGATCAAGGGGAACCTGGTGGTACCCCTGATAAGCATCCAACATGGAAATGAAATCACTGCCAGAGGTAGAATCCACCAGCCGATCAATGCGAGGCAAGGGGTAACCGTCTTTAAGATATGCTTTATTTAAATTATGGAAATCAATATAGACCTGCCATTTACCCCCGGGCTTAGGGACTAGTACAACATTCGCCAGTCAGGTCAGGAATTGGACTTCTCTTATATGTCCGGCCTTCAGCAACTTTGCGACTTCTTCCCTGATGATCTTGTCTTGCTCGGGTGCAAAGTGTCTTCGCCTCTATTTCACCGGCCGGGCTCCCGGGGTTATATGCAACCGATGCGTGGCCAAGGCAGGGAGGACTCCTTTGATCTCTTCAGTAGCCCATGCAAACACGTCCCGATGATCCATTAAGCAGCTGATCAGCCGGCTTCTCAGCTCTGGTGTAAGATCAACAACAATTCTCGTGATTCCTCCAGCTTGTTGAGGATGAATTTGGACCTCTTCGCTCTCGACCTCCCTGCTTCTTCTTTAGGCTCTTCTACTTCTCGAGGATTGACCAGGTCAATTTGCAACGCTTCATGCGTCCTCGAGTTCTTGTGTGCTTCTGTTCTAACCTCCCCACTGTAGCATCGCTGGGAAGCTAATTGATCTCTCTTGACTTCGGCCACCTGCTCGCCCACCGGGAACTTAATCTTCTGGTGGTAGACTGAGACCACCGCCTGGAATAGGCTGAGCGCCGGTCACCCCGGAATGGAGTTGTAGGATGAGGGGGCATCCACGCTTATGAACGAAGTCCTCCTTGTCCTCTTGAGCGCGTCGTCCCCTAGCGATAGAGACAGGGAAATCATAGAGTGAGTTTATAGCTGTCAAGAAAATTGTCTACCATCATCATCTAAGGGTGAGTAAAAGATCGGTTAAATGGAATTAACATAATTGAAGTTGAAAGTTAATTTTTACTATTTTGATCTTGTGAGCAAAAGATCAATTAATCGACCGAACATCGAACAAATTAACGAAATTCAAAAGGGGTGTTGTGAAAATCGAACTCACGACCTCTCCATCCAAAGCGAGAATCATACCACTAGACCAAACACCCAAAAATTTACATAGTTTATAGAGAATTAGCTATTGAGGCAATCTATGGTGCATGTGACCATGTGTTTTGATATTTGGGCAAAGAGTTTAAGTTAGGTTTGTCCTTGTATTTGATATTTGTATTTGAGTGTGCACGTTCTGCAGGATACACATAGACTTATCTTGATGACTTCAGGTCTGGTAAAGGATGGTGCATCAGAGGGACTGTGGACAAGGCAACAACGATGAGCCGAGGGAAGCACACTTCGAGGCATATGCGAACGATGACATGAGGATGAGCTGCAAGCTTGTATGCATCCGAGGGATGAGAGCCAAAGACATAAGCGAAGGATGACATGGAGAGCTGCAGGCTTGTATGCATCCGAGGGACTGAGGGCCAAAGTGAAGAAGGCTTGAAGGCAAGTCAATGCTACAAAGAAGAGTCAAGTGAGTTATGAGAGTCTGAGAGCAAGTGAAATGTACTCGGGAAGGAAACCCCTATGTTTAGGGTTTGATCAGTCGACTGCTGCTGGGAGCAGTCGACTGGTGTCGGCTATAATTCAAATGTTGGGTGTAATATTTGAATTCAGCTAGAGCAGTAAACTGGGGTTGGCATCAGTCGACTGGTAACGACTAGTTCAACAAACGAGCTATATTTAAGAGAGCTCAGTTTGGCTGGCTAGGATTAACGAATTGGACTTGATTAAAGGTCAATTAGTAGTCTAAGCTCTCAGAGGTCTTGTGGGAGATTGTGGCGAGGTTTCTCCACCCACAAAGAGCTACGTGAGCTAGCCGGAGGTTTTTCGGGCAATCATCCACTGACGGATCAGGATCATCCACCTTACGGATATCCGTGGAGTAGCAACATTATCTCCGAACCACGTTAAATTGTTTGTTTCTTCTTGTTTGTGTTTTAGTTAATTGTATTTCCACTTGTGCACACTAACATTGTAGAAGAGAATCGAGTGATTAGAGGGCAATGTCTATTCACCCCCCTCCAGATGACCATCCGATCTCGTACAAGTGGTATCAAAGTGGGTCGTTCTATATCGGACAAACCATTGAGGAAGCAAAGAAGATGGTCGATTTTACGGTTCTACCGGAATATGAAGGAGGAGATTTCTTTTTGTGGACAAAAAGGATGGAGACTTTCTTCTACATGGATTGGGACACAATGATGGTCATTGTAGAACCATTTGAAGCCCCAAAAGACAAGGGAAGAAACTCCGACCATGTCATTGGACGGAAGAGCAATGATCACAATAAATGATAACAATAAGGTAATATCAATTTTGATTGATGTTTTGCCTCCTAACGTGATAAGTGGTGTAGGTAAATATGAAAATGCTCACAATTTGTGGAGCAAGATAAAGATGTTTCCAATTGGAAAACCAAAGCCTACACAAAAGAAGCCCAAGGAGATGGGTTTAATTGTCCAAGGAGTAGAGGTGGAGCAACCGGAACTTGATTCATGTTCAACATCTTAGGAGAAAAAGAAAGAAGATGAAGAATCATTCACATCTGAAAATGAAGACATAACATTCATGAGTGTGGATGATCGATCCACTTCATTAAAGGTTGAAACACAAGTCAACCTCGCTAGCACTTCCACCGAAGTGAAGTCAATAGATCATATCAATTGCTTTGGATGTGATGAGAAGAGACATTATAAGGACAAGTGTCCATTGGATAAGAAAAGGAGGTAAATCCTAAGCTCAATTCAATTTTTTTAAAATCTAATTTGAGTTGCAGGGAGAAGATGAAGAAGAAGAAGCACAGTAGATGATTCACGTGTGAGGAGAAAGACCACTACCACACTAAGTGCCCCAAGAGAGGAGAGATGAAGAAGTTGGAGCACTTAAAGAAATGGGAGAAGAAGAAAAGGAAAATCACACATCAAGGGGGAGCTTCAAGGGTAAGGGAGGTATACCCTAACTTTAAATGTAATTCAAATTCAAATTATGCATGCATAATTTTAGTTTTAAATATCATGATAGGAATATGGTAAATGTATATCAAAACCCTAGGAAATCAAGTCATGATAAACCTAAGGACTAAGACATAAATCCTAAAAAGGGGAGACATATGCCTGAAAATAGGTAGGTCTAAGAATGTCCATAGTGGACATGTTGATTTTAGGGTTAACCCCTAGAGAGACAAAATCAAGCTTTGAGAGCAAAACTTGATAAATTGGAGAAAATCCTAGATAGATTCATTATTGGATCTAAAGTATCGGGTATGATGTTCGATACCCAAAACCCCAAAAATGTTGGGATACCAATCTAGGGTCTCCAATGCCATAGAAAAATCATATGTGGTAAATGATAATGGCAAGGGAGAGTCATCCAAGGCCAATGAAAAGATATATGCTAGGGTAGTATATAACTATGACAAGGATGGGATGCCCAAAAATGGCAAGGTAAAGTCATTTAAGGGCAAGAAGAAGAACTTAACTAAGGACAAGATGTCCAAGGTTAAGAATGTCACTTTTATAGGCCAAGGGTCACCGGAGGTACACTGGTATGGCCTAGCAATTATGGATGAGTCACCTAGGGAGGTGGCTAAGGCTAGGAGCTCTAGGGGAAGCTCAAAGAGCTAATTTGGGACCCATGGTCAATGTATCTCAGGTGGTTACTACTTGAGAGTCTAGATGGGCCATGAAATATGCCAAAGAGTTTAGAGACGAATTTGAGTCTCAAACCTAAGGGATTGACACATGTGGTTTGTGTTTCATGCAAGAAACATAACATTGGGGTTATATTGCATGAAAAGTTGGTTGTTGATGTATAGATGTCATATAAACCAATGCTAGGGATGCATTGTGGTTTAGTATAGGTAGATACATTAAGAGGAGACCAAAACTAGTACTTTAGGTCAAGGTTCATTTGAACCATTTAGATAGTTTTGGATTTTGTGTCAATCCTGGGATCTAAGAGATGTACTTTTTTAAATATATTTTTTTTCAAGTAGATACGGGTACCACAAACTTCTCCACAAAATTTAAATTTTTTTAGAGATTTATGGATTTATTGGTGCATTTCTAAAATTGAGTTCAGAATATAGAAATTGGCTGAAATAGGGTGTCAGTCGACTGGCGCAAAGGAGCAATCGACTGGTAACAATGCTTTCTAGTTTCTAGAGTTAGAAAGCTACTGTAAGATTTTTTCAATAGGATCAGTCGACTAGTACCTGTCTCAATCGACTGATACATGCTGAAACTGTTTTCAGCAAGTCGAATAGTGTCCAAATAATTGTAAACAAGTGTATAATCTTATAGAGAGTTAATACACACTATTTATGATCATTTGGGATTAAAGAATACACTAATTAGGATATTAGTGAATTTCTTTTTGATGTATGATAAAGGGAGAGAATTAAGGTTTAATTGAAAAAATCTTATGTACCGTTGCAAGAAATCCTAGCTCAAGGGGGATCTTATTTGTTGGGGGAGTTTTGTTGCTCATTTATTGGCAAAGGGAGAGCTTTGTGATAGGTTCTTACAATGCCCTCGGTAAGTCTAAGTGTAGGGAGAGCCTTGGATAGGTTTTAAAATGCCCTTGGTGAAAAATCCTAACTCATGGGGAGTTTAGGTGTTGGTGAACCTTGTGATAGGATTCCATGCATTGTTGCATTTGCATTACATGATGACATATACATTGGCGGTGTAAGTCTAAGATATAACCTTGGTAACGTAAGTCTAGTTTATTAGAATTTGTATTTGCTATATGTTTTCCCTAACTTAAATGTATTGCCAAACATCAAAAAAGGGAAAGATTGTTTAGGCAATCTATGATTCGTGTAACCATATGTTTTAATATTTGGGCAAAGAGTTTAAGTTATGTTTGCCCTTGTATTTGATATGTGTATTTGAGTGTACATGTTCTACAGGATACACATACACTCATCTTGATGGCTTCAGATCCGGTAAAGGACAGTGCATTCGAGGAACCGTGGACAAGACAGCAACGATGAGCCAAGGGATGCGCACTTCGAGACATAAGCGAAGGATGACATGAGGATGAGCCGCGGACTTATATGCATCCGAGTAATGAGAGCCAAAGGATGGGTTAGCCCCCGTGATTTACCTTCTTCGTGTTGGCCCCGGGATGGGTTGGCGAGGGCGTTAGGGGCGAGCGAATCACCTTTTGCCAACCAGATATTTACATATTTTACGGAGAATTACCTAGTATTAAAAAGGGTAGTCAAAGCCAATTTTACATAGTATTGGCGCAAAGTGAATTCGATTTAAAGAAAATTCACGACCAATATAGCAAAAAAAAAAAAAAAAGTTACTACGCATACTTAGACGTGTCTCATAGCTCATCCTCTGGTTCTATGAAAGGAGATAAATCATAGAGTGAGTTTATAGCTGTCAAGAAAATTGCCTACCATCTTCATCTAAGAGTAAATAAAAGATCGGTTAAATGGAATTAACATAATTGAAGTTGAAAATTAATTTCTACTATTTTAAATTTACAAGATCTTCTGAGCAAAAGTTCAATTAAGTCGATCAAACACCAAACATCGAAAAAATTAAACAAGTTCAAAAAGGGTGTTGCGAGAATCGAACTTGCAACCTCTCGCGCCCAAAGCAAGAATCATACCACTAGACCAAACACCCAAATATTTATATATACACATACATCATATATAATATAATATTGGCCTCAAGACAAGAAATAAAGTAGGAAAATAAATGCAATCTCAATTCATATACCAACCTTACTTATCTGAGTTGCCCCCTGGGCATGCGCGCAGCAACACAATACAAAATAAGTCCAATAGAGGACTCAAATGTAGTACCGAGCCAAATAAACCATGATACAAGTTCTACGACACAAAACGAATACAGACCAAATAATAAGATGTAAAATAAACAGAACTACGCGGAAGCACTCATCACTAGAGTCGTAGGAACCTGGGATTGGCAACTAGGGCTCCCCTGGAGACAAATCAACCTGGAAACAAAAATATGGGCAACGGTGGTGAGTCCAAATAAACTCAGCGGATACCGAAATAGATATGCATAGCAAGCTATAATAACAATAAGAATCATGCTGATACAGTCTCGAGTATAGAGGATAAAACATAACTGAAGACTAAGGGTGAATACATACCAGAGTCCGTCTATCTTGCAGGTAGGTGTAATCAATCCCCTATATAACCTCAAGAATAATACACAATCCAAATGGGTATGCCACCTGTAAGTGCATATCAAACATATACAACACTCAAACACAACAAGCACCAACAAAGGTGCAATGCATCCTATACACCTGATGCAATGATCTATTCTGTACGCACCTCAGCCACCACCAGACCGGTGGTCGGGTGAACAGGAAATAGACAAACCAACCACTCATGGTTTTATAGAGAAGTCAAACACTTATGACATACAATATATAAAGCCCAACACTCGTGTCTATGCAAGTACGATGCCCAGCACTCGTGACTATGCAAATATATTGCCCAACACCTGTGGCTATGCAAATATGATGTCCAATACTCGTGGTAATGCAAGTATGACACCCAACACTTGTGGCGATGCAAGTATGTAGCCCAGCACTTGTGGCTATGCAAGTATGTTGCCCAACACTCGTGGCAATGCAAGTATGACACCCAGCACTCGTGGCAATGCAAGTATGCAGCCTAGCACTCATGGCTATGCAAGTATGATGCCTAGCACTCATGGCGATGCAAGTATTGTTGGATCGGGTTGGACCGGCTAGAGGGGGGTGAATAGACGAAAACAAATTAAGAAAGTGGAGGCACTCGTCTTTAAAAAAAGAAACTTGGTTGCAACTGAGAACGTTGCTTCCAAGGTAGTGGACGCTCAATAAAAATCTCCTTGTGGCGGAGAAGCCTTACAAAAATAGCACGCTAGACTTTTAGAGATTTTACAAGAATGAAATAAATGAGTGATTTAAAAGGTTGAAACTCTAAGCCTATTTATAGCCTAAGAGAATAAATCTGGATTGTTGATTGTTGAGGAATTTTCTCTTGGTCGTTGATCCATGGATGTAATCTAGATGGCTGATCTTGGATGGAATTAAACTGCATCCATTGGATCTGATTAAAGGATAAAGTTATCCTTTAAGAGATAACTTTGTCTTCTGCTCGCAACAGATAAATAACTTTATCATTTGCTCGCAACAACTTTAATCATATCTTTTCTTTATCCTAGTCGGTAAGATTGGTGATATATGTAGGCGAGGTTGCTGGTTCGAATCTTCACAGCAACAAATAAAATTCTTTTTGTTTCAGGTGCCTGGTTTGACTTGGTCAAACTGACCAATTTTTTGGTTCATCTTCTGGGTGATTTCCGGCCAACTGGAGTTAGGCTCACCCGAACCCGACTCCGGCCTTTCGCCCCTCGAGCGTCCTTCCTCCCGGCTTCTCGTCCCTCGGACACCGCGCACGTCCTTCTCGCTCCACCGGCGTACTCTTCCGCAGCTTCCGCGTCCCTCGGATTGTACCGAGCCCGTCGGCTCACTTCCCCGCACAATCCTTCTCGTCCGCTACGTCTTATGCTCGACTTCCTCCGTACCTAAGCTCCTGTACACTTAGCAGAGGGATTAAACATACCAGGACCTAACTTAAATTGGTTGATCACATCAAAATCAACTAGGGGTACTTACAAGTATGACGCCCAACACTCGTGGCGATGTAAGTATGTAGCCCACCACTCGTGGCTATGCAAGTATGATGCCCAACACTCGTGACAATGCAAGTATGACACCCAGCACTCATGGCGATGCAAGTAAATATCCCAACACTCGTGACTATGCAAGTATGATGCCCAGGACTCGTGGCAATGCAAGTATGACGCTCAACACTCATGGCGATGCAAGTATGTAGCCCAGCACTCGTGGCGATGCAAGTATGTACCCCAACACTCGTGGCTATGCAAGTATGATGCAGACATGACTGGGGACGGGCTCAGACCTCAGGGGAGCCAATGGCCTCCATTATGATAATAGCATCATGCTAATAGCTCAATCAAACCAGAAACCTGACTGCGCGAAGGGCTCAGACCCTAGGGGAGCCGATGATCGCCAGTATGCAATTGTACAGAGCCTATAGCTCAGTATGCAACCTAGAAGGTATCGTATGCTAACAGCACCCAACTCACTAACTAGGTCCTCCACCATACATCGGTAGGGAAAGTATAGGTCTAACATGTGTATCCAGATCTACAGACCTACCCTAGGTATCCATGCAAGGTATATATACGAATCAATCCAACTGCAAATACAAAGTGACCTATCACCATATCTAAGCACATATGTACACATGACAAATATCGAGACTGTATGAAATTAAACAGGAGTCCTCTAAAAGAGTAAGCAATAGATATCTGATCATATACACAAAGGCAGGTATAGCTAGGTATCCATGCAAGGTATATATACGAATCAATCCAACTGCAAATACAAAGTGACTTATCACCATATCTAAGCACATATGTACACATGACAAATATCGAGACTGTATGAAATTAAACAGGAGTCCTCTAAAAGAGTAAGCAATAGATATCTGATCATATACACAAAGGCAGGTATAGCATATAAACCTACTGTTATTTATAACACACTATGCATAATAGTAAGATAATATCTAAAAAGATAAGTCAGGGGTACCCGCCTCCAAATAGAAGAATTCAAATGCGAAGAGAACCACCCACCAATAGTTAGATATAATAAATCCAAGTCAAGTCCCTGTATCGAGGACACCATTTAATTAGCTATTACATAGAAATGACAACTAGCTAATAAATCCCTAAACCATACTAGGGTTAACCTAATCATTCCCTTTCTATTTGGTCTAGATCAACTACACAACATAATAGAATCTAAAGTAAACCAAACTAACCAAGATCACTACCTAATCAACTTCTCCACCATGTATCACATAATTGGTATTCAATCCAAATTCTTGTATTAATCCAACCATTAACCTATAGTTCTAATTGAACTAAATAGCCACAACTAGCTAATCCCAACAATATTAATACTACAGCTAACTCCAAAAACCAGGGCAACATGAAAAGGTATATCTACCAAGGATAGCTCCTTACCTTGAATTCCAGGAATCAAAAGTGAAATCCCTTCCCCAGCTCAGAATAGATCCACATAGCCCCAAAATCAGCTCCTTATGGTGGAAGAGAATCGCATCTCACAGCCACAATCTGAGTTCATTTGGTTTCCACTACAGCAATCTCCCAGTCGACAGGGTGAGTTGAAGCAGGGAGGAAGAGTTGGAATTCAAGGATCCATAGTTCATCAGCTAACCCAGAACCTAAGCAACTATCTTGGGGAACAAAGTCTAAGCCAACTCACAACCCTCAGTGAAAAGCAGGAAGAAACTCTAACAGCTCCATGCTCTAATCCAATCCAAGGGCATGGAACGAAATCTACAAAATCAGGCTAGACACCAATCGAGATAGGGATGATCCTTTTACCTGAGCCTTCATCGATGGGAATCCTACCCCAAAACCACCTATCTAATCCACCGCCAGCCAATCCTCTGGATCGTCCTTCAAGCAAGAGAAATGGCCATGGATTAGCAATGAACTGGACATCTAATATGTTGGTTCGCAAGATCCTGGGCTCATTGAACCCTAGCTTACCTCCGATTGGGCTCTGGCAGTGAAAAGGAGTCATTGGCTCTAGCAGCAAGACCAACTCGTGCGACGATGGCCCTGATCAGCAACGGATGGCATCTTTGGATGTGCTTAGCTGCGGGCGAACGTGAGGAGAAGAAGAGCGTGTCGACGACGAGGAAGAGCAGTGGTAGGAAAGAGAGGTGGAGGCGCCGATGTCGAAGGGTGGAAGGAGAATGAGATCCGGACCAGGGTTGGTGGCTTGCCTACGGCTAGGGCAGCGATGAGGGAAACAACTTATGGCTTGGCACATTTGCGTTTTAGCCCCTGACTTTCCTCAAATTAGGGTTCCGACCCTAATTTTCCAATCCCCTTTGCATCCAACCCCTTCCCTAGTTTAGGTTTAATCTATTTGATGCCCTAAACTTCGTCCGAGGGCCCGGAAACCCTAGAATAATTTCTGAAGCCTGAACAAAAGTGTCGGATCTAACATATAAATGATAGAGTGAGTTTATAGCCGTCAAGAAAATTGCCTACCATCTTCATCTAAGAGTAAATAAAAGATCAGTTAAATGGAATTAACATAATTGAGGTTGACAATTAATTTCTACTATTTTAAATTTACAAGATCTTGTGAGCAAAAGTTCAATTAAGTCGATCAAACACCAAACATCGAAGAGATTAAACAAGTTCAAAAAGGGTGTTGCGAGAATCGAAATCGCGACCTCTCGCACCCAAAGCGAGAATCATACCACTAGACCAAACACCCAGATATGTAGATGAGTTACGCCCCTATTAGATGGATTGATGGTTAGTGTGTGAGTGTTGCGCGCTGTACTCGATATCCGGTGAAGCCGAAGAGCTGTGTGGAGACAGGATACAACTCATCCTCGTCAATCTACATCTGGTCCAGAGCTGTCTTATACAGGATGTTGACGGAGCTACCTGTATCCACAAAGATGCGTTTAACCATCTAATTAGCTATTCTGGCAAGGATTATCAATGCATCTTCATGGGGGGCTTCCACGCCCTCCAGATCGTCAGGATCGAATGAAATAACCGGGCCCTGACGCTTGTCTTTACTCGTCCCAATAGCGTAGTTCTCCAGCCGGTGGGTATGAGCCTTTCTTGCCCGATGAGAGTCTCCTCCAGTTGGTCCTCCTGAGATTACTCCCACATGGCTCGATGGAGGTCCGCATGCCGGAGCTTTGCCCTTCTTAGGATCCCTTTTAGGGGAGATAGATTGGTGGGGCATTATCTCCTGACTCCTTCCCCTCGAACGTGACCGGGATCGGCGCCTGGATCTGTCTTCCCCTGATTATCATCGGTGAGGGGAAGGACTTCGGCGAGGAAATCGCTGTTGATACCCCGCTTTGTTCCACCGTTGGCGGGGTTTGGCGTCCGCGTCCTTAGACCTTTTCTTCAAGGTATAACACTCCTTTGTAGAGTGTGTTGTGCTGCATTGGAAGTCACAGTACTTCTTCGGTGACTCAGGTCCCGCGGTGTCAACCATCTCCACCAACCTCTTCTTACCAACCCAGTGATCCTCCCCGGAGCGAGGATCTTTTGCCTGAGTGAGTGCGGGCAGTTCTCTCCTCTTGGATCGTACCGAGATTTGGATAGGGACTCCCGCCAGATCTTTGCGGCAGACATGCTGCACCTCTTCGACATTGACGCGCTTGTTTGAGCGCCCCAATAAGTCATCGAAGCTAGCTAGTGGCTTCTTCACCAATGACCGAAAGAAATTGCCTTCAAAGAGTCCTTGCGTGAAGGTGCTGATGAGGATCTCCAAAGTAACGGCTGGCGCGTCTTGAGCCCCCGATTGAACCACTGAATATAGCCCTTCAGTGGTTCTTTGGCTTTCTTCTTGAGGGCGAATAGGATCAACGCCGTCCTTTGGTATCGCCGACTGCTGGTGATGTGGTGTAAAAAGACGGTTCTAAACTCCAGGAAAGAATTTATCAAAATTTAGGGCAGCCTCTGGAACCATCTCTGGGCGACCCCTGATAAAGTGTTCAAGAGCACCCAACACATCACACCATCTGTGTATTGATGTAAGAGAGCCGCGTTCTCGAATTTGCAGATGTGGTCCTCCGGATCCGTCTTCCCATCATATATAGTCAGCAATTCCTAGACCATGAAATTGCTTGGGCATGGGATCCACTATGATGTCCAGAGAAAAAGGGGTAGAAGGAGACTTCAGGAGGGCTTTGGAGGCCTCAATCTTCCCCGGCCCCTCCTCCTGCCGTAAAACACTAGAGGCGATAGAGTGTGCCCTCTCCATATCTCCCAAGGAATCTCGCTGGGGTGTTGGAGTTGTCATTGCCGATCCCGCCGATGGCGAGATGGATCTTCAATTTCGGTGATGCGAGACAGACATTCTTGGGATTTCGCTATGTACCGAAGTTGCTTGTCACGAGGCGGCTTGCTCGATCTAATGTTGTTTCAACGCTCCTTTGACGCATTGGCGACTAAACGATCCAACTCCTCCTGTGTCAGAATGATGGGTTGTCCTTTTGGATCTGCCATCACAGTGTTCCTTCTGGTGCTTTTAAGTTCCCACAGACGACGCTAAATTTGTTCCGGAAGCGAGCGACGGGGATGACGAGTCACCAAAGTGCAGTCCACAACGACGGTGACGGGAAGAAGATGTCCACGCCCTGCGAGATTAACACGAGCGTTAAAGGGGACGCACCGAAAGATTTTCCGGTGGAGCCCACTCCGACGCTCAAATCATGAATCTTATCTCTTTTCAGAGGACAACGAGGAATCAAAATTTTTCTCGGTTTGGAAAGCTTACTCCCTTACCTGGAGGCCGAGGCATCTTATATATCTGAGGTCTTGGTCACACGTATCTCCACATTCTCCTCCACGCCTCTTAAACATCGATTACTTGATAGATATCCTATCTTTTGGTAACGACCGCTGCGATCATTAAGGTCTTAATTGCCGTGTGTTGCGGGCAATAATTACCCGATGATTTTCCTGTTCTAGAAAGAGGAACGACTACTTGGAGGCCGAGGCATCTTATATACCTGAGATTTTGGTCACATGTATCCCCACGTTCTCCTCCACGTCTCTTAATCATCGGTCACTTGATAGATATCCTATCTTTTGGTAACGACCGTTGCAATTATTAAAACCTTAATTGCCGTGCGTTGCGGGCAATAATTACCCAATAATTTTCCTGTTCTGGAAAGAGGAACGACTATTTGAAGTCAGGCTTTCTGACTCCTATGTTGATCTTTGGGCTCCACTCTCCCGAGTCAGTCTCGGAGTCTCATCTCTCAAGTTGACCTCAGGGTCTTCATTCATTTTCCCGAGATAGTCTCGAGAGTCCGATTCCCGATCTGACCTCGGGGGCTTTCTTCTATTCTCTCGAAATAGTGTCGGTCTGACCTCGGAGCTCTAATTCGGCGGGCCCTATCACGTAACTTTCCCATACCATGTATCTATCTTGAGATGTTCATCTCTATCAATATTAATATCGGGATGTTATAACACTCAAATGATATTAACAATCAATGTGAGTAGGTGTTATAATATCAATATATTAAAGCGTCCAATTCTTTTAACGCAGTTAATGAATATAGTTTATGAAAAATAATCCAAAAAGTGATAATTTTCCAACCGTCTCAATAATCAGATTTAAAATAAATCCAAATACATTTCAAACGGTCTCAATGATCATTTTTTTTAAAAAAAATCTAAAACATGATAAATGATTCGAGTTAAAAAAAAATTCCAAAACATGATAAATTTGAATAATCTTAATGATCAGATTTTAAATAGAAAAATTAAAACATGATAAATTTCGAAACGGTCTTAGTGATCAGATTTTATAAAAAAAACTTAAAAAAAACTCAAAACATGATAAATTCTCAATTGTCTTTGATTAATGATCAGATTTTATAAAAAAATTCAAAATATTATAAATTTCAGTCGGCTATATATGTGTACCCGTCATTCAATAAATTTTTAAAAATTTCTCTATAAATACTCATCTATTTCTACTAATTATTTTATTCATCCAAATATATTATTTTACATTATAAATCACTTCCAAAATATCTTCTCGATTTTCCTTTCTTATTTTTTTTATCCAAAATGGATGAAAATAATAGAAGATTTTTTAAAAATTTTGTAAATTATCAAAACATACCAAAATAACATACTTCTTCCCAAAATTCATAAATTTTATCAAATTATCAATATTCTCAAATTGTTTCTTCTACTTAATTTCCAAATTTTTCGTTTGTCCTGCAATATAGTCAAAATTTTCAAGATTTTGAAAATTCTTTGAATCATCAAAATAGTGCCTCTCGTATTCCATATCAAACGCCTACACCTGAATATTGGCAAAATATGAGAAATCCATACGCCTTCTTTTTATAGATTTTTTAATCACAAGCAACCGCATTGCCCTCTACATCTCCGACAGGGAAAGAACCCGCAACACCAACTTCTATCCCTGAGGATGAATCCTCAATTGACCTTGCAAATTTGGAAAAGCAAATTCAATCACTGAGGGTAGGAGAAAGCAGCAAACTTGGAAAAAGATTAAAGACAAGGTCTTAGCGAGATTTATTATTACTATTAGCGATGATCATTGGTAATGATCGAAAGGTAGATCCTTTTTAGGGACGTGTTGTAAGCTATCACAATGATAATCATCCCATAGGTTCATCGAGTAGAAGTTCAAGTGTTATACGATCGCATTGATACAATACAATCAATAAAAAGTATATCACTTCAAAGCAAATTATAATAGTGTTTACAATGTGTGTCGAAGTGGCCACCATAATGAGTATATATTGCAGCTTGCATATGAAAAATATCGCGAGGATAATAATAACATTGCTTTTAATCTCAACATGTGTGGAGAATCATCAAAGACCATCCAATGTTTACTCCACGGTTCGTTGATCACCTTATTAGCACGAAGAAGGTGAGTACCTTAGAGTTCGGGACAAACAACATCTCATCCAACACAGATGCATGTGAGTCTAGATATAGACCTAAACGAAGAAGACACTCGTCCAATGAGTCAGAAGGTAGCAAAGGAAAGGGGAAGGCAACCTAATCAACCATTGAGGATATGACAGTTAGTGGCGGATCTAGGATTATAAGTTCGAGAGGACCAACGTAAATAATTATTATAATAATAACCAAGAAAATAATTATTATAATAATATCTTCTCTAATCTTTCAAAGATAATGTATATTGAGTTAAACTTTGAAAAATAAAAAAATATATTTTTTTAAATTTAATCATCCAAAGGATTTGAACCCTAAGATGTATGCTAAAACAAAAATTAGACTTACCATTAAACCCACTACAAATATAGACTTATAAAGGAGTCAAATTATATATATACTAAGAAAATAAAAATTGCTATACTAAAAAATAAAAATTTATATATAAAAATAATATTATTAAAAATTAGGGTGGGGCCGTGGCCCTCCCGGGTCTCCATGTAAATCCGCCCCTGATGACAGTAAACTATAACAATATATTTACAAAATTTACTAAGTATATAAGCATAAAAATGACTGAAGTTGAGGTCAAACAAAAACAACTTGAAAAGAGGAGATAAAAGCAAGAGCTGCCTTTGCCAAATTTGAAGCTAAAAATCGCCAATTTAAGTTAAAGGAATACGCAATCTTTTTCAAGAATAATTTGTAAATGATAAAGGAGCAACTTATCTTTCATGAACAACTATATTAAGAGATTAGGCAGAGTTGAAATACCTAAAATGTAGACTCAACCTTCGATTTTAGTATTATTTTATTTTTAGTTAATGTAATTTTGAATTAATGTAATATTCAAATAATGTAATTCTCTCATCATTTAATGAAATTTTCAATTAATATAATGTAGTTGTTGAAATGTAAATGTTACAAACTAGTTGGTGAAAACTAGCCATTGAAAATTAGTCGTTGGAAACTAGTTATTGCATGATAAAAACAATATATATAAACACCTTGTGTTATGTAATTCTTCATTCTAAAAGAATAATATTTGACAAACACATCTTTAATTTTGTTTCCTCCAAAATGTCTCAAAATTCCAGCAACTCCAACTCTAGCTCCAATTCCACAAGAGAAAACGAAGTCCAAGTTGAAATTGATGACTAAGGTTATGATCCAGGGGAAGAACTAATGTTATTGATATATACTTTAACAAAGTCAGGAAATACTTAAAGAATATCAAAGTAATAATGAGCTGCAGCTAAAAAGAATGTTCATTCAAAAAAATCATGAAGTTGGGCACACGAGGCCCGTTACTGATTATTTCTCCATAAATCCAGTATATCTAGGTCAAATATTTCGAAGATCATTTTGAATGTGAAAAGAGTTATTCCTTCGCATAGTGAATGCACTTGAGAATTGTTCATCGAATTTTCAATATAAGGAAGATGCTGCGAGAATAAAAGACTTGTCACAACTATAAAAATGTACGGTTGAGATTTGTCAATTGGCTTATGGAGTTCCTTCTGACCATCTTGATGAGTACCTACGTATTGGTGAATAACTGCCATCAATTATCTTTTCAAGTTCTACAAATATGTGATTGAACTATTTGGTGATCGATACTTGAGAAGACTGAATGCTGATGATGCTCAATGTCTTCTTCAAATGCATGATGAGAGGCATGACTTTCTTGGTATGTTGGGCAGCCTTGATTGTATGTACTGGGATGGAAAATCACCCAATTGATTGGAAAAGATAGTTTACAAGAGGTCACGAGTCATCAACAATCGTGCTTAAAGTGGGCAGGTCTCAAGACTTGTGAATATGACATACATTCTTTGGACAATGATATTAACGTGTTATATGAATCTTCCATATTCAATAACATTTTACAAGGAAATACCCCGGAGATTAATTTCACAGTGAACGACACTTAATATACAAAGGGGTATTATCTAACTGATAGAATATGTCCAGAATGAACTACTTTCATTAAGTATTGTCCTTGCCTAGAGGATCCCAAGAGAAGGTTGTTTAAGGAAAACAAGAGGTTACAATAAAAGATGTCGAATATACATTTGGGTGCTCCAATATACATGGGTGATTGTTATAGGTCCAACTCGTTATTGATGTAGGAATAAATTAAAACATATTATGTTAGCAAGCATTATTTTGCATAACATAGTTATTGAACATGAGAGGGGTCGCGTGACAAATTAGTACGAATGAAGATGACAAACCCGCACAACTCGTCCAGGGATAACACTAAGATTTCATGATTATTTTCAGAGAAATTCCGAACTACATGACAATTAAGTGCGTCATCAATATCAAGCGCGTCATCAATTTTGTACCGATTTAGTTAAGCATATTTGGATACAACATATATAACAACAATTCATAAATTAGTTTTTTATATATTTTGAAACATTTAAGTTATAAGTTGTTTTTAATTTTTGTGAGTGTGATTTTTTGCTATGTCGTACTTATTTCAAATTTATAATAAATTTTAAATATACAATACTAGTAAATGAAACGGATTTTTTTAAGTAATATATATATATATATATATATATATATATATATATATATATATATATATATATATATATATATATATATATATTATGGAATTACAAGTATAAATTTAAAATGTATTTATTTATTTAATATAAAATAAGAATAAATATGAATATGAGTTAACGTTCATATCAATATGGATATGTGTTGTTCCAGAAGTAAACGGTGGGGTTGGTGAGTGACCAAAGTATAGCCCACGACAATGATGACGGAGAGAGGATGTCCACGTCTTGCGAGATTAACATGAGCGTTAAAGAGGATGTACCGGAAGATATTTTGGTGGAGCTCTCTCCGACGTTTAAGTCAGAACTCTTATCTTTTTCGGAGGACAATGAGGAATCAAATTTACTATAATTTTGGAAAGCTTACCCCCTTTACCTGGATGCCGAGGTATATTATATACCTGAGATATTTATCATACGTGTCCCTCATTCTCCTCCATGTTCCTTAATCATCGAGTACTTGATAGATATTCTTTCTTTTGGTAACGACCATTGCGATTATTAAGGCCTTAATTACCGTGCGTTGCGAACAATAATTGTCCGATGACTTTTCTGTTCTGGAAGGAGGAACGGATACTTGAAGTTGGGCTTTCTGATCCCTATGTTAATCTTTGGACTCCACTCTCCCGAGTCAGTCTCGGAGTCTCATCTCTCGAGCTGACTTTGGGGCCTTCATCCATTTTCCCGAGATAGTCTCGGGAGCCCGATTCCCGGTCTGACCTCAGGGGCTTTCTTCCATTCTCCCGAGGTAGTCTTGGGAGCCCGATTACCGGTCTGACCTAGGTGCACTAGTTCGGCGGGCCCTACCACATAGCTTCCTTGTGCCACGTGTCCACCCCGGGATGCTCATCCCTATCACAAGTCCCCTTCAAGTCTAATCGAAGGAAGTGTGGCTGACTGATTAGGTTGGTGGTACAATGAGGGGAAGCTGAGTATCTCGGAACCCATATTATCATTCATTCTCTCTTGACGACTTGTCGGATCCTAGGAATCGAAACATTCGTCTCTTGGCCCGAGGCGGTCCGTTGAATTAATCCAAGAGTCCTTGTGAGTTCCGAGGCCTGATAATGATAGCTGTCCATCACCCATTAAGAGTGCATGAGGTGTCTTAATGGCAAAAGAGCGTTCTAGCGAGTAGACTACTGTCATGTGGCAGGGTCTTTTCTACGTGATCTCTTTCTGATACGCTTAGTAGAGTTATACCAATCGACGACCATAATGAATGGCGATGCCTCGAGATTTGTAGTTATCACTGTCCACGTGTCGTGCCTCATTCCTGCATGAGAGTGTCTCCTTTCCTATAAAAGGGGAAGGCGAACGCGGCCTTCCGTCTTCTTGCACCGCCGACTATCAGAGCCTGTGCATCCCGCTTCTGCTTACTAGAGTTTCTTCTTGCTAGGGCTTCTTCTTCACACATAAGTCTCGTTCATCTCCACCTTTTCTCCTCTTCATTACCATGGGCAAGGAAGGAAAGGGAAAGAAAGACCAGGGTAGGAAGGAGACACCGGAAGAGGAAAGGGTTTACTGTCCGGAGTGGTACGAAGCCACTTCGTCTAAGGTTATGTCCTCCACCATGAGAGCTGCCTGCGAAGCGTATGTCATTCCAGTGGAGTTAGCAGTCGAGGTCCCCAGGATAGATCAATCTCCAGTAGAACCTCCCTTAGGATTTTTCACCTTATTTTTAGGGCAGGTAGAGTTTGACCTCTGTTTTCCTCTTCCTCCCTTTTTCATGGCGATATTTGAGTATTTTGATATCCCCTCACACCAGATGGCTCCCAACGCCTTCGCTCAGATAGGCGGGGTATTTATCCTTTTCAAACTTTTCAATATACCTTTGACCCCTCGCTTCTTTCACTTCTTCTTCCTCCCAAACTTGGCCTCGAGAGGGGCATTCAGCTTTACTGCTCGCCCCGACCATAAGTTCATAGGAAGCCTCCCTTACTCCCATAAGGGATGGAAGGAGCGCTTCTTCTTCATTAGGCTTTCCAAGCGTCCTTTCTACCTAATTCGCTGGAGAGAAGACCTACCCCCTCTTCCGGAACTGGGTGACTTCCAGCAGGTCTCGAGGTATCAGTGGGCCAGAAGCGTCCTGGCCGGCATGGAGTTCCATGTCCCTAGCCTGGTGCAGTGTGAAGAACTCCTGTATCGGGATGAGCTTAGCTCCAAAGACACCGACCTTAGCCATAGCCTCAGTAAGTTCAACATTTTGTTAAACATTTGTTGATTCTAATTGATATTTTATTATTTTTATATTGCAGAGAACGTCATGTTGTCCCGGGCAATGAGCAAGCTCCTTAAATGGGAGTTGGCCGATGAACAAGCCCTTGCCCCTCCTCCAACACCTACCGCCTCGATGGTTGACCATGCTGAAGGCTCGGAGTAGACGCAGGAGCTGCCCGGTGCTCACGGAGCTTATCCCTCCCCCGCTTCCATTGGGACGGGAGGTGACGATGAAGAACCTGCAGCTCGGGTTCTTCTATCGGCGACAGAGCCAACTGGAAAGACAAGGCGAAGACGACTTGATTGGCCCAGAGAGGACGACAAGGAGAGGCGACCAATTCCTCCTGCCCTCGGAGGAGGAGAACCTGCGCACCTCCGGCGTCACCCACAATCATGGAGGAGGAGGATACCATTCCACTCTTGAAGCACCACCGACAGGTGCCTTCTCCTTCGGCAGAGCACTGTGTCACAGTCGCCACCCCTGCCGACTCCCACGACAACTCTAAAGGCAAGCGGGCAAGATCAGCAGAGCCTCGTCTAACAAGCGCGCATCTGCGAAAGGTCTGAGCAACGGAGAAGGCGACCTCTTGGGCTCCCGGCCAGTGGAGCTGAAGGAGCCCCTGGTCGAGGGTCATCTTTCTGGGGGAGCGTCTAGCATTGAGGAGGATATCCTGGGCCCCCCCAGAGTGCCCCTCAAAGCACCCAGTGTGCAGCCCAACCCTCTCTGCCACCCCAAAGGCATATCTGGCGCGCCTTCTTCGAGGAGCCATAAAGCCACGAGAGGGAGGATCACAGGCGCTTCATCCAGGTTGATCGCTAGTTTACACGAGTCACTCCTCAAGGTAAACATCTTGTGTTTTCCCATTACAATCATTTTCTCTTCTAATCTTATTATTTGTTGTGGTAGGTCGCGTCCGACTACCTTCTCCTGGGTAGCCGCTTGTCCTTCGAGCAGGAAATCGATGCCCTGCGCCAACAAGTAGCTAAACTAGAGGCGGAGGTTTTCAGGCTCGCGAGGAAGGTCTGATGTAGGCGGAGGTCAACAAGGGTTTTCGAGTTAAGGTGAAGCATTATTTGGACTCCTTGTTAGCCTCTGAGTCCTCCCTGCACAGCATTCGCCACCAGGAGCGTCTATTATCAGAGCTGGCAACAACCCTTATTGAGGAGGCGAGCCATTTCGCACAAGAGAAAGGGCGTTTCAAAGAACGAGAGGCTAAGCTGTCGGAGGACGTCCGACTCCTGCAAGAAGACTTGAAGCGGGCCAAGTCGCAACTCCTGACAATTTCACGGTAGCTCGAGGAGGCCTAGGCGGCTTGAGACCAGATGTCCTCCGAAGCGACCGAGCTAAAGACTGCTTAGGACCGAGCCTTAGAAGATTTGAAGACATATAAGGCCGACGAGCGGGCAAGTGGAGGCAAAGGCGACGTTCAAGGCCAAATTCCTCCAGTCTGAGGAATTTGGCGACATCTTGGCCGACCAAGTGCTGAGACGGCTGAAGCAGGGCTTCAACGGAGCAATCCAGCAACTTCGACGAGCTGAGGTGTTGAAGCTGGATGCCAACCTGAGCATCCTCAGCGTCGGTCGGGCTTGAGAGGAGCTACCGTTCGAGGAGAAGGAGTTTTAGCTGACACATTTTTTTTCTTCTTTTGTATTTTGCCTTTTATTTTTTTGCTTTTGGATGTACTTCAAATGTAATTTCCGATTCTGAATGAAACATTTTTATCTTCTGCAGCACTTTCTTTTTATCTTCTATATCTTGTCGAATGTACTCCAAATGTAAGCTCTAATTTTGAATGAAATATATTTATCTTCTGCTTTAATATTTATATTTATCTTTTGCTTCTTGTTTCCTATCTCGAACGTTGTGTATTTCTCTTCGCCCCCTCTCTCATAGAGAACCTCTTAACAAGCGCGTAGTCTAATGTTGAGGAGGAGACAAGGACTTGGTGGTCAGTTATTTACCTATGCTGGCAAGGACAGGACTCAGCCTCTCCAACACCTCATCTAGGCCAATATATCTTGGGTGTCGTCAACGCCTCAAGGTGGTAAAGGTCCGGGTTGCTCCCGACCGTGCTTCCTCAATATCATGTCCAAGTCTACTCATCTTGGACATCCTCGGCGTCATGAGACGGTAGGGGCTTGGACTGCTCCTGACCGGGCAGCCTCAACACTATGGTCAGGTCTACACATCTCGGGCATCCTCAGCACCACGAGATGGTAGGGTCTTCAGCTACTTCTGGTCGGGCATCCTCAGCACTACACCAGGTCTACTCATCTTGGGCATCCTCGTCATCACGAGATGGTAGGGTCTTAGGCTATTCCTGGTCGGGCATCCTCGGTACCACAACTAGGTCTACACATCTTTGGCATCCTCGGCACCACGAGATGGTAAGATCTTCGCCTGCTCCTGGGCAGGCATCTTCGGCACCACGGCTAGGTCTACCCATCTCGGGCATCCTCGGCACCATGACCAGGTCAACACTTCTCCGGCATCCTCGACACCACGAGATGGTAAGATCTTCTCCTGCTCCTGGGTGGGCATCCTCGGCACAACGACCAGGTCTCCTCATGTCGGGCATCCTCAGCACCACAAGATGGTAGGGTCTTAGGCTACTCCTGGTCGGGCATCCTCGGCACAATGACCAGGTCTACACATCTCGGGCATCCTCGGTACCACGAGATGGTAAGATCTTGACTGCTCCTGGCCGGGCATCCTTGGCACCACGACCAGGTCTACTCATCTCGAGCATCCTCGGCACCACGAGATGGTAGGGGCTTAGGCTACTCCTGGTCGGGCATCATTGGCATCATGACCAGATCTACACATCTCGGGCATCCTCGGCACCACGAGATGGTAGGGGCTTAGGCTACTCCTGGTCGGGCATCATTGGCATCACGACCAGGTCTACACATCTCGGGCATCCTCGGCACCATGAGATGGTAAGATCTTCGCTTACTTCTAGCTGGGCATCCTCAGCACCACGGCCAGATCTACTCATGTCGGGCATCCTCGGCACCACGAGATGGTAAGGTCTTAGGCTACTCCTGGTCGGGCATCCTCGGCACCACGATTAGGTCTACACATCTCGGGCATCCTCGGCACCACGAGATGGTAAGATCTTCACCTGCTCCTGGCCGGGCATCCTCGGCACGACGACCAAGTCTACTCATCTCGGGCATCCTCGGCACCACGAGATGGTAGGGGCTTAGGCTACTCCTGGTCGGGTATCCTGGCTCCACGACCAGGTATACACATCTCGGGCATCCTCGACACCACGACCAGGTATACACATCTCGAGCATCCTCGGCACCACGAGATGGAAAGATCTTCACCTACTCTTGGCCGAGCATCCTCGGCACCAAGGCCAGGTCTACTCATCTCAGGCATCCTTGGCACCACGAGATGGAAGGGACTTAGGTTACTCATGGTCGGGCATCCTCGGCACCACGACCAAGTCTACACGTCTCGGGCATCCTCGGCACCACGAGATGGTAAAATCTTCGTCTGCTCCTGGCCGGGCATCCTCGGCACCACGGCCAGGTCTACTCATCTCGGGCATCATCGGCACCACGAGATGGTAAGAACTTCGAGCTCTTGTGTTTGGTCTTGATGAGACATTTCCTTTGTTTCTTTAATTACTCAAACTGCAAAGAAGTACAAATACTCATACAAATACATGCATTGCTCACATGGCTCACCGAGTACGATACGACTGGAGGTGATTTGCATGTCATGGCCTCTCCAGCCTTTTGCCTTCAACGTCTTGTAAATAAAAGCTACCTCCGGTGAGCTTTTTGATAACGATGTAAGGTCCGCTCCATTAAGGCTCGAGCTTTCTGGGGTCGCCGACCAACTTGATTCTTTTCAAGACCTTGTCTCCGACTTGAAAAGTCTGAGTAATCACTCGACGATTGTACATCTGCTGCCTACGTTGCCAATATACAACTAGTCGGGTAGCTACTTTGTCTCGCACTTCTGTTACCAGGTTCAGGTCGATTAGCCGTTACTGATCATTATCTTCTTTATTGTAGTGTTGTCGCCGGACTGACTCATCGCCTATCTCTATAGGAATCACCGCTTCTGCTCCATACACTAGATTGAAAGGACTCCGACCAGTTCCTTCTTTGGGAGTGGTGCGGTATGATCACAGAATGCTTGGGAGTTCTTCGACCCAAGTGCCTATGACATGGTCAAACTTTATCTTGAGCCCCTTAATGATCTCCTTGTTGACCACTTCTGCCTGACCGTTGCCTTGAGGATAAGCGACTGAGGAGAAGGCTTGGTGAATGCCTAGTCCATCACACAACTCTCTGAGTTTGCGCCTTGCAAACTGTCTGTCATTATCCGACATCAACTTATAAGGAATGTCGTACCTGCAGACTATATCCTTCCAAAGGATCTTAATCACGATGACCTCCGTGATGTGCGCAAGCGACTCAACGTCAACCCATTTGGAGAAGTAGTCGACCAATACTAAAAGGAACTTCTTCTATGAGGTCCGATTGGGAAAGGACCCACAATATCCATTCCCCACTGGTCAAAGGGGCATGAGACAGTGGAGGCTCAAAGTAGTTCGGTCGGGCGATGATTGATATGTTGATGCTTTTGACAGGCTGTGCACTCGGCAACAAATTTGATAGCATCTGCTTGTAGTGTGGACCAAAAATATCCGGCTAGAATAATCTTTTTAGGCATGGATCTTCCCCCAATATGGCTTCCACATATGCCTTCGTGAACCTCCCGTATGATATAGTCGACCTCCCCTGAACCAATACACTTGAGAAAAGGTTGGGGAAAGACTCTTTTATATAACTGCTCCCCGACTAGCGTAAACCTAGCAGCCCTACGACGGAAAAGTCGAGCTTCCTTATCAACCGTCGACATGGCTCTAATGCGTAAGAATTCCACATAGGGTTCTCTCTAGTCGGGTAATACAGTGTCAGCAGCTTCCTCTTCGATCTGGGCTACGGCTCCTTCCGGAGCGCTGGGCTCTTCCAGCGTCCATAATGTAATGGAGATAGCCAATTTGGCTAGCTCATCTGCCTTACATTATCAGCTGGGGTTATCTTCTACAGAACAACTTCAGTGAAGGAAGACCTCAGTTGCTCATATATGGAGATATACCTCTGCAGGCGCTCATTCATAACTTCGAATTCTCCTTTTATCTACTGAGCTACGAGCTGAGAATCTGAGTGCAAGATAACCCGAGCAGCTCCCACTTGCTTGGAAGTTTGGAACCCCGCTAGGATCACCTCATATTCGGCTTCGTTATTGGTGGCTCGGAAGTTGAGTTGGATAGATAGTTGTAGCACATCTCCTCTGGGAGAAATCATCAGAACTCCAACCCCACTGTGTTTATTATTGGAGGAGCCATCAACATAAATTCTCTATACTTCATCAGCTTCAGGTCTTGGGACAGCTTCGAGAATAATGTCAACTAGACCTTGAGCCTTGATGGCAGTATGGGGGTGGTACTCAATCCCATACTCTCTCAACTCTACCGTCCACTTGATCAGTCGTCCCGAAGCCTCTGGATTGGTGAGGATACGCCCGAGTGGACTATTGGTGAGCACCACAATGAGATGCGTCAAAAAATATGGTCTTAGTCTTTGAGCCATCAGTACTAAGGCATAGGTCAGCTTCTCCAGGGTAGTATATCGAGTTTCTGCATCTTTTAGGAGGTGTACGAAGAAGTAGATGGGATACTGAGTAGTACCTTCTTCCCGAATAAGTGCAGAACCCACAGCTTGCTCAGTTGTGGGCAGGTAGACAAACAACGTTTCTCCCTCCAACAGCTTATATGGGATGGGGAGCTCGGAGAGATATGCTTTTAAATCTGTAAAAGCCTTCTCGCATTGATCATCCCATTCAAACTTGATGACTTTCCTCAGGATTTTGAAGAATGGCAAAGTTCTGTCAGCAGATCTGAAAATAAACTTGGATAGAGCTGTAATTCTGCCATTTAGCCGCTGTACGTCTTTGAAGTTGCGAGGGGATGAATGTTGAGAATGACTTGCACTTTCTCCGAATTAGCCTCAATTCCTCTTTCTGTCACCATGTACCCGAGGAACCAACCACTTTTCACCCCGAACAAACATTTAGCAGGGTTTAGCTTCAGTCCATTGGCCCTCAAGGTAACAAATGTCTCCTCTAGGTCGGCTATCATGCCCTCCTCTCCTCGGTCTTGACCTGGATATTATCTACATACACCTCAATATTCTTCCTAATCTGGTGGCGGAAGACCTTCCATCATTCGCTAATAGGTTGCACCTGTCTTGCGCAATCCAAACGTCATGACATTGTAGTAGCAAGTGTCATCTGCCGTTACAAAACTGATCTTCTCTTGGTCTTTCTGGGCAAGGGGAACCTGGTGGTTGATGGACCCAAAATGGTTGTCACGAATGTGAGTATCAAATTTAGAAATATATATAACTGAAAACCCTTTGGCTAACAAAATAGAAATGTAGTAGAGGGGTCTCAGGTCGTATTTTTCCAAGGACTAGTTGTGAGTGATTAATTCAAGCTTGCAAGTTTATTTGTCATTTGATGTTTGGGTTTTCTAGATAAAATGGGGTTTTTGGCAATAAGAGGAAATGACAATATGAAATAGTAATTCAGAACAACGTAGAATTAACTAAGCAAGGTAATGAATTAAGAAGTTGCACGTACTAAACTTAAAGAACTTAACGAGATGAGCAACTAAACAATTTAGGCCAAACTAGAGAATTGAACTTAAAGAGCTAATTGCAGGTAATAAATTGCAGAGAACTAATTGCATGAAAGGAATTGCAGATTAAATAAAACTAGAACAAATCTTGGCTTAAGCACATGGCTTGAAATGTAATGGAACAATTATAATAATTTGGAGAAATACATGTATAAAATCAAAGTAATCCTAATTAAACATCAAATCAAATTCTGATCAAAACTTCCCTTCGCCGTCACACGAAGGATGAGCTATGAACCCCCTAGCTCAAAAACCATTGAAGAAAACTCCCCTGCTCAGTTAGTTGTCAATCTTGCTGTCCTTCTACCCCTGATCGGTCAACCCGACCGATCAGGTCTTCCTCTGATCGGTCACGGGACCGATCAGAGTCCTCTCTGTCCGATCAACCCGATCGGACAGTAGCTGAACGCCGAACTCCTTTTGACGCGCGGATTCGCGATCGAGCCAAAACTTCCAGAACTGCGTCGGAGAACCCCTCCTAGCACTCCTTCAGCTTCGGTAGATGGAAACCCCCGCGATCAAGTGGAAGAAACGGTGGAATGAGCTCAGGCGAAACCATCCCCTTTGCTCC
Source organism: Boesenbergia rotunda (assembly GCA_024364735.1). Classification (NCBI taxonomy): domain Eukaryota; kingdom Viridiplantae; phylum Streptophyta; class Magnoliopsida; order Zingiberales; family Zingiberaceae; genus Boesenbergia; species Boesenbergia rotunda. Next base: position 52,075 of record JAGFNQ010002302.1, on the reverse strand, counting down.
TTCAGCTGCGAGATTCATGTTAGTGAATTGAGCAAGGAAATTACCTAGATGATCTGAAATCTTGAGAAGAAATGAATTGATGTTGGCCGCGGATCTAAAGAAGAAAACGGATGCAGAAATGATGAAGAAACTGCGAAGAAAATGGCGATCTGAACTACTCTGCGATGAAGAACTCTGCTACGCGATGCGACGCGACCCCAAGAACTGGCGAGGGAATTCCCAATTTATTCATCCCATTTAAATTTGGATGGCTGTGATTGAATCAGATTCATCCAACGGTCATATCTTCTCCGATCTGAACCAAACTCCCCAGATCTTGATCAATGGTCCTGATCTATCTGTCCTTAGCTCAGATCAACCAGATCTGTGGCGGATGGTCCAGATCTTCCCTTCTCTTGCTTGGATGGTTGAGACTCCTCTAAACTTGATCCGACGATCAGATGTGCTCCGATTGGGTTCAAACTTTCAGATCTTAATCTAGGGTCATGATTAGCCCTATCCTGAACTTGGATTGATCAGAAACTCACAAGTGGCCCAGATCTAGCCGTTCTCTTGAATGGACGACCCATATTAATCCGATGCTTGATCACCTTGATTCGGGTCCAATTCTGACTCAAGTTTGACTCAGTTCGATCTATGTCCATGGTCATTTAAAGCCTACAAAATTAGATTCACAATTTAGTGCCAAAATATCTCAAATATACAAAGATTTGAATTAAAAGCCAAAATAGAGGAAATACATGAAACCTAATATAAATGCAAACTTAAGCATATAAAAGTGGATCAAAACATGGATTTGAGAGCCTAAATTTATCAACAAAATGGTAATTATCAGTGGTATCCCTAATATGCATCCAACATTGAAATGAAATTACAGCCAGAGGTAGAATCCACCAGCTGATCAATGCGAGGCAAGGGGTAACGGTCTTTAGAGCAAGCTTTATTTAAATCACAAAAATCAATACAGACCCGCCATTTACCCCCGAGCTTAGGGATTAGTACAACATTCGCCAGACAGGTCGGGAATTGAATTTCTCTGATATGGCTGGCCTTCAACAACTTTGCGACCTCCTCCCTGATTATCTTATCTTGCTCTGGTGCAAAGTGTCTTCGCCTCTGCTTCAGCGGTCGGACTCCCGGGGTGATATGCAACCAATGCATGGCCAAGGCAGGGGGACTCCCTTGATTTCTTCAGTAGCCCATGCAAACACGTCCCGATGGTCCATTAAACAGTTGATCAACCAACTTTTAAGTTCTGACACAAGATCAGCAGCAGTTCTTGTGATTCCTTTAGCTTGCTGAGGATGAATCTAGACTTCTTCGCTTTCGACCTCCCTGCATTACTCTTTAGCTCTTTCTTCCTCTCGGGGATTGGCTAGGTCGATTTGCAAGACTTCATATGTCCTCGGGGTCTTGCATGATTCTGTTCTAACCTCCCTATTGTAGCATCTCCGGGAAGCCAGTTGGTCTCCTTTGACTTCAGCCACCTGCTACCCCACCGGGAGTTTAATCTTCTGGTGGTAGACCGAGACCACTGTCTAAAATAGGTTGTGCGCTGGTCGCCCTAGGATGGCGTTGTAGTACGATTGGGCATCCACGATCATGACGGAAGTCCTCCTTGTCCTCTGCAGCGTGTCATCCCCCAGCGACAGAGACAGGGAGATTTGCCCCATCGGCTGTACTCTATATCCGGTGAAGCCGAAGAGCGGGGTGGTGATGCAGCTCTTCCTCGTCGAGCTGCATCTGGTCCAGAGTCGCCTTGTACAGGATGTTGACGGAGCTACCTATATCCATAAGGATGTGCTTAACCTCGTAATTAGCTATTCGAACGAGGATTACCAGTGCATCTTCATGGGGAAGGGGGGGGGGTGATGATAGCCCACAATCGAGTGTCACGATGAGCCTCAAATTTGAATTTATAAGTAGAAAACCCTTAATCTCACAAAGCTAAATGTAGTATAGGGGCCTCAAGTCGTATTTTTCCAAGGACTAGTTAAGAGTGCTTAATTCAAGCTTGAATTCATCGTTTAATGTTTTGGGTTTTCAAGTAAGATGAGGGTTTTTGCGAATATGAATGAAATGACAATTTGAAACAGAATGAACTCAGCTACATCAAAAACTAACTAGGAATTTCGGTAACTACACTTAACTTATTTGACAACTGAGCAATTAAACTCAAAACTATGGGATTAAAAATTCAAGGACTAATATTGAATGTATGAAAGCATCAGATCTGTAGCTAAATTGCAGAAATATGTAAACTAGAACAAAGCAAGCTAAAGAAACGTAACTGAATTGTAGCGAAGTTCAAATCGAAACAACTAAATGAAACAAGTATTTTAGAAACAAAATTTTCCTAAATTAAACATCAAACCAGTCCCTTGTCAAGTTTTCCTCTTGCCGTCACACGAAAGTCCAGCTAGAAACCCTCTAGCTCGAAAACCAACGAAGGATCTACTCCCTAGATCAGTTTGCAATGGATTAGTGCGTATGGATATTCCTGATCGGTCACGGGACCGATCAGGAGTTCTGCTGATCGGATTGGAGACCGATCAGTGGTGTCTCTGTCCGATCGCAGCGATCGATCAATAGCTGAAAAACTCCACGATCTCCTCCTGTTTGATACGCGGAATGACGATCTAGCTCAGAACCTTCAGCAACCCTCCGAAGAACCCCTCCGAATTGCTCCGACAGCTTCGATCGAAGAAAACCAGTGATCAACAAGATTCGATTGGCAGAAATAAGCTCTGGCGAAACCCTCACCTGAGCTCCTTCAGCTGCGAGATTTGGTTGCAAACTTAACCGGAAATCGAACTCGATGATTTGAAACCTTGAAAACAAACTTGGATTTGATGTGGCCGCGCGGATCGGAGAAGAATAGATGAAGAAAATGAAGAACAGGAGCAGAATTCGCGACGACCGAGTCGGGGAGGAGAAGTTTCTATTTTTACTAAATTCCCATCAAAATGAACGGCTGTGATCATCCTCGCTACATCCAACGGTCAGATCATCTCGGATTGAAGCCAAACCTTCCAGATCTCCATCAGTGGTCAGGATCTTCCTCTCAGTAGCTTGGATCTTTCAGATCTGCAACGGATGGCTTAGATCTCCCTGCCTTTTGAATGGATGGTTTAGACTCCTCTTAAGCTTGATCCAACGGTCAGATGACTTCTGATTTTGACCAAAACTTCAGATCTTGATCTATTGTCTAGATTAACTCTATCTTAAGCCTGGATTGATCAGAAGCTGAAAGATACATCAGATCTTCCCATGTCTTGATTGGACGGTCCACATTTATCCAGTGCTTGATCATCTTGATTAAAGCCAGGCTGACTCAAATTCGATCTAATCTGATCTAGGTCCATGATCATTTGAAGCCTACAAAATTAGATTCAAATTTAATGTCAAAACATTTCAAATATAAAAAGAATTGCAATCAAAAGCTAAAACAGAAATAACTCATGGAACCTAGTGTAAATGCAAGATTAAGCATGTAAAAAGGATCAAAACATGAGTTTAAGAGCCTAAATTAATTGTCAAAATGGTAATTATCAGGGGGGCTTCCACGTCCTCCAGATCGTCAGGGTCGAAGGAAATGACAGGGCGGTGACGCTTCTCCTTGTCCGTCACGATGGTGTAATTTTTCAATCGACAGGTATGGGCCTTTCTTACCCGATGAGAGTTTCCTTCAGTCGGACCTCCTGAGATTACTCCTATATGACCCGACGGAGGTCCGTGAGCCAGAGCCTTGCATTTCTTGGGATCCCTTTCAGGGGAGATAGTCTGGTAGGGCACTATCTCTCGACTTCTTCCTCTCGAAAGTAACCGGGACCGACGCCTGGATCTGTCCTCCCGCGATTGTCGACGATGAGCGGAAGGGCTTTGGTGAGGGGATCACCGTTGATACCCCACTTTGATCCACCATTTGCGGGGCTTGGCGTCCGCATCCTTAGACCTCCTCTTCTTCAAGGTATAACACTCCTCTATAGAGTGTGTTGTGCTGTCGTGGAAGTCGCAATACTTCTTCGGTGGCTCGGGTCCCGCGGTCGACCATCTCCACCATCCTCTTCTTGTCGGCCCAGTGATCCTTCCCGGAGCGAGGATCTTTTGCTCGAGTTGGAGCGAGTGGTTCTCTCCTCTCTGATCGTACCGAGATCTGGATAGGGACTCCCGCCAAATCTTTGCGACGGGCGTGCTACACCTCCTCGACGTTGATGTGCTTGATTGACCGTCCCAATAAGTCATCAAAGCTGATCGGTGGCTTCTTCACTAGCGACCGAAAGAAATCACCTTCAGAGAGTCCTTGTGTGAAGGCGCTAATGAGGATATCTGAAGTGGCGGTTGGTACGTCCTGAGCCACCCGATTGAACCGCTGGATATAGTCCTTCAGTGATTTTTTGGTCTTCTGGTTGAGGGCAAACAGGCTCAGAGCCGTCTTCTAGTATTGCCGGCTGTTGGCGAAGTGGTGTAGGAAGACAGTCTTAAACTCTAGAAAAGACTTTATTGAATTTTGGACAACCTCTGAAACCATCTCTGGGCGGCCTCTAACAAGGTGTTCAAGAACATTCGGCACTTCACACCGTCTGTGTATTGATGTAACATAGCCGCATTCTTGAACTTGCAGACGTGGTCCTTCGGATCCATCTTTCCATCGTAATCAGCAATTCGTGGACCACGAAATTACTTGGGCATGAGATCCGTTACGATGTTCAGAGAAAAAGGTGTAGAGGGAGACTTCAGGAGAGCTTTGGAGACCTCGATCTTCCCCAGTCCCTCCTCTTGTCGTAAAACACTAGAGGCGACGGAAAGTGTCCTCTCCATTTCTCCCATAGAATCTCGCTGGGGCACTGGGGTTGTCATTGTCGGTCCCGTCCGGTGGCGAGACGAATCTTTAGTTTCGGTTGTGTGAGACCGACATTCTTGGGAGTTTGGCCTGCACCGGAGCTTCTCGTTGCGAGGCGGCTTGCTTGATCTAATGCTGGTCCAGCGCTCCTCTGACGGCGTTGGCAACTAAACGATCCAACTCCTCCCATGTCAGAATGATGGGTTGTCCCTCTAGATCTGCCATCATGGTGTTCCTTATGGTGTATTGGTGTTTCCCATAAACAGTGCCAAACTTGTTCCGGAAATGAACGACGGGGATGACGAGTCACCAAAGCGCAACCCACAACGACGATGACGGGGAGAGGATGTCCACGCCCTGCGAGATTAACTCGAGCGTTAAAGGGGATGCACCGGAAGATTTTCCGGTGGATCCCTCTCTGGCGCTCAAGTCAGAACTCTTATCTTTTTCGGAGGACAACGAAGAATCAAGTTTGCTATAATTTCGGAAAGCTTACCCCCTTTACCTGGATGCCGAGGCATATTATATACCTAAGGTCTTTATCACACGTGTCCCCACGTTCTCCTCCACGTTCCTTAATCATCGGGTACTTGATAGATATTCTCTCTTTTGATAATGACCACTACAATCATTAAGGCCTTAATTGTTGGGACCGGGTGCATGCCGACGCGGACACGTATTGTAATTGTTACATAATTACATGCAGCGGAAACAAAAGCATGAATAATTTCCTAAATTATTCTAACACATATCCTAAGCATGCAATGTGTTCACATAATCGTAATATAAAATTTATTGCAGAAAAAGAAATTACTCTACGAATTACCTTGCGTAACTTGGAAGAAGGGACGAGATCCAACCGTTAGCGTCCCTTGAAAGCTCCACTTCTATTCGTATCCACGCCGAGTATCGTCGGGATGACTTCGCTAAGTCACGAGTTTTGTGTTCACGAGAACTACTAGATTCTCCGTGAACACGACGAAAACCGAGAGAGTAATCAAATCGAAAGACTCACCACCAAGGTTGGCCGAAGAGGAAGATCGTCGCAAGGAAGAACTTCGTTGCCTTGATGCTTCTCCTTGTGCTCACGGCAAGAAGAAAGAAGGACGCCGGCCAAGAGAGAGGGAGAGAAGAAGAGGAGAGAGCCCAAGCAATTCTTGGATGGATCCCCTTCCATGTCACCCCTTGGGTCCTTTATATAGGGAGAGGTTTCTTAATTCCCAAGCAAACCTCTCCTTGATTATGGACTAATTTCTCAATCAATCCATAATCAAGGCTCTCATGATCAAGCTTCTTCTTCTTGATTATGGAATAATTTCTCAATCAATCCATAATCAAGGCTCTCTTTCTTTTGGCATGATTATATAAAATTTATAAAACAAACCAACCATTGGTTCATTATAAAAATTTATAAAATTTATATAACCTTTTATAAAATAAACCAACCTTTGGTCTATTTTATAAAACAAACCAAAATAGCCTTATCCTCTTATGGTGGTGGCCGACCATGACAAGAAGAGAGGAGGCCCCCTCCTTGGCCGGCCCATCTAACCCCAATTGGATCAATTCCCTTAATGAATTAAACTTATTTAATTCACCCATTAAGTCTTTAAAAGACTTAGCCATTCTATGCTTCCGATGCGTCTGAAATAAATTCAGTTTTGACTATTGTTTGGACTTACCAAAAATAGTCTATCTCGATTGGAGAATCCAATTCTCAACTCGTTTTAAATCCTTCGAATTACTCGTTATGCGTGTGACCAAATAGGCTTTCAATTTATGTTGGCCGTCCATAATTAACTACTTAATTATAGAACGATCATGAGTGACACCTAGTAGTACATCATGATCCCCAATTAATTGAAAGATCAATGGTTGACCTCAGAAATGATTCTAAAACCCTTCAGCAGCTATAATGTGTAAAATACGGCAATTCGAAAATCCGAGCCAGAAAATTTTTCGGGATTTTTTCGGATAGAGTCTAGAGTTTTCGGCCCTACGGGAGGAGCCCAAGAGGGCTTTCAGGTAGACTCTTAAATTACGAATGGATAAATAATTTATCTCTAGAAATTTATTAAGTGGATTACAATAAGATGGAGGATTAAATAGCTAAAACATAAACCCTAAGGGTGGTCTTGCGATTAGACTAAAAATGGTTGGACCAAAATGCAAAAGTCCCACTATTAAGTCACCTACAGTTCCTCCACAGCCGCTTCACCTCCCTCGCCCGAGTGCCCTAGCCGCGCCCCTCCCGATCGAGCGTCGCCGACCCTCCTCCACACGAAACCGGCCGACGACTCCTTCCCTTCTTCCTTCCCGCGTGCCCTAGAACCGACGCCGTCAGAGCCCTCCGTTCTTCTTCTCCTTCGCGGGGCTTCTTCCCATTTCATTTCGTCGAAGCTTGGCAAATCGGATAGTTACCCCCGGTAGTCGCGCTGGGATTGGGTCAGTCGACGGCATCGATTTAGATTCCCCTTGCTGTGATCGTTGAATGCAAGGCGTGGAGGCGTGAGCTATGGCAATTTGGAGTAGCTAGGGTTGTACGGTGGCCACCTTCATCTAGGTAAGCTCTCGGCTCATTGAATCTCGACCTTGCCTTACTTGGATCGACTTTTGTTTTATGCTGAGATTGTGAGGCCATCTTCGAATTGGTTTAGGGGTATCGATCTTTCCCTCCCCTGCTGTGATTTTTGCTCTCAACTCATTGGAGTGGATCTAAGGTTCCTGTGTGTGAATCCTCTTCAGGTGAGTTAGTTAATTTCAGATGATCTTGTAATGGCTTCGTTCTTGGTTTCGATTTGGTCTCAAGGGCTTTGATCTGTGTTATGGGGTTTGGATTGAATTCTCTGTGTATTTCAGTTTTGAGATGGTAGACCTTAGTGTTGGGTTTTGGTCTATTGTCGTAAGGTTCAGTTAAGCTCCATATCTCGTCCTGTGCTGCCTTGTGATCGAAATTGCCCTGGTATTGGTCGTATTGGTGGTTGGTTCTTGAATTTATGAGGTTTAATTTGGATGGTTCTGTCTCGGTTGTGTTTGAGGGATGCTCATGAGGTTATTTTGGTTTGAATTAGTGTTCTGTGGAGTTTTGCATCTGATATAGATTTCGATTTGGGATGTTTCCTTGAGTTATGGTGCTCTGCCGTGAGCCTCCATAGAGGTGTGGATTTTCATCAGTGTGCTTAATTCTTTGTTGTGAGTTTCCGATTTGGTGTTGGTGAGTATGGTTCAGCTGTGTAAGTCAATTGACTTTGATAATTGGAGGATGAATTGTTCTCATGGGATCGGAGTTGAGTGGATTTGTCTCTGTTAGGGAAATCCATGTCGGACTTGGTGATTACTTGGGTTAAACCGGGATAAACCCTAACTTGGGTCACGATTCAACCTAAATAGAAATTAGTCACTAATTAGGGTTAATTAGTGACAATCACCTTTAGGATGGTGATAATTGGGTTTGTATCGTGTTTAGCTTGTTATTAGTCGAGTTGGTAATTAATGAACTATATCCTTTGATACAGGACGTTGATTGGGCTATCGTTGCTGATTATCGGACGAGGGGTTCTTTTCTGATACGAGCATCTTACTTTTGAGGCGGGTACCCCTTGACTTATCTTGTTGATATTGTCATATTGTTATGCATAGACTGTTATAGATAGCAGTAAGTTTATACGCTATCCTTGTTTAGTTGGCTTGTCCTGGATACTTGTTAGTTATCCCTGAGTTATTATGCCTGTTCTGGATACTTGTTAGTATCCCTGAGTTATTATGCCTGTTCTGGATACTTGTTAGTTATCCCTGAGTTATTATGCCTGTCCCGGATACTTGTTAGTTATCCCTGAGTTATTATGCCTGTTCTGGATACTTGTTAGTTATCCCTGAGTTATTATGCCTGTTCTGGATACTTGTTAGTTATCCCTGAGTTATTATGCCTGTTCTGGATACCTGTATTTCCTGTTATAGGATTTCAGACTGAGACTTAGTATACTGAGGACTTCGGGAGGGAGGTATGTGTATCTATCATACACCATCCTTGCATTGTTGCATGCCGGCGATCAGCGACTCCCTTGTGGTTGAGCCTATCGTCTTCCGGTACATGATATGCGCACACGACCACTCATGGGTTAGTGGATACCGTAGGATGTGTGCATTTGCTCTGTACTGCTCCGCTTGACCGCTCAGGGGTAGTGGCTTTGGAGCGTGGTAGCAGGCGGAGATCCCTTCTCTTCCCATAGACCAGAGGAGATGAGAGCGACGCTCCCTCATATATACATGGGGTAGGGGGCGGTCCCCCGACAACATCCTGTCCACTCGGTCACTCAGGAGCAGTGATATCAGGGTGCGTACAGTGTCACAGCTCTACCCACTCGGCCGACACAGTATCACCTGTCTCGGTGGCTTGATTGGCGTCAGGGGTGACCATGACATTGCACCATGTGCATATTTTGCATCGTGCATTATTTGCTGCACTTGATTTCTGCACTTGATTGACATGCATATACTGGATACCTGTATACCTTGGTTTATATGTTATACTTGTTCCATAGGGATTTATTTCACCCTCTGCAGGATAGATGGATTCTGGTATGTATCTTTATTCAGTATCTTCAGTATACCCTTTCCTATTGTTCATATGAGACGGTATCAGCGTAGACTCCTATTGTTATTATAACATACTATGCATATCTACTGGGTATTCGCTGAGTTTATGGACTCACACCATTGCCATATGTTTTTATTTCAGGTTGAGATACTTGGAGTCGCCAGAAGAGCCCAGCAGCCAGTCCCTACCCATCGCGACGACATGGTTTCGTTTTGTACTTTATAGTGTGTTGTTTTATAATTCTTTAGGCGATATGTATATGTCGTATGTGTCGTGAGCCCTAAGGGGTTGTTGTATTTGTTGTTTCGTCATAAGTCGGACCGGTCCGCAGTCAGGTATGAGTTACTTAGTTGTCTTGTGTTTTTATGTTGTGTTTATCTATTTTGGAGGCCTGAGGCCCAATTAAACTGCGTTGTGTTGTTATAGTTGTTGTGTGTATGTGTAAATTGTCCGCCGGACAGGGGAGGTGCTGTCCGATTTTATATTGGAACAGCGGCTCCTAGGTCTCGGGGTGTGACATAATGAATCGTGCCCCATTCCCTTCACCATCTTATACCCACTTGGTCAGGACATGGTCTATGCGTGTCAGTCCCCACTAGGCTGACTACGTCACACCTAGCCCAAGTAACGTTTCCTCGTCCTATGGATTCTAATTACTCTCATGTATTTAAGAGATTCATACTCTGAACATGTCATGCTCTGGCCAGAGGCTTCGAGTAACAATCCGACGATAGGCCTCGGGTATACATCTCCTCGCAAGGAGTGGTGAATCCTTTGTAGGCTGTTCAAACATCTTCGGGCACTTCGACTTATACCCAATCATCCTGGGTCCATACCTCCTTGGAGATGCTTGCTTAAGATGTCAAAGTATAAGTCTCCATGACCAAGATGACTTGAACACCGTAAGTCAAAGGAACATCGCACTTAAGCTGCAGTAAGAACTTCACTGATATATCTATATGTAGACTACCATATGAAGTTTTACAGCCAGTCACTCCAATGAACTAGTTCCCTTAACTAGCATTCATGTTTATTTCCGGACATCTCAATGTCACCAGCCAGTGAGAATCAGCTGATTAGAGAATAACCCATGCTAATCTCAACAGAATTGATAGTGTCCATATTTATCAATTCATCGACTAGGGACAATTTCAATACTTCACAATTGCACATGTAGAGATAATCACTAGTTGTGAATTCATCACAAATTCTCTTATGCTGTGAATTGTATTGCGAACATTCAGTAAATGAGTTTAAGATCTCAATCAAATACACAAACATGTATACTCAAATAGTGAATATTCATTTATTAAAATAAATGATTACAATCATAAGGCGATTGCCTTAGGACACTTCTCTCATATCACTAACATTAATTACCGTGCGTTGCCATCAATAATTGTTCGATGACTTTCCTGTTCTGGAAGGAGGAACGGATACTTGAAGTCGAGCTTTCTGATCCCTATGTTGATCTTTGGGCTCCACTCTTTCGAGTCAGTCTCGAAGTCTTATCTCCCGAGCTGACCTCAGGACATTCATCCATTTTTCCGAGATAGTCTCAAGAGCTCGATTCCCGGTCTGACCTCGGGGGCTTTCTTCCATTCTCTCGAGGTAGTCTGGGGACCCTGATTGCCGGTTTGACCTCGGGACATTGGTTCGGCGGACCCTGCCACGTAATTTCCCTGTGCTACATGTTCACCTCGGGATGCTTATCCCTATCATGTGTTAATAAAAATGAGATGGTAATATAACAAGTATGTGACATATAAGTCATATATTTTTTATATCCTAAGATTATTTCCAATATTATGTGTGAATCAACAAAATCAAAAATTACCTGCTCCGTCAATTAATTTGATTTCATCATTATTATAGTAATTACGGCAATTTACCAAAGGGCGTATCTAAGAATTGGAAATTACCCATTTGCGTACCATGGTTTCTATTTTACCAAAGGGCGCAGCCCTTTAAGTTAACTTCCTATTATACCCCTCCCGCCACAAAATACCTTTTTCGATTCACATTTTCGAGACATCCGAACCACTTTTGCAGTAAAATAATAATTTGTGGTTCGGATGGCCAGGTAGTGGAAATTTTCTCAGCCTATATATATATTACTATTTTGCACAAGTCGAATCATCATGAGGGTACGTATATATTTCGACCTTGCACAACTCAATTCATCACCAAGGCAGTTGAGGAAGATAGGTGTTGAGGGAGAAAAAGCAAGCAATAGATTGGTAACAAATACAAATAGTAATGTACGTATGATTGTCATCTTTGATATGGTATCAGACCTAGTTTTATACTTATCAACTCTTTCTACAATTTTTATGTTTGGAGGAGTCTAAGGGTGATATGCATTACATAATAAGGGCTCTCTGAAATTTGATAAAGTTAAGATAAATAAATGGTTGAATTCGACCTAGGGGTGATATCTTACCATATCAGGCCCTAGGAGGGCCTGAAATTAAAGGATTTCAGTCCCTGGGAGTGCATGATATCATTAGATTTCAGGCCCTAGGAGGGACTGAAATATGTTGTTTTCAGGCACTGGGAGGGCTTGAAATAAAAGGAATTCAGGTCCTCCCAAGGCCTGAAATGAAAAGATTTCAGGCCCTTCCAGGGGCTGCAATCATTGGATTTGAGGGCCTGAATCAAAGGATTTCAGGCCCTCCAAGGGCCTGAAATATACTAATTTCAGGCCCTGGGAGGGCCTGAAATCAAAATATTTCAGGCCCTGACAGGGCCTAAAATCATTATATTTCAGGCCCTGTGAGGGTATGAAATCAATATATTTCAGGCCCTCAGGCTTTCCTATGTCCTTGATTATGATTTTCAAAGTTTGTAAAATGTAATTGTAATTTATTTTTCAGGGATGATAATGTTCTTGACGAAATTCTATCCGAGATATGAAATACTCTTGATGATAATGCTGTCACGGGGAATGGATCAGAAATTACAAGGAATTTGACAATTGATCTAAATGAAGAAACAACTAATCTAGAAGGTGAGGGTTTGAATTCTTCTACAAGACTTGTTGAATTCTTTGAGCCAACCTGGAGTGGGGAGAAAGGAATTGAAATCCAGAATGCAGATGAATTAGAACCCATTACATGTAAAATACGGCGATTCGAAAATTCGGACCAGAAAATTTTCCGAGATTTTTCCGGATTGAGTCTAGGGTTTATCGAATTTGGGAAAAATGTTTAAGGTGAATTCTTAAACTATGAAAGGTTAAATAGCTAAAACTTTAACCCTAAAGGTTGAGTTGGAATTTGCAAACGTTGAGGGACTTTTATGCAAGATGCCCTCCTTTATAATCTTTTCTCCTCCTCTCCATTCATTCGGCCGCAGCCTCTCCCTCTCTTCTCGCAAGAGCTAGCCACAACCACCCCGACTCATTCTTCTCCTACACGAACCTGAGCCCTAATCCTTCGCTGCAGCTATTCCTTCCCTTCGCATGCCCTCGCTCACAGACGATTCCCCATCGCCTTCTCTTCTCTGCAACCCTCACTCGCCGAGGGCGCCCAGGGAGTTTCGAAGGCGACTCCTCTTCATCGAACTGATCTTTCTCCTCTAATCTACGGAGCCGAGGTGTAGGGTGGAATGTTTGCTCCATCCACTCGATTACAATAGGCCGGTGGAAGTGATTCGCCGGCTGTTCTCCTGTTGGGGGGCCGATCTGTTTTGCTAGCACAGGAGGTGGACTTGGGAGGCTGGGAGTACCTAGGGGAGAATCCCTGCTCAGGTAAGGAAGGTTGTATGAGTGGTGGTTTAGAGCCTTGTTCTGGTAGATTTGATATGGATATGTAGAGATGAGATTTAGGTTTTGAATGGAATGGTAAATTGGGTTCTCGTTCAATATGGTTGGAAGATAACAATTAGTGTTTCTATTGATTGTTTCCAGCTAAGGACAAATATTGAACCTCTTCTTCAGCGCGAGCACCATGACTTCATCACCCCTAGATCTTGGATTTGGCATCTTTAGAATTCTTCACCCCATTGCTAAGGTGGTTCGCTGTGCTGGTGAACAATTGAGGTAAGGTTCAGTTCTTTCAGTGTATCTTTGCTTTGTATCCTGGATTTTATGGGTTGATTCTGTGCTGTTTTCTGTTAGAGTGTAATAGGTCGTGGGTTTTCTGTGAGTGTAGGATTTGCTCATTAATCTAGCTCGGGTAATGAACTAAGTATTGGAATTTGATCTAAGGTATGGTCCTTGAGGAAGATTTGGTATGTTGAAAGTTCTGCCAAGGGTAAGGATTATGTTTTGGATTGTTTTCCTTCTTTATTAGTGGAGTAATAGTCTGTCTAAGGTTTTGATCAGTTGAATTGTGTTGCTTGTTTGGAGTTTTTGGAGCTTTTGATCTTTTGGGATTGTATCTAGTTTGGAAGCTAATTTTGGTTGAATTGATAGTTCTTTGATCCTGCATGTGTTCTTGGATTGACTGGTCTGTGTTGGATGAATTAAATCTATCTTAGTTGGTATTATGTGTTGGATTTGAATCTGAGTTCTTTGATTAGACAATAATATAGTTGATACTGGTTATGGTTTGAGATGAGTTTATTTTTGGCTTTTGGAGCTAGGTTTTCTCCTACGATTGGTTCTTGACCATAGTGTGGTTTCTGAATTGGAGTTCAGATCGAGTTGTAGACCTTGGTATAGGTTCGGTTTGGATTGGGTACTAGTTTGATCCTAATTAATTAAGGAAGTTTGTTTAGCTAAGAATCATGTGTATTGTAGCTTAACCCATGTCCTTAATACAGGGCGTTGATTGATTATCTGCGGATTATTGGACGGGAGGTTCTCTATTGATACGGACTTCACTTACTTGGAGGCGGGTACCCTTTGACTTATCTTTTAGATATTGTCATATTGCTATGCATGGTTGGTTATAGATAGCAGTAAGATTATACGCTAGCCTGCGTTATTATGCATGTTCTGGATACATGTTAGTTATCCCTGAGTTATTATGCCTGTTCTGGATACATGTTAGTTATCCCTGAGTTATTATGCCTGTTCTGGATACTTGTTAGTTATCCCTGAGTTATTATGCATGTTCTGGATACATGTTAGTTATCCCTGAGTTATTATGCATGTTCTGGATACTTGTTAGTTATCCCTGAGTTATTATGCCTGTCCTGGATACTTGTTAGTTATCCCTGAGTTATTATGTATGTGTATCTATCATACACCATCCTTGCATTGTTGCATGCCGGCGATCAGCGACTCCCTTGTGGTTGAGCCTATCGTCTTCCGGTACATGATATGCACACACGGCCACTCATGGGTTAGTGGATACCGTTGGGTGTGTGCATTTGCTCTGTACTGCTCCGCTCGACCGCTCAGGGGTAGTGGTTTCGGAGCGTGGTAGCAGGCGGAGATCCCTTCTCTTTCCATAGACCAGAGGAGATGAGAGCGACGCTCCCTCATATATACATGAGGTAGGGGGGCGGTCCCCCGCCAGCATCCTGTCCACTCGGTCACTCAGGAGCAGTGATAGCAGGGTGCGTACAGTGTCACAGCTCTACCCACTCGGCCGACACAGTATCGCCTGTCTCGGTGGCTTGACTGGAGTTAGGGGGTGACCATGGCATTGCACCATGTGCATATTTTGCATCGTGCATTGTTTGCTGCACTTGATTGCTGCACTTATTTGACATGCATATTCTGGAGACTTGTTATCTGAGATTATATGTCTATTGATATTCCCTTGGTACTGATTATCCTCTTTTCAGGTTAGCTGGATTCTGGTATGTATCTACCTCCGCATTTCCAGTATTAGTTTTTTTCCATATTGTGGATATGAGACTGTATTAACGTAGATGCTTATTGTTATTATAACATACTATGCATATCTGCTGGGTATTCGCTGAGTTATGGACTCACCCCGTTGCCATATATGTTTTTATTTCAGGTTGAGATACTTGGAGTCGCCAGAAGAGCCCAGCAGCTAGTCCCTACCCATCGCAACGACATGGTTTCGTTTTGTACTTTGTAGTGTATTGGTTTATATTTCTTTTAGCGATATGTATATGTCGTATGTGTCGTGAGCCCTAAGGGGTTGTTGTATTTGTTGTTTCGTCATAAGTCGGACCGGTCCGCAGTCAGGTATGATTTACTTTGTGTTATGGTTAGATTATGTCTGGATTTGAGGCCTGAGGCCAAATATATATTGCGTGGTTTGTTATAAAGATTGTATGTATGTGTAAATTGTCCGCCGGACAGGGGAGGTGCTGTCCGATTTTATATTGGATCAGCGGCTCCTGGGTCTCGGGGCGTGACATTACAAGTGTACTAGAATTCCAAGCCGATGATATGCAGATTGAGCAATATGAATTCCCCCCAGATCAGTACAGTGACTTAGAGGAGGAGTTTCCATTAGCTAAAGATCCTTATATTTTGAATTCTCGATTGCTTGCTGGGCCAATTGGAGAGGTAGAGGCAAGAGATGGACATGAATTTTTTATGGGGCAGATATTTCCATCTAGAGAATAATTCAAGAATGCACTTATCAAACATGCCATGGTTAAGCATATGAGATATAACCCAGTTGACACCCGAAAAAATAGAATTAAAGCAGTGTGCTTCAACCAACCATGTACATGGAGAGTAGTAGCAAGGGGGGAAGTAGAGTTCACTGTTACAAAATATATAAAGGAACACCAATGTGGAACTGTTAGGGAAAGTGCTGATTATCATGCATGCTCTTCATCATTTGTTGCTTCTTTTGTTGAAGAGCAATTTCTTCATAATGAATAATACAAACCAAGTATGATTATATCAGATATTAAAACTAGATTTGGAGTGACCATATCATACAGAAAAGCATACATAGCTAGGGAGAAAGCATTGAAAAAGGTTGTTGGAGATTATGATGAGGCTTACAGAGATCTTCCACAATATCTGCGTGAGTTAAGAGCTAGAGATCCTGAAACGTATGTGGCACTATGCAGGAATGGTGACAATAAGTTCCAGCGGTGTTTTTGGGCTTTTGGTGCTTGCCGAAGGGTGTTCAGGTCTTATTTGCGTAGACTTATCGGAATTGATGCCACACACCTAAGAGGAAAGTATCCGGGAGTAATGTTGATTGCAACGACGATTGATGGTAATGACAATGTTCTCCCAGTTGCCTTCGCAATAGCTGAAGTTGAATGTGGGTCTGCATGGGAGTGGTTTTTGGAGCATACAAAGAGGTTCTTTGGTGTCAATGATCACTCAATCACCATAGTATCAGATATGTTGAGGCAATCGACCCTTGAAATGATTGGAAGATCATGGTTTTGATATGTGTGCGAATAAGTTTAAAGTTAGAGTGTTATGTTGTATTTGATTTGTGTGATTGAGTTTGCAGGACTTGGAGAATCACACATGGTGGACCTATCCGAGGGACGAGAGCCGAGGGAGGAGAGCTCCAAGGGCAAGCCGGGAAGCGGACTTCAAAGGGCACACGTGAAGGGTGGCATGGAGGCAAGCCAAGGGAAGGCTTGTGTGCGCATCCGAGGGACGATAGCCAGAGGAAGAGGACTTCAAGGGGCGAGCCAAGGGAGCAGACCTGAAGGCACACGCGAAGGAGAGGGTTCGGAGTGGCTGGAGCTGAGCTGGGAGGCAGGGCAGTCGACTGGCCCGAAGGCAGTCGACTGCCAAAACCCACAGAGAGTTCGCAGCTTCGGACCAGTCGACTGGCCTTGGGGCAGTCGACTGGTATACCCCAAAAACTAGCTGTTGGCTAGCTGTTTGCTAGCCGTTGGCCGGCATTTAATGTCGGGCCAGTCGACTGCCCTTGGGGCAGTCGACTGGTGGGCGTCTGGACAGACTGCGAATCTGTCCTTTTCACCTATAAAAGGAGGCCTCGTTACACGTGTCTGTACGGTTCCGTACAGTAACGAAGTGCTGCCGAATTGTAAAGTGATTCCTTGCTTCCTCCATCTCAATTCTATATCTGTAAAGAGGAAGCTCTTGCTGTGAAGGTTTCTCCACCTAAAGGAGACTTTTCTATAGTGAAAAGTGGTGCTCGCGGCGTGGATCCTTGGACTAGTCACCCATCTGGGTGGATACCAAGTAACTGAAAGTGTTAGCATTGTTATTTGTCTTTTGCATATTATTGTTTCCGCTGCGCTAACATCTGTGTAGAGTTCAACGATCCGGAAAAAGTGCATTCACCCCCCCTCTGCACGCCACATCGATCCTTCAAGATAGACATCGGGGCATTATATCAACAGTTAGAAAAGTCTACACAAACGCGCATCATGCATTTTGTTGCCACCACATGTGTTGTAATATGGTAACTGATACTGGAAGTAGAGCTGCTGTAGGTTTGTTTTGGGCAGCAGCATGAGCCAACACAACACTCCAATATGATATGATAATGCAGACAATGCTTGAAAATCATCTAGTTGCCCATAAGTGGCTTCAGAACATTGACCCTAAAAGGTGGGCAAATGCACACTTTACAGGGAGAAGGTACAGAATGCTTACCACGAATTGTGTGGAGAGCTTAAATGCTTTGTTCAAGTCTACACGTGAACTTCCCATAAACAGGTTAATTGATAATACAAGAAGAAAAGTTGCTCAATGGTTCTATAACCATAGAGAGGAAGTCTCCAAATGGCATGTTGCTTTGACACCTTATGCTACAAAAGCAATGGATTCAAGGAGAGAGAAAGCAAGAGCTTATAAGGTTCACCCTTACTCTCAATCAGAAATAGAAGTAGAAACATGGGACACTTCATACATTGTTGATTTGGAAAAAAAGTTTTGTCGTTGTGGGGAGTTTCAAATTTCAGGACTTCCTTGCTCACATGCTATTGCCGTAATCATTCACAGGAACATGGATACACTCCCATATTGTGAGCATTATTTTTATTCTGAAACTTGGAAGTGGGTTTACATGGATCGTATTTTCCCTTGTAGAAGCAAGCAGTTTTGGCCTACTGGAGTAAACGACATTACAGTTCTATGTCCCCGTAGCCTTGTGCAACCTGGTAGACGAAAGAAAGCACGGATAGAGTCCAGACACAATGGCAAGGTGAAACTAAAATACAGCCGGTGACGGCTATGGGTCGTTGAAACGACATGTAGAAACGAAGCACCAAACGGAATATGGACTCGACTACTCTTAAGCACAATTATCAATATTTTCTAGTAGTAGTAGTACTGATTCTAGTTTATTTTTATATTCTGATAATAAATTAAGAGAATTATTTGCTAAATTTATTTTCATAGAAATCTTTCTTTTAGTTTTGGATCTAAATACACATTTGAAGATTTTTGTAAAGAATCTCTTAATCCATGTGCTAAATGTGTTACTAGGACTACACTTACTCGTACAATTAAAAGATTAGTAAAACAAAAAAAAGAATTTAATTGATGAATTTAGTAAATTAAATAATAAAGTTTCTTTATGTTCCAATATTTGGAGTGATCATTGGCAAACTCATTCTTATGGGTGTGACTTGCCATTGGATCGATAACTCTTGAATTTTCCAAAAAAGATTGATGGCTTATAAAGTTTTTGATGAATAACATGCTACCCATAACATTGCACAATTATTATGTTTAATTTTAGAAGAATATGGATTGACTCATAAAATATTTTCAATATCATTAGATAATGTTAGTTCTAATACCGCTTCTATAGATGAACTAAAATTTATTTGTCAACCCATTATTGGTGGTTTATTTTTTCATATTCATTGTGTATGCCATGTTCTAAATACATGTGTTCAAGATGGATTAAAATTTTTAGAAAATTATATTAAACCAATTAGAATTGTAATTTCATATATATGATCGCATCCATCTATGATGAAACAATAGGATAGGTTTTGTAAAGCTAATGGAATGAGACCTAAGAAATTTCCAAGTGATGTTCCAACACGTTGAAATTCAACATATCAATTATTACATGATTTATTTCAATATAAAGATTTATTATGTTTATTTTTTGCATAAAATAGTAATACTAATATATATTTATTTTCACAACAATGGAATATTTGTAGTAATATTTGTGAAATTTTAAAAATATTTAACAATGCAACCGAATAACTTTCCGGTATTTATTATCCCATTGCTCATTTAGTTTTAGTGAATTTTTCTAGTATAATATTAATATTAAATGAACATATTAATAATAAAGCTTTAACTTCTTACATATTAGCTATGAAAAATAAATGGGAAAAATATTTTTATTTTATTCTTGAAATTTATTTAATTGCATTTGGTTTAGATCCTAGATTTAAATTAGAAGTTTTATAAGAAATGTTAACTTTATATTATGATGCTTTAATTCAGATTCTTTTTCTCTAGATCCAGTTAATATTATATATAATATTAGAAATTATTTATATGATCTTTGTAATCAATATTATATTAAATATGGAATAAAAACTAATATTTCTGAAACATAACAACCTACTAGTACTAATTTAAAACTTACAAATGTACAACTTTTATTAAAAGAACGGACGAAACATCTACGAGGATCCTCAAGTTCCACACAAGAACTTGAGAATTATTTTACAACTTCTTTTGATTTTAATGAAGCAGACAGCGAAGATTTTGATATCTTAAAGTAGTGGTCACAGAAGACTCAAATCTTTCCTATTCTCTCCGTGATTGCCAAATAAATTTTAGCTTGTCCAGTGTTAACTGTTGTTGTGAAGCAGACGTTTAGTGTCAACGATAACATATTAGATAAATGACGATCAACTATGTCTCCCGGCTCATTGGAAGCACAAACATTACTAGACGATTGGACCAGAGCCGAGAAAATAATCCAATGAATGCAACATTCAGAAGACAAAGTCGAAGAATTTGATACTGAAGGAACAATTATAACGGGAACGAGAGGAAATAGAATTGAGTGATGTAAATTGTAAAAATGTAAAAGAACTGCGTGAGCTTTGATTTCCTTATTCCCTAAGGGGATAGGTAGGCAACTTAAATAAATGCAAACCCTTTTTAAATATATTTTATATTTTATATTTAATTTTGTTAATATAAAAATCTCTAACCGTCACGAACCGTGGCGAACCATGAACCGAACTGTGAACCGGTGGTTCCGAATCGTGAACTGTAACCGTCTTGGGCGGTTAAAGTTAAGGGTTGACCTCCCACGAACAGTCAAACCGGTGATTCCAAACCGTTGTCGGATCTACTCTCTTGTCAACCGTACGATCCCCAACATTCGCAACGCTGACATCTTTAACAAGTTGCTCAAATTTAAAGACTTTATTAAGAACAAAGTTTGTTTGGAGTTACAAAATCAAGTTTAAAAGAAAGTGTTGGAAATTAAACTTGATTTTGAGCTATTATGATTGGATTAAAATGAATTGAATTAAATAAGAAATCGTTTGAGGCCCCCGAGGTTATAGTGCAATGGAAGAGCAACTAGTTGCCTCCCAAGCACACGCGGTTTGATCCCTAACTATGGTAAATTTTGTAAAATTTTTTTCTCCAAATGGGGCGCGCAAGATGTTGGGCATCTGGACCGCCCGTTGCGACCGTGGAGTCGGACCGATCGCCCCAGGTTTGACGTTACCCAACCTGATTAATTTTTTTTTATAGAATAGTCATTTAAGAAAATAGAGTAGCATATCTTAGAATAGTCTCAAGAAATACCTATGGTAATAGATTGTAGTAGAATAGTATGGTAGTAGAATAGTTTAAAGAATTCTAGATAGACTTTAATAGTCATTATATTGAATTTGTATTGGTATAATTTTAAACAAGTATAATAAGAAGTGAATTCATCAATGTCAATGTTTTAAGAAAAGTTCAAGTTTGATAGTAGAATATTTTAAAGAATTTTAAATAGATTTTAATAATCATTAGATTGAATATGTATTGACATAATCTTAAACTAGTATAAATAAGAGATGAACTGTTCAAAGTTTGAAGAAAAGTACAAGTTTCGTGGTAGTAGATGGTTTATAGATAGGTTTTAATAGTCATTAGATTGAATATGTATTGATATAATATTAAAATAGTATAAATAAGAGATGAACCGTTCAAAGTCGTAAGAAAAGTATAAGTTTTGTGGTAGTGGATAGTTTGAAGAATTCTAGATAGACTTTAATAGTCATTAGATTAAATATATATTGATATAATATTAAAATAGTATAAATAAGAGGTACTGAAGTTTTCAAAGTTTTAAGAAAACTACAAGTTTAAGGGTAGTGGAATAGTTCAAAGAATTTTAGATAGACTTTAATAATCATTAGAGTGAATTTGTATTAACATAAACTTATACTAGTATAAGTGAGAGTCGAACTCTTCACAGTTTCAAGAAAAGTACAAGTTACGTGGTAGTAGATGTTTAAAGAATTGTAGATAGATTTTAATAGTGATTAGAGTGAATCTGCATTGGTATAATTAATCCTAGACTAGTATAAATAAGTGGTGAACTCATTGAAGTTTTAAGAAAAAGTTCTTCCTTGTCTCCTCTTCCACGTAAGTGTCTCATTCCAACACTCCCATGATATCTATTCTCCCTCGCTGCCCGATGATCGTTGCTGCCATCGAGCAGTACTGTGGGCGACGGACGTTCCGGCGAACTCTGCAGGTCCGATCATGCAGTGGAACTAGTCATGTAGCTCCCTTGCGCCGGTCGGGGAATTATCACCCAAGCATATGGACGGACGAGCGTGTGCAATCCCTCACGAGCACCTCCACGGTATGTTCGTCGGTCGGTCAATCGTCGAATTCTTATGTGTAACCTTTGTTTTGTTTTCTGCAGGTGCAACGAGAAGAGAAACTTGAGAGAATAAACGTACTGAAGGAGCAGACCAGGAATTTGATACGGGAGAAGCAGCAAGTAACAGAGCAGCTTCAACTGATCGACCATCTGCAACAACTCGGTGTGGCTTACCACTTCAAAGACGAGATTGCAGACGTTATAAGTCGTCTTCGTGCTTCTTTAGACCACGTGAGCTCGCAGCTGAAGGACGATCTCCATTCCACAGCGCTGCTCTTCAGGCTCCTCAGAGCAAATGGCCTCTGTGTTTCACAAGGTAATCAATGATCACTAATTAATAGATGGGTTCACAGTTCTGATCATGTCTGTTGCTGTCTGCAAAAAATTAGATTTGTTCAAGACATTTAGAGACGAGAAGGGAAACTTCGAAGCTCACGGTGAGAACCAGATCAAAGGACTTCTGAGTTTGTATGAAGCTTCCTACCTCGAGAAGGATGGGGAGATTTTGCTGAAGGAAGCCATGGATTTCGCGACCGAGAAGCTGAAAGGATTCATGGAGGAAGGATCTGTTCCTGAGGCTGGCGGTCTCAGAGAACAAGTGGCCCATGGGCTGCAGATTCCACTGAATTGGCGGATGGAGAGAGTGCAGCACAGGTGGTTCATTGAAGCATGCCATGGCGACGACACCATCAACCCTCTCCTGCTGGAGTTTGCTAAGCTCGACTTCAATCTGGTTCAGGACGTGTACAAAAGCGAACTCAGAGAGCTCTCCAGGTAAATTAACTGCAACTAATCAAACTTTCATTATCATACTTTCGAAGTTAGTTTTTATAATATTAACAATTTCAAAGCTTAATAATTACTTTTTACATGCATGCAGATGGTGGTCAGGGCTCGGGCTTTCAGAGAAACTGCCGTTTTTCAGAGATAGATTACTTGAGAACTATCTGTGGGCGGTTGGTTTCACTTATGAACCAGATAGTTGGAGATGCAGAATGATCGAAACAAAGACAATCTGTTTTATTACATTGATCGATGATATTTACGATGTCTATGGAACCTTGGATGAACTCCAGCTCTTCACTGATGTCGTCGACAGGTGATAGGGCATTCACAATCACAATCATCATCGATCATCAAGTCATGTTTATCCCAACTATCTAAGCTGGAGCGAGTTTTGATGCAGATGGGACTTAATTGCCATGGACAAACTTCCAGAGTACATGAAACTATGTTTCTTTGCACTCTTCAACCTGGTGCACGAAGAAGGCTACCGAGTGATGAAGGAGAAGGGCTTGGACATTGTGCCAGACTTAAAGATAGCAGTAAATTATAAACACTACTATTCCAATTCTCTTCTTCTTTTCATCTTCTTTGTTATCGAATGAGTTACGTTGTTGGTATTAAATTTTCAGTGGGGAAATCAATGCAAAGCATACTTTGAGGAAGCAAAATGGTTCCACCGTGGCCAAACCCCGAAGCTCAAGGAGTACTTGGAGAATGCATGGGTATCAATATCTGGTCCAAACATTCTGTTTAATGCTTACTGCGCGGGCAAAGACTTGACTGGGAAGGCCTTGAAATGTTTTCCCAGTTACTACGAGATCACACGCTCCTCCAGCACACTTTTTCGTCTTTACGATGATATGGGCACTTCCACGGTAATATATATATATATATATATATATTCATTGTATCTAGTCGTAGTAATCACTCATTGGGATCAAATTAACAACATTTGCTTACTACAGGATGAGATAGAAAGAGGCGACGTGGCAAAATTTATTCAATGCTACATGCACGAGAAAGGTGCCTCAGAGGAAGTGGCACGTCGGGAGATAAGAGAATTGATGAAGAAATATTGGAGAGCTTTGAATGCATCTCTTAGTTGGGATTCTCCATTAGAGGAGTTCTTCAAGAAAATAGCAGTTAACCTCCCTCGGACGGCGCATTTCTTTTATCGGGATGGGGATGGATATGGCAAGGCGGATGGAGAAACTAAGTCTCAAATCATCTTGCTGCTACTCGAACCTATCCAAATTTAGAATGAATGCTGCATATATATTAATTGTACCCTTTAGAGGGATCTACGTATTGCTTATATGGTTACTTCTATCAGCTTCCTGATCAAACCAACTTCAACAAATATGACAAATACTTAAAGCTCCATTCTGAAAACTCCATTGATCGAGAACAACATTTTCATTACTAGCGATTCAAATTAATGGATTTGAACATTAACCAGGAGTATTAGCAGCGCATTGTGAGGTTTCCATGGTTCTTCCTTAACTTTCAGATGCTCTGAACAAAGTAATTAAGCAGAGACAAGAGAAAACAAGTTGATGATGTCCTGCAGGTACAGTGCCACCGCTGCCCATGATGTACTCATCGTAGGAGTAGCGTTTGATCAGATTATATGTGTCCTAGATTATATATCATTATATATCCACAGAATATAATTGCGTCTCTAGTTCCATAAATCGTAGTGGAGATCCTTCCCAAGTTGAATTATCACCTGCAGAGAAAAGAATTGTGTCGAAGAAATTCAAAGTTTTGCGATAAAAATATGCTGCCTCGGTTACAAGCGGTTCTGTTATGGGAAAAGACCACTATTCATACTCACCATGATTTTGATCGTTATATACAAGTAAGTTGTACCCTGAAATGATACGTTGGTGAACTTTGTTTAGATGACCTCTAACTTTTTTTTATAAAAAAAATCACACTATCATTTGGGATTAGCTACACTGAACTGATTTCAAATTGCAATCAAAGAGTATTCATCCATCGGTATTATGCTAGGTCAATAATAACTTTTTCATTCAATAGGGAAATGATTGGATTTGCAATTGCACTGATTGCGCTATTAATAGTAAGATGTGAATGGAATTGGGAAACGAGTGATATGATGTAGATTTATTGCAAAATGAAGGAAGAAGATTCAAGGTCGGACTTCAATTGCAGGCAAAATGGTAAGTTCTCATGATCTCTTTACTGCTTTACTTCGCTTCTGCATGCTCATCAATCACTGCAATAAGGAAATTTAGAGCTTTGACTTACCAATGTGCTCAATGATTGAAGTGAAATTGCAGTCATGACTGATGTGGCGGAATGTTGGGGTCCCACGTGGCTCGTATGGTCAAAAATCATACTGAGCTATCAGTCAAAATCAAGATGGGTAAACATGACCCATGAGAATCAAATCCGGCCTAGATGAGATTTGGGCCTAATGGAGCCGGCTCAACACACTCATCCCTAGAAATAGAATTTGGGTGGAGATAACCACTAACACTCAGTTTCAGTCACCGCTCGACATCCACGATATCTTAGTCTCAGATCCTGACATCCGTCATACTCTAGTCTCAAATCCCGACATCCTCTCTCTGTCTCAGTTATCGACACCTCTGATTCAGTCTCAGATCCTTGCATCCATCATGCCTCAGTCACCAACACTCTCTCTGACAGTCTCAAATCTCGGCATCCGCAATACCTCAATCTCAGATATCGACATCCTCTCTCTACCTCAGTTACCAACGCCCTCTTTGACTCAGTCTCAGATCCCGACATTCTCTCTTTGCCTCAGTCACCGACACACTCTCTGACTCTATCTCAGATCCTGACGTCCACCATGCTTTAGTCTTAGATCCTAGCATCCATTATTCCTCAGTCTCAGATCTCGGCATCATATTTCGGTCTCAATCGCTGACATCCCCCCTGTCTCAGCCTTAGTCGTCGACTTCGTCTATTCTCAAAGCCACTCAACATCGACCAATTTTCCTCATCCTCGATTGGGTTCACACCCTATGTGAGCCCATTGAACACATAGGGCGCACATGGAAGCAACACAACAGCCTCAATGATGAGGTTGATTTTCTCAAATGATGCGGACAATAATGAAGAATATTTCAAAATACGTGGCACCGGGTAAAATCAAGTAGTAGGTTATGTGGTTGTCAAATATGGTCTGCTAAATGCCCCTATAGATACTTGACTCTTGGTGAAAGGAGGGGCAGACCCCCCCCCCTGGCCCAATTAGCTTATACGTGGAAATGTTCTTCTGACGACTATATAAAAAAGGTAAATACAAGGATCCACTTTTTCGACACACACACATCCTCTATGGTATCATCTACCCTTTTTCTTCTTCCTCTTGTATACTACCTTAAGCAAATCCTAACTTGAGCATCATAGTGGCCTGTCGGGACTCCCTAGCACTAGTCTAATTCTCTATTGAAGTGCATCTCAAGTCCACCTCAGCCTCCTTGTTGACGTTCGACCTCCGAAGAGTGTGTGCATTAATCGATCGTTGACTAGTGGCTTGATCATTCACTATATTTGGCCAGAAAAAATTGACGTCGTTTGTGGGAAATTTGAGCCAAGGCGTTGTTATGCTTAACACAAGAAGAATTACTAGCATCCATGACTCCGTTAGAGAAAGAAGCTATAGTGAAGCGGTGGCTATGACACAAGAAATGTCCAACTCTCAATCGATCCATGAGAAGGAGGAAGCTCAAATCGTACCGAGCTAGCCCGATCATATCACTCAAATAGTGGCTAATTTGGTACCTGAGCTAAAAGAAAGATTGCTCGTCTGTCTCATCTAGAACAATGATATCTTTGCCTGGTCACCCCATGATGTCACCTACGTAGCACCCACACCTTGATGGAGAATTGCCTTAACATCCTTCTAGAGTCTCGACCTATTTGGCAAAAGAAGTGACGTTTCACACTTGAATAACATAGGGTGATTCACAACGAGGCAACCAAGCTCCTGGAGGCAGGACATATACGCGAGGCCTAGTTCCCATCTTGGTGGCGAACTTGGTCTTGGTACCCAAATCGAGAGGCAAATGATGAGTGTGCATCAACTTTCGAGACCTCAACAAACCCTGTCCTAAAGACTACTATCTGCTTCCCGGGATCAATAAAATAGGGGATTTGACCTCAAGGATGCAAGCTTATATGTATATTGGACACATATCGGGTGTATCATCAAATCCCTTTAGCAGCGGAGGACCTCTAACGGGACCTTCTATTATACGGTTATCTCATTCGAATTAAAGAATGCAGGAGATACCTACCAATGATTTATAGATCGAGTCTTTAAGCACTAGCTCGACCGCAATGTTGAGGTATACGTTGATGACATATTGATCAAGTCAGCCCATGTTGAAAACTTGATTGTCGATAACGAAGAGACGTGCAATACCTTGCGAAGGTATGACCTCAAGTTAAACCTGGCGAAATGCTTATTCGGCATCAAAAGTGGTTGTTTCCTCAACTACGTTGTCACGAAGTGAGGGATAGAAGTTCATCCTGAAAAGGTATGAGCCCTATAGAATTGGCTTCCTCGAGAAATACTAAAGAGGTCCAGAGGCTGGTCGGGTGAATCACCACTTTGTCGCGATTCATTTCTCAATCAGTAGCAAACAATCTTCCATTTTTCAAAATACTATGCAAGGTGACCCATTTCTCATGGGCTGAGGAGTGTGAATAATTTTTCACTGATCTCAATGCATACTTAACAAATCTGCCCATTTTGTCTAAGTATGTAGCAGAAGAACCTTTATGGCTATACTTGTCAACTTTTGAAGGAGCCCTCAACTTAGTCTTAGTGGGGTAGGAAAATAATATTCAACAACTTATCTACTTCTCAAGCCATCTATTAAAAGACGCCGAGACACACTACATCATGCTAGAGAAACACATTTTGGAGCTAGTACTAATCGACCACCGACTTTGACATTACTTTCTCTCACATCCCCATCACGGTTACTCTTCCATAACACATTGGGCTGGGTGTTGACTAATCCAGAGGCTTTCAAACATTTGATTAAGTGAACTACTAAACTTGGCGAATATGATGTCCAATACCGGTCAATGATTGCCATCAAAGCCCAAGCCTTAACTAACTACTTGATTAAGACATCCGACCGTGAACTACAAGAGACTTGAAAGATCGTTGTAGTTGGATAAGCCACCAAGAAGGGAAGTGGAGTTGGGGTCTTACTGTGCTCCGGGGAGATACTTTGCATCTGATTATCAAACTCCACTTTTGAGCCTCAAATAATCAAGTCGAATATGAGGCCTTGTTAGCCAGCCTTTAGGCAATTAAACATGTATGAACAGCCTAAGTCATCATCCATTTAGACTCATAGCTAGAGGCTCAGTAACTCGAAAGCACCTTCGAGATTCATAATGACTGACTTCAATGCTACACTGAAGCCTTCGAAAGTTAAAATTTGACTTTANACCAAGAAGGGAAGTGGAGTTGGGGTCTTACTGTGCTCCGGGGAGATACTTTGCATCTGATTATCAAACTCCACTTTTGAGCCTCAAATAATCAAGTCGAATATGAGGCCTTGTTAGCCAGCCTTTAGGCAATTAAACATGTATGAACAGCCTAAGTCATCATCCATTTAGACTCATAGCTAGAGGCTCAGTAACTCGAAAGCACCTTCGAGATTCATAATGACTGACTTCAATGCTACACTGAAGCCTTCGAAAGTTAAAAGTTGACTTTTAGGAAGTCATCCTACAAAAGGTGTCTCGGTTGAGAACCGAAAGGAAGTTGAACTGACCAAGACGGCAAGCGCCTTGATAACTTGGGAGCTGAAGGAACCCATCGCCTGAGATAAACTGATAGCTCATATCGATTATGTGCCACATTCGGAGGACCAAGCTGATTGGTAGACCTCCCCTCTTCATCTCTTTCTTAAGGCATGAGTTCTACCCAACAACTTTAAGCAAGCTCAGACTCTCAAAAGGCGGGCTATCCATTTCACCTTGGTTAGAGACACTGTGTACAAGCATGCTTTCTCTTGTCCCCTCCTAAAATGTCTGAATTTCGAAGATGTTGACTACGTCATATGGGAAATCCATCAAGGTTGTTGCAGGAATCAGACTAGAGGTTGAAAGGTCCTCTTGGTCAACTGACACAGCTGGGGTGGTCACCACCTGTCGCAACTATTAGAAACATCAACCTTTGCCTCACCGCCCCACTAAGTTGCTAAAGACCTCCATAGTATCTTGCCCCTTTGACGAATGGGGGATGAACATCATGGTCCCTTCCCAACATACCCAACCAGAAGAAGTTTCTTCTAGTTGTAGTAGATTACTTCTCAAAGTGGATGGTTGCTGAACCACTTGCTTGGATTACAAAGGAGGTTGTCCTTAAGTTCCTATGGTAGGACATGCTGATATGGCCTCCCTCACAAATTGATTTTAGACAACGATCGAAATTCCAAGGTCGCAAACACAATGAATGATGTCAAGATTTTGGCATTCGTCAAGATTTACCTAGGTCTATTATCCCCAAGATAATGGTCAAACAAAAGTTGTCAATTGAGTACTCGTCCAAGGATTAAAGAACAAGCTCGACAATGCCAAAGGTAGCTGGGTTTGAAGAAATCCACAATATCCTCTAAGCTTATCGAACGAATCCATGCGATAGTATAGGGATGACTCCATTTCATTTAATCTACAACGGTGAAGTAGTGATCTCGATCGAGATCGGCCTCGAGTTAGCTAGGATCAATGCAAACAGAGATGGGGAAGAAAACTCAAACAAAAGGCTTCTTGAGCTAGACCTCATCATAAAAACCTGAGAACAAGCTAAAACATAGCTCAAGGTTGTATTGGTAATGCATGAGTCAAGCTTACAATAAACTATGTGTCATCAATCGCTCCTTCCAAATCGGAGACTTCGTCTAGAAGAAAGTGAAGCTTATGGGAGATGTCAACAAGTTGGAGCCATGCTGGGATGGACCTTACTGACTTACCCACAGACTTGATTGCAGGTCTTATTACTTGGATGATCCCCGGGGAAAGGAACTCAAGTGACCTTAGAATGCAACACATCTTAGACCTTATCACACCTAATCCCTGATATCACCATTATGTTTTTTTTCCTTTCCTATATTCACGATCTATCAAGTAAAATCAATGTCTTTTGCTTGCCTATCTCTTCTTGCACAACTACCTTACGACAAGTTCGGAACTCCTAGCTCCGTGCTAGCGACTCAACTCAAGACACTGTTAGCCCTCTTAGAGTCACCCGCTAATGACTCAGCCTCACGACAAGCCAAGAATTTATAACCCTCTTAGTCCCACTCGCTAATGGCTCAACCTTACGATAGGTCAGGGATTGATAGTCCTCTTATCCCCACTAGCTAATGGCTCAGCCTTATGATAAGCAAGTAATTGATACCCCTCTTAACCCCACTCGCTAACGGCTCATTACTATAGGTCAGGGGTTGATAGACCTCTTAGTCCTACTCATTAATGTCTCAACCTTACGACATGCTAGGGATTGATAGCCCTCTTAGCCCCACTCTCTAATGGCTTAGCCTTACTATAGGTCAGGGATTGATAGTCCTCTTAGTCCCACTCGCCAACAACTCAACCTTACGATAGACCAGGGATTGATAGCCCTAACCCACTCACTAATGGATTAGCCTTATGACAGTCCAGGGATTGATAACCCTCTTAATTAGCCTAAGTCACTAACGACTCAGCCTTACAATAGGCCAGGTATTGATAGTTCTCTTAGTCCCAATAGCCAATGGCTAAGCCTTACAGTGGGCTAGGGATTGATAGCCTTTTTAGCCATACTCGCTAATGGCTTCACTTTACGACAAACTCGGGACTCTTAACTCTATGCTAGAAATACAAAGATTCATAGACCTCTTAGCCTCACTTGGTAACGGCTCCATCTTACAACAAGCCCAGGACTTCTAGCTCCATGCTAGCGACTCAGAGACTTGTTGCCTTCTTAGCCCCACTCGTTAGCAGCTCCACCTTACGATAGGTCGGAACTCCTAGCTAGCTCCGTGCTAGTGACTAAACCTTATAACAAATCTGACACCCCTAGGCCTCTTAGCTCCTTTCGTTAACAACTCTGCCTTAAAACAGGTATGGATTATTATCCTCAAGCGAGCAATTGAGTCTTACGACAAACTTGATCTAGGGCACCTTAGCCTCGATCTCGAGTATCTCAGCCCAGTCTTCTAGACAAAATCCTTCCCAAGCACCTTATGTTTCTTTGCTTGGCTTTCTAAGATTATCATCTCAAGTCATCTCGATAGATAAGTTCAAAATTAGTTTCTTATAATTTCAAATCAAAAATTCCCTTTATATTTGGCAAAGATTGTCACAATAGTTGGAGCCTCACATCAAACTTGAAACTCCTAACTTTACGCTAGTGACTTAGCTTTACAACATGCTACTTAGATCAGCTGAGTCACTCACTACTCAACGGTCCTCGACCGTTCCACAACCAAGCTCTCAGATCATGCTATTAGCCAAGCTCTCGATCATTTCTTACTGAAGCCCTCTCAGAAGAGTTGTTGTCTTAGTCACTGCCACACCCATACATCACTCAACACTCAGAAATGCAACAAAGACACATATTCAACACATGCAAACAAAGCTAGTTTTCAAAAATGGGATTCTATTCATGGTAAAGGTTCTTTAAATACATTGAAAAAAGAAAACAACACAAAAATAACTACAAAAATAAAGATAGGAAGATGGCAAAAGAGTCAACATTTAAGGCAGGAAGCACTGTCAGTTGGCCTTCTTAGACTTTGGCAAGTAGGCCTAAATTTTCTTGGGATTTAGGAAACTCAGGTTTGCCCCTTGAGGTATAAGACTAGATCGCAGAAATTGACAGATGGCTCCCTCAAATCCATGCATGAGCATCTTGTCGGTCTATGCTCCCTGTCATGCCCCAAGAGACCCATACTTGCTCGAAAATCGGGCAACATCTCTCTTGTACGGCGGACAATCTAAAACTTGTCCACATCTATCTCAACAATATATATAATAGCATAGTCACACATGGCTAAAATAATACTAATTATACAATAATAAAATTCATATCCACGCAGTTATTAATATCCAAAAATAAATACTAAGCATAATAACTCCGCAAAATTATAAAATAAAATGCGTAAAATTGAAAGCCCAGAAAAATAAACATAAGTTTATTAAAGATACATCTACACGCCCACTGAATAAAAAATATAAAATACAAAATAACCAAAAATACCCAAGACTGAGGACTGACAGCTGGATCCTCTCTTAGTGGCATGAGACGTAGCTTTCAGTTTCCTGAAACAAAATAATAGAGGCCAGGGGTGGTGAGTCCGGGGTTGAACTCTGCAGATATAGCGAATAGATAAATGTATGGTATAAACAAGATAATCAAAGTAGATAGAAATAAGGTATACAATCTCCAAAAAGTAAAGCACATAACAAATGCGAAAACATATCTGCCGGGCATTGATTAGAAACTCCCATACCAAATCAATAAACAGCTCAGACTACGGAGCAAATCCAAATTAAATAACAAATGCAAATCAAATACATATATGCATGTCAATCAAATGCAACAATCATAACTCAAAAAAATGCATGATGCATCGTATGTAAATGATACAATGACATTTGTCACCCGTATACACCAATCTACAACCATCACACATATCTACGAGGCTGACTGGGCAAGAGCTGTGACAACTGTACGCACTCTCAGATCCATCTCCTATGAGTGGTTGAGTGGATAGTACATTGGGAGAACAATCTCAATCCCGGACCCTAAGAAAAGGGGAAGCACAATCGCTCTGTATCAAAGACCCTAAGGGAGCACAACCGCTCTAATACCTAAGCACAAGGAGGAACAACCTCTAACTTCAGGAAGGGGAGCACAACCGCTCTAGTACCTGATGGGGGAGCACAACCGCTCTAGTACCTGATGGGGGAGCACAACCGCTCTAATATCCAAAAACAAGGAGGAATAACCTTTAACTCCAAGAAGGAGACCACAACCACTCTAGTACCCAATAGGGGAGCATAACTGCTCTATATCATCATGGAATCAATAAGAAACACATACACCCAAATCAGAATCATAACACATAAACATGCAACTAATTTATTGGGTAGGGTATATCTAATGTCAACCAAACCCTAGATAGGTCACATGATATTTTTAAAGTACACATGTACTAGCGGTACTCTTCGGATCAGAAAATAAAAGTTGTATAACTGAAAATTTAGATTTTTAACTCAAAAATAAAGCAAAAAAAAGTATCAAGTAGGAAAACAAGCAGAGTAGAGCTAAGGTAAATAAACATATTCAAACAACAAATAATCATGCATTTAAAGGTAAAAGGAGCTAAAAAATTAAGCAAAAAGTACCCGCCTCATAATGTAGTGTGTATCCGAAAGACCCTCCGCAATCGAACACACTTAAACGATCAATGTTTTGTATCAAGGATTCAGTTTAGCTATTTGTAAAATTAATAAAATAGTTAAGTTAACTATTAAGCATAATTAGGATCCAACCCTAACTCAACATCTTTCTTATTAAATCTAAATCAACCATGGGTCCCTTCCTTACCCAATTTAACAAATTTGGGTCATTAGGTTAAACTCTAAGGCCCCAATGAGGTTAACAACTAACTCCAAATGAAACATGACAACAATCCAATTACCACCCCACTGATTCCACATGAACTGGTTTACACCTAACCAAGCAAACATAGATCAAATTTTCCCACTCATCAACTCTAAGTACCAAACAACAAGAACCCTAAACTTACACTGATCACCTACACTGGAACCATCCCCACAGAACCCTCTACAAGTTGGAGCTCTGTTCCCATCACATCCTTATCACATAGGAATGAACTGAACCATTATCTCCATCCAAATTGAGAATCCAAACTGAATCAGATTCTTACATCACACACACGCCTACCATACCTCTCACGACAAGTCAATGCCTCAAACAACCACAGAAAACCTAAATACATCACACTGGTCAGTAAGAATCGAAACCAGTACACTCATGTTCCTGACAGAATTTGACTCGGGCAAATCCTAGATCACGACAAAGATCTACAACCCCAAACAACCACAGAAAACCTAACTACAATCATACCTGAAATCGGAGAGTAGCTATAGATCCACCGACTCCAACGAGCACGTGATCGAGGATGAGGATCTTTGCTCGATGGCGATAACAGTGGTGGTGTGCATCACAGAGATGGGGAGGAGAAAGGTTTGCGGGCAGCGCTAGAATAGTGATCGGGAGGAAGAGGAAGACGACTTAGCGTCGGTCGAGTAAGGAGGAGGATCGTTGGCTCGCTTGCTCGGAGAGCGATTTCTGGGTTTATGGGGGTATATGTTTTATGCAACTTTGTAGAAAACTCCTCAAGTTTTGCATATTTAACACTCCCAACAAATCATAATACTCCTAAAAGGTCAGGAAAATTTTCTTCTGCTCCTCACAATGGACTCCCTCGCAAGCCTTATAGTTGGCTAGCTCTTCCATCACTAGTTCCAAATCAAAGATCGTCTTCTCCCGCATCCCTTTTGTTGTGTCGAATTCAGAATTCATACATCGTATTTCTACACCCTTTTGCACAGGGAAAATTAAAATATATTTTATGATTTAACAATTAAATCAAAAGAGTGCTCATACGGATTTTTGAAAACAAACATAAGCATGGTCTTTAATCTAAGCATGCATTATAATCTAAATATACAAGTAAGATCCTTAATGCATATCCAAGATAAACTAGCAAGTGATTAGTTCATTTAATACCAATTTTATCTTTTATTTAGATATGCAAAAATAACTAATTCAACTATACTAGATCATTTAAGTATAACCCAAACAAAACTATTAACATAAGCATCAATAAATATACGGGAATTTACCAAAGGGCGTACCTAAATATCTGAAATTACCAAAGGGCGTACCATGGTTTCTATTTTACCAAAGGGCGCAGGCCTTTATGTGAACTTCCTCTTATACCCCTCCTTCTAACTGCTGTCTTTCTCTTTCTCTCTCTCAGTAACAAATTTCGAGGCATCTGCACGTGCTTTTTCAGACTTTTATTTTAAAATAATATATTATGAAATCGGCGCTAAAAATGTAAGGTAAAAATTAAAAAAATATTTCAGTTAAAAATAGCTCATCCAACGTGATTTAAAAATATAAATAAATAAATTTTATATTTGATTAATAAAAATTAATATATTAAATAATATTTAATAAATATATTAATATATAAAATTTTTTTAAAAAAACGTATGCAAAAATAAAAAAAAATCGTAAAAAAAAATCATAATATATTAAAACTAATGCAGAAACCATAAAAAAATGTAAAACAATTTCAAAAAAAAACGTATGCGTGGGCCTGAAATCTATTGATTTCAAGCCCACGCTGGGCCTGAAATCAATAGATTTCAGGCCCACGTTTGGCCTGAAATAAAAATATTTCAGGCCCAACGTGGGCTTGAAAATTTTATTTCAGGTCCACGTTGGGCCTGAAATCTTTTGATTCAGGCCCGACGTGAACTCAAATTTT
Source organism: Boesenbergia rotunda (assembly GCA_024364735.1). Taxonomy (NCBI): domain Eukaryota; kingdom Viridiplantae; phylum Streptophyta; class Magnoliopsida; order Zingiberales; family Zingiberaceae; genus Boesenbergia; species Boesenbergia rotunda. The sequence continues at coordinate 16,552 of JAGFNQ010002302.1, read as the reverse complement.
TTTTCTATTTTAAAAATATATTAATATATAAAAAACCTATCAAAACACTTAATTTCAAATTAAAATGCAGGGTCTGAAGTCATGCTAGGAGGGCCTGAACATAGATGTGATGTCCATCAGTGGGTTTTGGTCAAAATCCACTGATATTTCTAAACTACTCCTATTTGATTGGTAATATCTAATATATAGATGTTTGGACACCTAAAATATCATCTCCTACCTCTACCCTCTCTATTCATATGGAGTTTTCAGAAATCCAAATATGGGAGGTCCATCAGTGGGTTTTGGTCAAAACCCCACTGATATTTCTAAACTACTCATATTTAATTGGTGATATCTAATATATAGATGTTTCGACACCTAAAACATCATCTCCTACCTCTAACCTCTCTATTCATATGGAGTTTTCAGAAATCCAGATATGGGAAGTCCATCAGTGGGTTTTGGTCAAAACTCACTGATATTTCTAAATTATTCCTATTTGATTGGTGATATCTAATATATAGATGTTTGGACACCTAAAACATCATCTCCTACCTCTACCCTTTCTATTCATATAGAGTTTTCAAAAATCCAGATATTGGAGGTCCATCAGTGGGTTTTGGTCAAAACCCACTGATATTTCTAAACTACTCCTATTTGATTGGTGATATCTAATATATAGATGTTTGGACACCTAAAACATCATCTCCTACCTCTAACCTCTCTATTCATATGGAGTTTTCATAAATCCAGATATGGGAGGTCCATCAGTGGGTTTTGGTCAAAACTCACTGATATTTCTAAATTACTTCTATTTGATTGGTGATATCTAATATATAGATGTTTGGACACCTAAAACATCATCTCCTACCTCTACCCTCTCTATTCATATGGAGTTTTCAGAAATTCAGATATGGTAGGTCCATCAGTGAGTTTTGACCAAAACCCACTGATGGACCTCCCATATCTGGATTTCTGAAAACTTCATATGAATAGAGAGGGTAGAGGTATGAGATGATGTTTTAGGTGTCCAAACATCTATATATTAGATATCACCAATCAAATAGGAGTAGTTTAGAAATATCAGTGAGTTTTGACCAAAACCCACTGATGGACCTCCCATATCTGAATTTCTGAAAACTCCATATGAATAGAGAGGGTAGAGGTAGGAGATGATGTTTTAGGTGTCCAAACATCTATATATTAGATATCACCAATTAAATAGGAGTAGTTTTGAAATATCAGTGAGTTTTGACCAAAACCCACTGATAGACCTCCCATATCTGGATTTCTGAAAACTCCATATGAATAGAGAAGTTAGAGGTAGGAGATGATGTTTTAGGTGTCCAAACATCTATATATTAGATATCACCAATCAAATAGGAGTAGTTTAGAAATATCAGTGGGTTTTGACCAAAACCCACTGATGGACCTCCCATATCTGGATTTCTGAAAACTCCATATGAATAGAGAGGGTAGAGGTAGGAGATGATGTTTTAGGTGTCCAAACATCTATATATTAGATATCACCAATCAAATAGGAGTAGTTTAGAAATATCAGTGGGTTTTGACTAAAACCCACTGATGGACATCACATCTATGTTCAGGCCCTCCTAGCATGACTTCAGACCCTGCGTTTTAATTTGAAATTAAGTGTTTTGATAGGTTTTTTTATATATTAATATATTTTTAAAATAGAAAAAAATTTGAGTCCACGTCGGGCCTGAATCAAAAGATTTCAGGCCCAACGTGGACCTGAAATAAAAATTTCAGGCCCAATGTGGGCCCGAAATCTATTGATTTCATGCCCACGCTGGGCCTGAAATCAATAGATTTCAGGCCCATGCATACGTTTTTTTTTTTTATTTTTTTACGTTTTTTTTGTTTCTGTATACGTTTTAATATATTATGAAATTTGTTTACGCTTTTTTTTATTTCTCCATACATTTTTTTGAAATTTTTTTATATATTAATATATTTATTAAATATTATTTAATATATTAATTTTTATTAATCAAATATAAAATTTATTTATTTATATTTTTAAATCACGTTGGATGAGCTATTTTTAACTGAAATATTTTTTTAATTTTTACCTTACGTTTTTAGCGCCGATTTCATAATATATTATTTTAAAATAAAAGTCTGAAAAAGCGCGTGCAGATGTCTCAAACTTTGTTATTGAGAAAGAGAGAGAGAAAGAGAAAGACAGCAGTTAGAAGGAGGGGTATAAGAGGAAGTTCACATAAAGGCCTGCGCCTTTTGGTAAAATAGAAACCATGGTACGCCCTTTGGTAATTTCCGATATTTAGGTACACCCTTTGGTAAATTGCCGATAAATATATGAATTGAATATAAGTAGAACATACCTCAGAAATAACCTATGTTTCGGGATGATACCAACTCTTTTAGTTTTAGCGGCATAGCACTTTGACGTTTGTCTTGAACTTGTGTTTCCTCTGTCTAATCCGGTCCATGATTAGAGTCACCTTTCTAACATTTGATCGCACTAGTGATCAAGTGTCATTTTTCATTAAGACGGTCATAATGACTTCCTCAAAGATGAGGAAAGTGTGGCCGAATTACCCCTTCACAAGGGGTTGCCAAAAGGGCCCTCAACTAGGGGCGGCAACAATCCTTCTCTAAGAAGAAAAACAAGAGACAAAGAGAAGGATTTTTCTTGATGGAAGAAAGAGAAGATATTTATCTTCTTCCTTTGAGAAAGCGGAGGAGGCAACTTGAGAGGGGGCTTCTCCAAACTCCAAGGAGGAGCACTCTATATATGGCTTATCAACTCTCTAAGGAATATGAAAAGATGTGGGAATATGAAGAGATGTGTCTTTTCATCTTTCTAAAGAATATGAAGAGATGTGTGGTTGATGTCGTGTCAATCGCAAGTGCATGATAGTATTATCAAATAATAAAGATAATGAATCCACAAGGACTGGTGAATAAGTACTAACCTACAAATCAAACTCGATTATTTAGACCAAATCAATGGTTTAGGGTGTCTAGAACTAGGTATCCTATTGAAATAGGAAGAGGTCAAAGAAAAAATGTAGCAAGATTATAAAAGGTAGGCAAAGCATGATCAATAAGAGAGAAATTAGATAGATCACCATAGGAAGGCAGGGCGTAATTAAAGTAAGAAGGCAATAAAATCATGTGCAAGAGTCAGAATGTGATCTCATAGAGGAATCAGAGAAAGACAGTAGAGTGGGCAAACGGAAAGGCAAAAGCATAGGTGAGAATGTAGAGGTAGGGCAGAGAAATCAGTTAGAGAAAAACGATTATAGGATTTCGATTTCACCTCTATGCTAACAAACACTTGATCTATATTTGGATTCTTGTTCTCAATATTTCCTTGTGTAGGTAGGTCATTCCATGTAACTAATGTGAACTTTTGGTACTACACCAGCATACCAACCCTAATTATTGCCTATTTCGGAATGATTGCAACTAGGGATTGCAACATAGAGAGGACCCTGTCATGAGATCTCATGACTCCTAATTATCCCCTCTTCCTACTGTGTGACAATGAATTAGGTTTGATCCGTTATGCTCTATGATGGTCTATGGTTCCTCGCGGTATATTAGGTTGTACTTTCATGTTCGATGCTCCGCGTCTCAGCTATCTACGGATTGGAGGATAGGGTTCTTCTTTCGGTTCATTCCCAAATCCTCATGGGATGCAATTCTCATTCTTTTGGCATTAAGATTGTGTTAACGCAATAAATCCAGAACACAATTCGATATATCATAGAAATAAGGAAATTAAACATGCAATTAATTGACAGAGCAATGTTTACATAGCAAAAACATTACTCTCTAGTCCTAGGATTAAATAATTACCCCATAAACATGGGGTTACAATCCACAAACATCATCAAATATTCAAAAATCCAATACATATCCAGAAAAATAGAGTAAAGGGAAGAAAAGCTTAGGATTGTTTGTTACTTGTCTTCCTAGCCACTCTTGATCTTCCCTTGTCGCGTGGATCACCTTAGATCGCCTTCGTGATGCCTCCTTTAGCCACCTTGGGTACTTAGACGACCTAAAATCAAGATTCCCAACCATAAGGGGTGGATCCCCTTATATAGGGATGGAAATTGGATGCCCGACATAGCCAGTGTCCTTGGGCACAGGCGCCCTTGTCAAGCTACAAAGCTTCTACATGGGGGTAGACACGACCTGTGTCACTAGCATGGGTGCCCATGTTCGCTGCGACGAGTGGGGCATAAGCCACCATGTGGAGTTGGCCGAACGAGGCATGGCTCGTGCCGCTGGGCACAAGCACCCTATAAGATTGATGCACGTGAGAGGTAGGGGTGAATCATGTGCCTTTTAAAAAATAATATTTTGCAATTTTAGAAAACTCGAGTGCGTAGCGAAAATATGAAATAAGTAAAAGAACTCAAGGAAATAGAACATAAGGGGTTTTACTTGGTTTAGAGCCTTCGACGACTCCTACTCTAAAGCCCAGGGAGTAGCTCGGGTACTCCCTCCAAGTAGTCAGGGACGAAGATGGATGCCTGAGGTAGCACATAAGTAGCTCGGGTACTCCCTCCGAGTAGTCAGGGATGAAGATGGATGTCTGAGGTAACACATGAGTACCTCGGGTACTCCCTTCGAGTAGTCAGGGACGAAGATGGATGCCTGAGGTAACACATGAGCAGCTCGACCCCATCGAAACACCCCCTCTCTTTTTCGCAAAGACGAGGCCGAATACAACATTCAAAAGGCAGAAAAAAGAGGAGGGGGAGCAGTGATTGCAATTTCTCTCCAGAGCATATAAAGACGCGATTCCAGATCGCAGCAGCCGTGATTCTTCTCCAGGTCGAGAAAAAACGCAAGGAAGAATCACCCTGATAGGGGAGGAATAGCAACCAAATGGAAATATTCTCATCGAAAAAAACCAGCGGCTGCATCCCCTCCCCTCTTGGTGACGACGTACCCCACAGACACCTTCATCTGCCCGAAGCTTGGAGGAAACGAGCAGTCGATGGTGCGTGGGGTACATCGCCACAAGACGACTAGGGGTTTGGTGATCAACAAGAGGGATCATCTCCCCCATGCCCCCTGCGGACCACATAGGGTCTTTTCCGAACTCCTCAAATAACTCGGGAGTCTCACATCCCCGAGAATCTTCAGCGAGACCCCGGGCATCATCTCCACCATGCTCCCCGGCGAGGGTCACAATACAGATGCCTATACCTCTCAGGGGTCCCTCCACCAAGAGCACTATAGTATCTCCAGGGTTGGGCATTGAGGACACCAACGAGGAAGAAAGAAGCAAGCAAGCGGAAGAGATGGAGGAGACGATACACCCCTCTCCCCCTATTTATAGGGTTGGTTGCCTCTCGGGGTAGTTAATGCAGGGAGGATACAATCACGCCAATAGGTGCCGAAGCGTCGTTTCGACTAGCGCACCCATGCTGCGCCTAGGAACCCGTGACTCTTAATGAGTCTAATCAATGAGATGGCGAATAATACGGAGGTGACGGTTCGGAAACCGTCCGCGCATTTCAACAGGAAAGATCAACGAGGACCCGCCGTAGACATAAATGTAGGGTACGAAGATTTGACTAAAAGAATTATCAAACACCAGAATCAACCTCAAAGAAAATCGACGGTTGGTTAAGTACATACATAAAGGCAGAAGGCACATCTCGCAAGAGCACATATATAGGGAACAGGGAAAATGATTACACTAAGTCAAAATCAATACAACCGGACTTGTCTCTCAGTCAAACATCAGGCCGCTCGGGGTCTCGGGAGAAGACATTTACCTAGTTCGGAGGGCATCTACAATCTCGGGTCAGCGTCAGAAGGCAGGAGCTGCTCCTTCTTCAGCTTATCGATGGCCCCATGGAAGCCCTGCTGTAAGCGCTCCATCACCTGGCCGGCTATAATGACGCAAAACTCCTCCGACTCTAGGAACCTCGCTTTGAAGCCCAGCTTGGCCTCCTTAGAGTCAAAAGCTTTGGCTGTCGAAGGGTCAGGAGCTCGGCCTCGGCAGCTTCGTAAGAACGCCTTAGCCATGCCAACTCAGCAGCCATCTCCGATTGCTCGGACAGAGCCTCTCTGAGGTAGCCCGCTCGTCCGACCGAGCCTGGATCAAATCATCCTCCAAGACATAGGTGCGGTCAGTGCCCATCAGGAGGCCAGACTCCATTTGGACCAATAACTACTTCTCTCTCGCCTGGAGCTGATCTCTCTCCCGCGTCACCTTGAGAAGGTCCTCGGTAGCCGACACAGCCTTCTCGGATGCCAAGCATTCTCTATGCCGGGAATTCTGAAGAGCCTGCTCCTGGTCCTGCAAGAGCTTCTGCAGGCGCTCGACTTCTTCGTGAAGAGCTCTGCTGACGCCTGCCTGCATCACTCCTAACTGATGCTCATGATCAGCTATCGCTTCCGCCCGCAAGACTCGATGGAGTAAGGCCTCCACTTGGGGCCCGGAATATATGCCCCAAACAACTACTACGCAATCTTCAGATGCCTGCCATCGCATCGAAATGTTAATAGTCGGGCAAGAAAACATCCAATGCAATAATAATTCGCACCTTCAGGAGTGTTTCCCGAAGACTGGCTAGAGGTCCAGCTGAGGCTCGCACGACGGCCCCTTCTAGAGTACTGGGTGTGTCCCCTTGCCCCTCGAGCAGCGGTGAAGTCAGGCGAAGGGGAAGTCGTTGGGCGGCTGTAGCTTCAGGTGGCACACTGGAGGGGTCGGAGTCATCCCCTTCAGAACTAGAAGTCCCCTCCGACAAAACCCCCTCAGTTGGAATCTCCCTTAATTGCACCGGAGGCGAAGATCATGTCGAGGCCTCCAACGCTGCATCCAACCTCTCCCTTAGTCGATCTAGTTTCATCCGATATTGAGTGCACGATGTCTTCTTACCCATAGGGTCGAGGGAGCTGGTAGGAGGCACCGGGACGATTGCCTCTGGAGAGGAGGCCGGCGTAGCAGATGAAGGAGCTACTACATCAGCGGGTAGAGTCGCTTCCTCGGGCACCGAGGGAAGAGGAGAGGAACGTACAGGACGCTGCTTTTTCCATGAAGGGCCCAAGCCCTTGGGGAGCTGCCGCTTCTACCGACCGAAGGACCGGGTGGCCGAAGGGGTAGCTGAAGGGGAGGACTCCTCATTCACCCTTTCAGGGCGGACTACTCTTGAAGAGGAGCCACCCCCGGGAAGAGGATCCACCACTTGATCAACCTGTTGAGTCAGAGGCCCTTGGCCCCTAATCGGAGGGGATGTAACAGTAACCTCGACCCTCTCGGGTGAAGCGACCCCAAGGGGCAAGACGGCAGGCCCCTCAAGGGACTCGGCGAGAGCAGGGGGAGCGTTAGAAGCGACCGGGGGAGGGTTCAGTGCCTCCTTGTTGGCCTGCTCCCACTTGATGAGACTTCTCATCACCTTGGCGAACATGACTTCCTCTGCAGAAGCCAGACAGAAAGAACATCAGTCAGAATTAACGTGCATGGAAGAAAAGGACAAACATACCTAGGGTGGGGTTGATCCGCATTACTTTAGGGCTGAGGCTCGCCCGATATATAAGCTCTTCGCTCTGCACCAGCCCCGGGCCACTAAACTCCATACCAGCAAGTACCTCCCTAGCATGTTGATACACCGGGCTGCAAAGAAAGCTCTCTAGGAGAGGAGGAGTCGGCAAATCCTCTATCCAAAACAGAGGACCGAAAGGTAATGACGGCAGGCGGATGAAAAAGAATTTCTCCTTCCACCCTTTATGCGAGGAAGGAAATCCTCCCAAAAACCTATGGCCCGGTCGGGCTGCGAAACTAAAGACCCCTCTCGACCCTATCGGGATGAAGAAAGAATGGAAGAGGTGCGGGGTCAGAGAAAGATCGAAAAGCTTAAAGATGATATATACTCCTCCCATCTGGGCGAATGCATTGGGAGCCATCTGGAGAAGGGGGATATCAAAATAAGAAGCTTTGTTTGTGAAAAAAGGGGGAATAGGGAAACGGAGCCCTAACTCCATTTACCCTAAGAAGAAGGTCAGCATGCCTGCATGGGGTTCCACGGGCGTCTGACCCACTTTGGAGATGACCATTGCCATCTCGGCCGGGACGCCATAGACCTCGGTGGCCGCCTGCAAGGCTTCAGGTCTCACTCTCGAGGAAAGGGACTCATACCACTCCACACGGTAGCTTTCCATAATCTCTAAGAAAGAAGACAGGAGAAAAGACAAGAAGGAGACAAGCTACTCACGCGCAGGAGAAGCTCTACAAGGGAGGAAGATGAAGTACACCCAGTCGCTGAATCGGAAGTGGAGGCTAATGTCTGCCTTTTTCCTCTCTTATACCCCAACAGCCACCTGCCTGGGCACAATGGGGAAATGACACGTGCAAAGCAAGAAACCGCCTTGCCCAGGCAGTCGATTGTCGCGAGCCAGCCATACCGGCGCACGACCATAAGGACTCGTGGAGATGACCGTTAGAACACGTGGCAATAAGACATTCACGCAAGCACCCTGTTACCCTCGAAAAAGGGACCATGCACCTTTATAACGAGGAGATAGGCGTCATTATAAGCCTTCGAGAATCGGAGCAGTCTTTTTGGAAGAGGAGGAGAACACAAAAGGGGATCTCTAGGAACACATGTTGAAGATGATGCAATCCAAAAGCCCCTTATAACTACTGTGGGCGAGAAGGCGACAAGACCTGTGAGAGCTCAGCTTTTTCATCTTTGCACTAGTTCGATCAGTCAGCTACATTTCCTTCGATCAGACTTGAAGGGGGACTTGTGATAGGGTTGAATGAGCCCTGGCCCGGGCGAAGGATGAAGAAGTTGCATGGCACAACAATGGTAGGTGGAGACAATCCTCCTTCCTGGGTCCCGGGAATCCCCGAAGGCGACGGACCCGGGAAAGGCAGCTGGGAGATCCCTCTCGGAAGAACCCCGGGAGGTGAGGCCCCGAGAGCACCTCGGGAGCTGTGGCACAGGAAAACCCCAAGCTCTCCTCGGGGGGTGGAGCCCCCGCAATAACCGATCTCAGACACTGACCCCCCTCAGGGTACGGATAAGCACCCCGCTAGAAAAGGTCTTCACGACCCCTGAATATTGCAACGGACAGAAGCCGATAACAGCGTAGACCATTTCAAAGGATATCCCGTACTCACCGAAAGTAGGGGAAACATGGCTTAAATACCGGAGATGTGGCACCGATCAGGGAGAGACGTCTAGTCTGCCGCCATCGGTATAAAAGGTAGTCTCACCTCTCCGGTAAGGGGGGTTACGCTCTCTCATTCTACATACTGTCTTTCTTTCTCACTGTCATTACTCTTTGGACGACCTACTAACTTGAGCGTTGGAGTGAACTCCGCCGGACCCCTGCCGGCGTGTCCCCTAACACTTGTGTTAACTTCGCAGGACCCTAAGTTCTTTCCTGGCGTAACAACTTTCACGTGGGCAGAACCTCGATGATTGATCATCGTCGACAACTCCTTCTAGAACAATGCTCAAATTCAAAATTTTACTATAAAAATATGCTGCCTCGGTTACAAATGGTTCTGTCGTTGGAAAGACCAATGGCCACAATATTCATACTCGATCGCCATGATTTTGATAGTGATCATATACAAGTAATTTATACCCTGAAATGATAGGTTTTGTTACATTTGGTTATATAGCCTTTTTATGCTCAAACTATTTAGTACTCGGGTCAATTTTTTTTTTATAAACAAAAAATCACACTATTTTATTAATTTGGGATCAGCTACATTGAAGTTATTTCAAATTGCAATCAAAATGTATTCCTCCATTGCTATCATGCTGGGGCAAATAATCACTTTTTCATTCAACAGGGAATGGATGGATTTGCAGTTGCAATTGCAATGATTACACTATTAATAGTTAGTGAATGAGAATGGAATTGGAGAAAAATGCCGAGAGATTGTTGGGAACAACACCTCTGATTAAAGAATGATGGAAAGCATCGTTGCAGGCTTGGAGCCCAACATGTCTGAATAACTTGCATAAGCTCGTTAAGAAAACTAACATCACGATTTTGAGAATTAATATTCTCGATAGTAATCTGAAAAATTATGCTCCAAATGTACTGCTTCCAAACACCCAATTCCTCTGTGACTCTCTCCTAACACTTAACAGCTAGAGCCAATAATTGCCATATTCGTAGCAAAAATATTGTTATGGGGTTAACTTTATACTGATAAATATATATGTTGGTTTAATTCCTTTTCTTTTATGCATATTAATTTGCTATATTTTCTCTGCGGAAACAATTGGGAAAGAGCGATTTAATTTCAGATCCAATGCAATTGATATCATTAAACCTTGATGTTTAAATTAGTTTGTCAACATTTCCGTACGTCTAGCTATAATTATACGAGAAAGCAGCCATTCACAATCTAAGAGCACTGTTATCTTAATTAGCTTCCCAGGAAACTTAATTGGTTTATCAGTGGAGGATTGCCTCAATCATCAAACGGGATAACTTATAAATCATTTTAATTTCTTTAAGCTCATTCATTTTTTTTATTTTTCATGTTCATTGATCCTGTCGCAAAGTGAGTCGGACGCTCCTAAAGCTGGACAAGTCTCCGGGGAGGGCAAGGTCGCTGAGGTGGCGCGAACGAGCTATCGTAGCTTCCAACCTGCAAGACAGAGACCGTTAGAACCCGCTGGGAAAAGTCCCCGGCCAGGCACTCCGACGGTCAAGTCAGTATACGACGGTGGCGATGGAAAGCAATAGAATAGTATGAGAATTGCACTATCGCGCGTACCTGGGAAATGCGGAGTGAGAAGTATATGTAGCCGGGGAAGCTGATAGGTTTTGCCTCACCTGCCACCCGCTGTCGCATAGTGAGGACAGGGTAATGTGCTTCCAGGGGTGGCAGGGCAAAGTGGCACATGCTGTATTAAGGAAAGAGGCCCTGTCAACTTAAGAGTTGGCGTCGTTGGACGCCGCTCGGTCTGACATCAGGGCATGTGGTCGAGATACGGGGGACAAGATGTGTCAGGCATATCAATACCTCGGCGAGATATCCGCCGTTGGCGACCAGGGCGACCAGGGTCCCGCGCCAACCCCGTACATCTTCTGGTAACCCGATGTCAGGGAGTGGTTGTGCCGACTGGGGGCACGGAGGTAAAGAGGCCGGCTGAGGGCCTATGAGGGTGCCGACTGGGGGCACAGAGGCAAGGAGGTCGGCTGAGGGCCTATGAGGGTGCCGACTGGGGACACAGAGGTAAGGAAACCGGCTGAGAGCCTATGAGGGTGCCGACTGGGGGCACAGCAGTCCGAGCTTATCTGACTCAGTAGAAAGCTATTATAAGCATGTGTGGGCCTTGACACGGAAACCCAGGGGGCCTAAGCCCGCGTGCCTCTTGTCCATCGGGATCGTCCAGATCAGTAGCCACTTTCCCTGACTGAGCGCCAGGCTGCTGGGCCAGGCTACACACAAGCTGGCCCGGGATCATAAGCATCTCCCTCAAGTCTAGTCGAAGGAGGTACGTAGTCCGACTGACTGGACCTCAAGTCTGGTCCAAGCCTGGCGCACCCATTGGAAGGGCTGACCGTCATCTGTTGCGACACTTCTCATGCACCCGTACTCCGTCGCCTCGAGTATTGCCCGAGTCTGATCGGACGACTTCAGCTAGATCACATGTTTCGTCCAACCGCTCATCAGACGACTGGCACTTCTCGCCTGCTTCCTTAAAGCGGAACGCCTCATCTGCCCGCTTTTTCTTTACGCATTCGAAGCTGTCCCTGGTCCTCCGCCGCCTTAAGTATCATTAGGGTTGCGGCCTCGCCTTAACTTTCCCTCGGCGACTCCTGCTCACCGGTTAGCCTCTCTCCTCCACCTTCTCCGATGGCCTCCTCTTCTTCGTCTCCATCTCCGCCTCGGCCTTGGTATTCCACCCTGATCACCACCCTTACCACCCATGACTTGCTCCAAATACACTCAGACTTCCTGCTCCCGGCTGACCTCCACCCGCTTCTTCCCAAATCACACGAGCGTCCGAACTCCGCTCCCTTGGGCTACATTACCTTGTCCCGGGACCATCTTCAAGCTGGTCTTCGTTTCCCCGTCCACCCTTTCATTGCTGCCGTCTGCGAATATTTCCAGATTCCCCTATCTCAACTAGCTCCCAATGACATACGTATGATATGTGGCTCAGCCATCGTTTTCTCCCTTCTCGAGATTCCCCTGATACCGGAGAACTTTCACTACTTCTTTTACCCCAAACAGCAGGAAGTGGGTAACTTCTTTTTCCAGGCCCGGGCCAAAACCTCCTTTCTCCTAAATCTACCTACTTCGAACAAGGGTTGGAAGGAGCGGTACTTCTTCATTGGGCCAATTGCCGACCCGAGCTGGCCTACCACCTGGGTCGAGGGGCTTCTCGTTTCTGAGACTCTCCCTCGACACTATCGTACTTCCGCCTCCTATTTGGAGGTCATTGCAGAACTGGAGGACCGACACTTCCACGACGGGCTTTTGCTAAAGGAGGGGATTCTTTCCACCTTCGGTCTTAGCCTGAGCCCCACCCCTCCTCTACCTAATGCTGGTAAGTCTTCCGATGACTATCAAGTACATCCCTTAGTCCTGCATGAGCCTGTTTTGCTTTCACAGTTTCCCTACTGCTAGCTGCGGCCCTGAAGAAAGGGTTTAGGCTAGAGAGGGCCGAGCTACGGGCGAGGGTTGCCTCTGCGTTAGCGATTAGAGAAGGCACGACGGCAGAGGTTACTCCAGCCAACCCGACCCCGACCGCACAGGGGTCAGTTCCTACTACCTCCGAGGCCGCCCCGTCCACAGCTGCCCAACCATGCCTTCCTCCTCCACGCTGGCGAGCCTCCTCGCCCACAGGGGGCTTGTGCCTCCCCTCTTCCAGTAAACACTTGGAGAAAAAGAGGGCGGCTCCCTCCTCAGAAGCACGCTCCGCTTCTCTGGGGAAGAAGGGGAAGAAAAGGAGAAAGAGAGCAGCTCTCAAGCCAGAGGCTTGTTCTGCTTCTTGGGCCGTTGTTCCGTACGTGGCCCCTACCGCGGACTTTCCGCTCGCCGTCCCTGTTGGAGATTCTCCGGTTTGCCGGCCGGCCATCACCCACGCCACTGCCCCTCTCCCCGAGGCTTTGGTAGATCCTCCCATCAGCCTGTCACCCGTCGACCCTTCTGCCACTTCCCATACTTCGGACGCCTTGATGTCTGACCCATCCGGAACCCTTTCCACAGAGGGTCCGACGGAGGACCAGGTGATGCATCTCTTGGTGCCCTCCCGGGCGAACCGTCGCCTTAAAATGCCCTCGGGCGAGCTGCCCGAGCACCAACAGGATCTGCGCCTGTACGGGTCAGTAGCCGATCGCTACGCCCAAGGAATCGAGGAATCCTACTTTCGGGGCTCCCGCAACAAAGCCGATGCTTTTTTCCTCAAGGCCACTCAGATATGTACAACCGGCTTAGGCCTTATACTGCGTTTTTCCCTTCTGGCTCCGTGGAATGACGTTTCTTTGGCAGTTTGTTGGAGATTGCCATGGTGTTTCCATGTCACTCCTAGCCCAGACCTCAGCTCGGACTAAGGCCGAGAGGGAGGTGCAACGCTTGCGAACGCAGCTGGCGCACTCCCAATTAGTTGCTGACGAGCCTACGCTGAACCACCTACGAGAGGAGGTTCAAGATCTGCAAGATCGGCTGGCCCAGTCGGGGGAACAACTCGAAGTGGCGCGCGGTCAACTTGAGACGGCGCAACAAGCCACTTCTGAAGCAAACCTCAAGCTTTCTACCCTGAAGCATGCCGAGCGAAACGCGCGGGTCTTACAAGCGGATGCCCAGGCCGAGTCGACCCAGGCAAAGTCTGACCTTCAGAAGGCATCAGCTGCCCTTGACTCTCTTCGAGCCCAACTGGACACCAAAGAGGCTGCTGCTTTAGCCCAGTCGCAAAGGATAATCGAGCTATCCGGGGAGCTTTCCTCCCAAGAGCAGTTGCTGCATGCTCACAAGGAGGAGCTTGAACGGCTACGAAAGGAAAGGTCCGAGTGGGAAGCCGCTCGTTCAGAGTTGACAGAGCTACGCACCCGCAGGGAGATCAAACAAGCCGACTGGGAGGTGGCTAAGTCCGAGCTGATGACGCTCCGAGTTTATAAGGAGACCGAAGAGTCCCGACGGGAGCAATACAGGCTCGAGTATATCAACGACCCTGCCCACAAGGCCGAAATTGCAAAACGGTTCATGGATGTCATGGAGCCGCAAGGGCTGAACATAGTCCGCCGGCTCAGGTTTGGCGGGTATCTGTCTCCCGATGTGCCTCCCACGGCCGTGAGCCTTGAGGACATGTGCGAGGACTTGCCTAGCGTGACCGACGAGCCCTTCAAGTGAAGGTTAAACCGTTTGTATCTTTTGCTTCTACTCGTTGCGCACTTGAGCGAGTGAAAGGTTCGGAGTGATGTAATATCTGCGCCTCGCTGACTGGAATCTCTTTATCTCCCTTTTAAAGTAATTAAGGCATGTTTCCTTCGTGAAACCGTTAGTGATTTCCAAGATTACCGAATGAAGTATCTCAATCGGGGCATTGCCTCCCTGCAAAAGTCACTGAGCCAGAGGACCAACGAGGCTCGACCTACTGTCGAGGGCTTGACCACTCGGTCGAGTTGGGAACCGGGGAACGTGGGTTGTCATGTTACTGGCCCAGCCCAAAACCCAAGGATTGGGGAGAGCTTGCTCATTTATGAGAACTTCCGTGCGCCCGTCCCATCGGGGCGATTCGTATCTCAATCTCTGACGCCCACCATAATGGGCGATGGAACAAGGCTTGAGTGACGCGACGTATCGGCCGACGAAACATCCGTCACTAGTCATAAGCGCCTCGGGCAGCGAACAACCCTTTTTCATTTACTCTGGATCTATCACTTCTTCACGCCTTCCCCTCGTGCGCCTGACCGTTCAATCATTCGGCTTACCGAGGTCCTTCACGAACGGCTGCGATACATTCCCTCTTCCTATACATAGGCGACCTCCTCCGGCTTTGCTTCTAGAGAAGACTTTACAGAACCAGACTCTTTGCCCATCTCCCATCATGTCTACCGACTCCTCTGAAGAAATTCCTTCTCTGGGAGGACTCTATGTTCTTTCGGACGACTCGCGATCCTCTCCTTCGGAGGAGATTGATCCGGAATACTCTGAAATGATGCTTCCTCCCAACTCACCCCCTTCGCCTCAGCCATTCACACCCACCTTTTCCCCTCGCGAGGATACTTCACGTAAGGGGAAAGAGCCCCTGAAGGCGGGCTCCTCCCTCCGTAAGGGAGTCTCTGATACGAGTGATTCTTCACTAAAAATTTGTCCCCAGGCGCCTCGTTCGGCTGACTTTTCATCTCCATATAGCACTCCTGCTCTTCCTCGCCGAGCGAAGCGAGCCAGGGTGCCGGCTTCTGCAGAACTTGCTGCTGTGGCACCCTCATTTTCCAGTGTGACCTCCCTTCCTGGGCACACTCTCCCTCCGCTCGGCCCCAAGGTATCGCCTTCTCCATCACCTCCCGAGCTTGCCTCTTCGCTTTCTCCAGCGCCTCCGGTTCTTGTCCCTTCTCCATCGAGAAGTTCCTCTCAAGCGCTCTCTTCGCTGAGGAAGGTTTGGGCGCCTATGCTGGCGGGGGCTCCGAAGGGAGGTGTTCATACTGTCTTTCATCATTCAACTCGTCGCGTTTCTATATGCCGACCGGCTGGCCCTACTGGCTTGACGAATGCTAGAGGGGGTACTACCATGTGCCCCCTATCAAAGCAAAAGCTAGGCATGGCCGGCTCATTGATTGCATGCTCCTTGCCCCTTTGCAAACTAAGGGTCTCCGTGGGTGAGGACGTTGCAGCCGGCTCTCCTGGGCCAGTCTCTCCACCTGCCACCACCCCCGGACATCATCTAATGACTCTTGTTCAAGTGGTGGTCTGGACGGGAAGTCTGCAAACTTCATCCAGCCGAGAGTCTGGAAACTCTGCACGGGCGAAAGCTCTTAGGCCCGACCCGCGAAACTTTAGCTTACGAAAAGTGTTGTTTTTATTTTTCTTTTCTTTCACATCTGATTTTTGCCTTCTCTTGCTGACAGATATCGCCACCCGCTTGGATTTCGGAGGAGTGGTCTGCGCTCAGAGCGCAACCTTTCGAAGCACAACACCTCATCTCTATCTTGTGGGCCGATCTGAGGGCCAAAGAGGAGGAGCGAGCCGCTAGTGCCGCGGAGCTCAGCAAACTGAAGCAGAAGCACGAGGTTCAATCGTCCGTGCTGAAGGCCGTCCAGCGGCGCCTTCGGCACCTCAAAGGCTACACTGACTCCCTGCTTCAAGGTCGGGCCCCGAAGAAGACCGGCCGAGCTCCGTGAGTTAGGATCGGGCTTTACCGAGACCCGATCGATTTCGTTCTGATTAACCAAAGAGAGACCGAGTCTCTACTTTGTAATTGCCCTTGATAATAAAATGCTACTTTTTCGTATATGTCTGATGTTTGTGAGTCAGTAATCCGAACAACGTTAATAACCGGCACGAGGGCTTTCCTTACCTAAGTCTCCCCCGCTCTTGGTGTTCATGATCGTCGCGGGCATTAGGATT
>JAGFNQ010002301.1:239989-295682 GCA_024364735.1 Boesenbergia rotunda | reverse complement strand
ACTCAGGAATGGTAGTCTCCAGCTTGTTCATCCGATAGTTCATCACAAATTGTGAATAACTTTTGGGTAAACAATGCAGAATTAAGTCAATACTTAGTTCATGATCCATTGCAAAACCGAGTGTGCCCAGTCGCTCAATGTACCCCAACATCTTCAACACAAACTGTGAGACAGAAGTGTCTTCCTGTATCTTAGAGGTGAAGAGGAGTCTGGAGACCTCGAACCTTTCGGATCTCGCCTGCTCGTCAAATAACACATGAAGATGGAAGATGATGGTATAAGCATCCATATGCTCATGCTGCTTTTGCAGCTCAGGTACCATAGCGGCCAGCATGATGCAACTCGCAAGTTCAGAATCGGTCACATGTTTCTGATAGGCCACTAACTGGTCTGGAGTTGCATTTTCTGGAGGACGGTTGGGAAGTTGATCTTCAAGGACATAAACAAGCTTCTCTGCCTTGAGGACTATCCTCAGATTTCGAAGCCAGTCCATGAAGTTTGGCCCAGTCAGTTTATTAGTGTCCAAAATGGAACGCAAATTCAGAGAAGACATGATCGAGTGATTATCCTAGAAATACAAATTGAGCTTATGTGATAAGAATGATAAAGAATGCATCAACATACATTAATTAAATCCTATTTATTTTTTGAATTGAATAACCCTTTTTATCAATTCGGGAGATCGTAGGAACAACCATGGCTGTGGCCATCAAGTTATTCTTAGCTATGAAGGTAGGTAATTATACCGATTAAATATCACATATATGTAACTATCACTTTATGCTATCAACTAATTGAATGTTTGCATAAATCATTGGGTTGTTAACTCATTAACAAGTATGCAACATATACATAACACCCAACTGCACCTCTCTTTACATCGACCTTGGCTGTGGCACAACAAATCGATGCTCCAAGCTTAAGGCTGACCCATTAATCAAGAAATAGTTTTAATATGGTTGGAGCTCATTCAACCGTTTAGTCAGGCTTGGATGTGTCCAACAACCAAAACTAAGGATTGACCTCTGACTCCAACTATATTAATCATAAACTAATTCCATGGTTTGAACATGTTGAGGTTCAAGCCGGGCATGGATGTGTCCATCAACCCAAACGAGAAACAAAACTCCGGTTCTAACCATATTAATGGAAGGTGTTGGCCTTAATATTTTGTAAGGGGTTTTGGGTCTCATCCTTTCTTTTCTAAGCACATTCATGACATATAATTATGTTATGTACTAACGATTTCCTTAATAAACTATGTATGTGACTTAATTTATCAAGTCTCATTAATTGAATTAGGAACCGGATTTCCTAATTCTAATTTCATACTTTATTCAAGGAATTGTTTTGGGAAACAATTTCTTAAATTGTCATAATCAATTTCGAAATAATATGTTTAAGACTTTGATTTCTCTAAATCAAATCTTATTAAATTAAGAGACAGATTCCCTTAATTCAACCGCATATTATTTTCATGAAAATCTTATTTAAGAAAACTCTATAGGAAACCATTTTCCTAATTAATTTTGGAGACAATAATATGTAAGAGCATCACCTCTTAAATCAAATAAGGAAATTATCGTTTGAGAATCACCTCAAATTTTCCAAGATTTGATTACATATTTTATTTATGGATTTATTAATTACAAAAATTATTTTCTTTGGGTGGCTCCCCGAGGCTCAGATACCCAAAAAAAGAAATTTTTGTAAATCTAATTTGGTCCGCTCCCCGAGGCGTAACCAAATTAAACATGACAATTTTATTCAAAATAGGAGATTAAATTACAACAACTAACTTTAAATTGGACGGCTCCCCGAAGCTCAATCCAAAATAAAGAATTTTGTTAATAATTTAAAACCAATTCGAATTTAATTGTCAATTAATAATCCATAAATTTGTCTAGACTTTCTTGAAAGAAAGTGCCCAAAATTGCGAGATTTCATAATAGATTTTCAGAATAATTGTAAGTTTCTGGTACAAAGAAAACTTACATATTTCCAAAATTAGAAAATTTCCAAAATAGGAAATTTCCGAAATTGGAAAGTTTCCAAAAAATAGGAAGTTTTCACAATTATCATAAAATTTCAGAAACTAGGATATTTCAAAAGTTTGCGAAATTTCATGAGGATTTCCAAACTTTAAAATTCCTAGATCTAAAATTTATCATAATTGGAAAGTTTCCATAATTGGAAAATTTTTTAAAATTGAGATCATGCTAAAGTTTTCCGCAAAACAATTATATGATTATGTCGAACACTAACAGGCTCTGATACCACTGTTGGGACCGGGGGCATGTTGACATGGATACGGGTTCGTTATTTTAAAATTTAATTACGTGCAGCGGAAGGTTTAGCATAAATAATTTCTCAAATTATTTTAACCACGTATCTAGCATGCAACCTTATGTTGTGGAGACATGATCATACATTTAAAATTTTGCAGAAATAAACTAATTTACTTAATACCTCGCGTAACTCGTAGAAAGGGACGAGATCCAATCGTAGCGTCCCTTGGAAGCTCCGCCTCTATTCGCGTCCACGCCGAGTTTTCTTCGGGATGTCTTCGCAAAGCCACGAGTTTCGTGCCGACAAGAACTACTAGATTCTCCAAAGGCACGACAAGAATACCAAGAGAGAGATGGGAAGACTAACCACCAAACGAAGAACGGAATCAAGATTCCGGGAGGAAGGAAGGAGAGGGAAAGAGGCTAGGCAAGAATCCTTGATCTCTTGGATTAATTTCCAAGCCTTGCCTTGGTACCTTTATATAGTAGCCTCTTAATCGCCAAGTCTCCTCTTAACGGAATAAATTTTTCATAAGAAATTTATCTTATAAATTTTTCTATGAATTATTCCGTTATGCTAAGTTTTTATTATAACTTAATTTATAATAAAACCAACCATGTCTCCCCTTTTATTATGGAAAGAAATTTCTTTATATAAATTTCTTTATCATGGTAAATCAATCCATTATTGATTTTATAAAATAAAATAAACCAATCCATGGTTCATTTTAATTTCCATGAAAAATAAATCCCTTTATATAAATTTCTTTATATAAATTTTTTTATATAAATTTTTTTCTCCATAATTTTATAAAACAAACCACGCGGGGTTTATTTTATAATTTGAACTAAACAATTTGGTTCTCCCCTATTATTGTGGCCGGCCAAACAAAGAGGGTGGGGACCCTCTTTGGCCGGCCAAACCCAACCCGAAACCGTACGAATTAAACTCATTTAATTCGTCCAATAAATCTTCAAAAGACTTAGCCATTTTATGCTTCCGATGCGTCTCTGAAAATTCAGATTTGACTTATCTCTCTTGATCGGAAAATCTAATTTTCAACTCGTTTTAAATCCCTCGGATTACTCGTAGTGCGTGTGACTAAATAGGCTTTCGATTTATGTTGGTCGTCTATAATCAACCAATTATAGAACGATCATGAGTGGCACCTAATAGTACATCATGATCCCCAATTAATCGAAAGATCAACGGTTGACCTCAGAAATAATTCTGAAACCCTTCAGCTGCTTTAATGAATCGTGCCTCATTCCCTTCACCATCTTATACCCACTTGGTTCAGGACACGGTCTATTTATGTCAGTCCCCACTAGGCTGACTATGTCACACCTAGCCCAAGAAATGTCTTTCTCGTCCAACGGATTCTAATTACTCTCATGTATTTCAGAGATTCATACTCTGAACATGTCATGCTCTGGCCAGAGGCTTCGAGTAACAATCCGATGATAGGCCTTGGGTATACATCTCCTCGTAAGGAGTGGTGAATCCTTTGTAGGCTGTTCAAACATCTTCGGGCACTTCGGCTTATACCCAATCATCCTGGGTCCACACCTCCTTGGAGATGCGTGCTTAAGATGTCAAAGTATAAGTCTTCATGACCAAGATGACTTGAACACCGTAAGTCAAAGGAACATCGCACTTAAGCTGCAGTAAGAACTTCATTGACATATCTATATGTAGATTACCATATGAAGTATTACAGCTAGTCACTCCAATGAACTAGTTCCCTTAACTAGCATTCATGTTTATCTCCGGACATCCCAATGTCACCAGCCAGTGAGAATCAGCTGATTAGATAATAACCCATGCTAGTCTCCACAGAATTGATAGTGTCCGTATTTATCAATTCATCGACTAGAGACAATTTCAATACTTCACAATTGCACATGTAGAGATAATCACTAGTTGTGAATTCATCACAATTCTCTTATGCTGTGAATTATATTGCGGACATTCAGTAAATGAGTTTAAGATTTCAATCAAATACACGAACATGTATACTCAAATAGTGAATATTCATTTATTAAAGTAAATGATTACAATCATAAGGCGATTGCCTTATGACACTTCTCTCATATTACTAACAGAAAGCGCAGGTACGCCGATTGGAAATCCACCAGGTTGGCACTAGCTCGGCGCAAGCGTCAGGGCCCCAGATTAGTTTCGGACCACAGGATTTACAGGGATTGGAGGTCCCACATGATGACGCCCTGGTCTTCACAGCTGTCATCGCCAATTACCAAGTCCACTGGACTATCGTGGACACTGGCAGCTCGGTCAATATACTCTACAAGAAAGCCTTCGACCAGCTACAGATCGAGATGTCCCAACTGGAGTTGGTGGCAACCCCGTTGTTTGGGTTCACAAGGAACCAGGTTCATCCCATTGGTCAGATTCACTTGGCCATCTCGTTGGGTGAGGAACCACTGAAGAGGACCAGATGGTCCACCTTTTTGATAGTGGACGCCCCCTCGGCCTACAACGCCATTTTGGGCCGACCAACCCTCAATGAGTTCAGGGCGGTCACCTCGATCTTCTACCTCAAGATTAAATTCTCAGTCAGCAACAAGGTAGGAGAAGTCAGAGGAGATCAGAGGGTGGCCCGGAGATGTTACATGGATGACGTCCGGGTGGAGGGCCAGAAGGCCCCGCACCCCTTTTCAAGCTGCAATATGGTACAGGCCTCCCCTTGGACTGATCTACGCGATGACAAGGAGGAAGTCCAGCTGCTTCCCGAGCGGGAGGAGGCCCGGATCAAGATAGCCGCTGGACTACCAACTGAGCTGAAAGAGCCCCTGCTGGAATGCATGACCAGGAACCAAGATGTGTTCGCCTGGTCAATCAAGGAGTTGAAAGGCGTCCGACTAGAGGTAGCCGAGCACCACCTCCATGTATATCCTAACACCCGGTCGATCAAGCAACGGAAGCGAGATTTCTGCACTGAGTAGAATAAGGTGATCCAGGCCGAGATCGAGAAGTTGCTGGAAGCCGGACACATTCGGGAAGTCCAATTCCTATCCTGGCTAGCCAATGTGGTGTTGGTGGCCAAATCGGACAATAAGTGGAGGGTTTGCATCGACTTCCGGGACCTCAACCGAGCCTACCCGAAGGATTGCTACCCTTTGCCCCGGATCAATCAAATGGTCGATTCGACCGCGGACAACGAGCTCATCTCCATGCTGGACGCATATCAAGGTTACCACCAGGTGCCCCTGGCTGCTGAGGATCAGGAGAAGGTTAGCTTCATCATAGCTGACGGCACTTACTGCTACACGATCATGCCGTTTGAATTGAAAAATGTTGGAGCTACGTACCAGAGAATGATGAATATGGTCTTCCAATTGCAGATCAGCCAGAATATTGATGTATATGTGGACGACATCCTGATTAAGTCCAGCCGAGCGAGGGACCTGGTGGCTGGCGTGGAGGAAACCTGCCAGACTTTGCGCAGGTATGGACTCAAGCCGAATCCTGCTAAATGTCTTTTTGGAGCCCAGAGCGGGAAGTTCCTCGGGTACATAGTGACCGAGAGGGGCATCGAGGCCAACCCCAGCAAAGTAAGGGCCCTGAAGCCTGAGGTTGGGGAGGTTTTATCTGTGTATTTGGCTGCCTTAGCCGAGTCAGTGAACATGGTCTTGGTCAGGCAGGAGGGAGATGAGCAGCATCCTATGTATTTTTTCGCCCATTTACTGAAAGGAGCCGAGTGCAGGTACATGACACTCGAGAAGTTGGCGTATGTATTGTTGTTAGTCACGCGAAGGCTCCGGCTTATTTCCTCCACACCCAATAGTGGTCCTAACCAACAATAACCTGGGTTGGGTGGCCTCAAACCCAGAGGCATCAGGCCGACTGATTAAGTGGACAACTGATCTGAGTGAATATGATATCCAATACCAAGTCTGGTCGGCTATCAAAGCGCAAGCCTTGGCAGATTTTTTTGAGTGAGTTGCATTCGGAAGAAGCTAAAGAGGCCTGGCAGGTTTATGTGGATGGCTTGTCAGCCCGGCCAGGCAGTGGGATCATCATCTTGATGTTTTCCCAAAGGGGGAGCAATTGCATCTATCTGTCTAACTAGAATACCAAGCCACAAACAATAAAGCCGAGTATGAAGCCCTTATAGTTGGGTTGCAGGCTGCCAAGCATGTGGGAGTCACCCGGGTAATACTATACTCCGATTCTCAGCTGGTCACCCAACACATCTCTGGTCGGTTCGAAATCAACAACGACTGGTTGCAGGCCTTTGTGGAGGCCTATGAGAAATTGAAAGTCGGGTTCCAGGAGGTGCAGATATAGAAAATCCCCAGGGAAAGCAACTTTAGGGCAGATGAGCTGGCCAAGTTGGCAAGCTCGGTCGGCTCTTGGGTACTTCCTCAATCGAGTGGTCAAGCGATGATGGTGATGCATGTGGAGCAGCAGACTGAGCTGGAGCTGGGGACAGACTAGAGGGCATCGCTCATTGCATATCTAATAGAAGGGGTCCTCCCAGCCAATCGGGAGGAAGCCCGACTCCTCAAAAAATGGGTCATACAGTACTCAATGGTTGGGGATGTGTTGCACAAAAGTGCCTTTGCCTGACCCCTTCTTAAGTGTTTGGGTGAGGAAGACGTTGATTATGTGCTGAGGGAGATACATATGGATTCTGCAGAAGTCATGTGGGAGCCCGAGCCGTGGCCAGGAAGGCACTATTGGCCGGGTATTATTGGCCGACTCTGCAGAAGGACGCAGACAAGATGGTTTCTACCTTCCTATCCTGTCAGAAGCATAACTGTTGTTTTGATAATGGCAACATAGGTCAAACCCGTGTTTTGATAATGGCAACATAGGTCAAAAGTTAAGTCTTTCTTGTTTTCTAACAAGTTAATCTAGTGTGCAGGAAAAGCCCTAGCGAAGGACTGCTAGGCACTGGCAAAGGAATGCCAGGAAAGAAAGCCCTAGCAAAGGATTGCTAGGCAACTGGCGAAGGACTGCCAGTATCAAGCCCTAGCGAAGGACTGCTAGGCTCCAGGCGAAGGACAGCCTGGGACTAAAGCCCTAGCGAAGGACTGCTAGGCAACTGGCGAAGGACTGCCAGTTTACAAGACCTGACAAAGGACCGTCAGGCAAAAGTCCAACCAGAGGAACGGTTGGCATCAGGTAAATTCTCCCGAGAGGAGTAGGTGAGGACGCGTTCCCCGTTGAGGGAACAGTAGGCGTCGGTTCAACCTAGGGCTCCATTTTGGAGACCAAAGTCAGAACCAAGACAGCTAAGGCTGTATAAACAAATACTTTATTGCTTTATTGTGTTTTTGACTAACCCTGGATGCAGGACCAAAGGAAGGAGTGTCTGTAGCTCAGATAGCCTCAAAGGAATGAGGTAGTAGCTAAGTAGGGCGCCCAGAGTGTCCCGGGCGCCCCCAAGGTACATACAAAACATGTCAAAGGAAAAAGGGCTCGAATAGCTGCTGGGCGGGGCGCCCTCGTGCTCCCGGGCGCCCCCTGCGTCCCGGGCGCCCCCATGCGCATACATCGAACCCGAACCCCTCGAAGCCAAGCGAAGCCAAAGGATAGAGTTTGACCCGGTCAATCCGGGCGCCCCGAGCGCTGCGGGCGCCCCGGTCAAAGCGAATTCAGACGATCAGACGCGACCGAGACTTTGGCGGATCGAAGGCCACGTGGGGGGCGCCCCCGACATCCCGGGCGCCCCCAGGCCCTATATAAGGGACCTTCGACCAAGGCTTCAGTACAACTGTTCTCTCAACGTCCCAACGATCTTCTACGCTCGTGCCTTGCTCCGGAAACACTCCAACTCGAGCCGACGACGTCCCGCTGCCCCGAACAAGTCAATACACTCCGGACGTCGGTAACAAAGATCGAAATTTTAATATTATTATTTTATTACACTTATTTGTAATCAAATATTGTAAACTGTTTTGCGTGTATATAGAATTGTCCAAAGTAAACGGTCAACGACCGTGGGCCTTGGAGTAGGAGTCGACACAGGCTCCGAACCAAG
Organism: Boesenbergia rotunda; assembly: GCA_024364735.1. NCBI lineage: Eukaryota > Viridiplantae > Streptophyta > Magnoliopsida > Zingiberales > Zingiberaceae > Boesenbergia > Boesenbergia rotunda. The sequence goes on along the minus strand of JAGFNQ010002301.1, from coordinate 287,383 downwards.
TAAATCGACTGTGTCTGTGTGTTGTTTTTAAATTTCCGCTGTGCAATTGCTCTTTACGAATTTCCGAACGATTACCGATATTCACCCCCCCCCCTCTATCGGTTTTCTCGATCCAACAAGTGGTATCAGAGCGGGAAAGTTCAAACTTGGTGCAACCACCAGTTTGAAAATTTCTTTTTGGATTTTCCTTATTATTTTTGAATTTTTTTTCGTTCGAATTTTTTTTCTCCCGTTAATCAAGATTGGTGCAACACCCTCGATATTTTATTTCCCTTATCCAGCACTACTAATCCAAGACCTATTCTTGGAAAATTTATTTTTCTGTTAGTTTTTTTTTTCAGATTAAAATGGCCATGCAAGAGGGATTCAGCACCGCCAGACCTCCACTTTTCAGTGGAGAAGACTTTTCTTACTGGAAAAGTCGTATGGAGGTCCACCTGAAAACTCAGGTGGATATGTGGATCATCATCCAGTCCGGTCTGGAGATCCCCAAAGACGCCGAAGGACAACCACAAAGCTACTCCGAATGGGACAACTCCCTTAAACGCAAGATCAAAGCCAACGCAAAAGCAACACAAACCCTACAATGCGGGCTGACGAAAGAGGAGCTGAACCGCGTGGGCCCCTTCAACAGTGCAAAGGAGCTATGGACAAAACTGATCGAGCTGCACGAAGGGAGTTCGGATATTCGGATCAGTAAGAGGGATCTGCTACTAAACAAACTCTACACCATCAAGATGACCGACAATGAAACAGCAGCCCAGCTCCACGCACGAATCCAAGAGGTAATGAACGGTCTTCACACAATAGGTCACAAGGTGGAAAACCGTGACCTAATCAGGTATGCCTTAAACGATTTCCCTAGAAACACCTTGTGGGCATCTATGGTAGATGCATACAAGGTCTCTAGGGATCTTTCTAAAATAAAATTAGATGAATTGTTTTCCGAACTAGAACTGCACGAACAAACTAACACCAACGTGGTCGAGAAAGGTATTGCTTTCGTTGCAGGTAAAACTGGAAGGACAACAAAGAAGAAGACTGAACCCAAACCTGAGTCTAACTCAGACTCAGACTCAGAAGACGAAGAAGGAGAACAAACTAAGCTGGTCCGACTCGCTCGAAGCTACTACAAGGAGTTGAAGAACCGAACCAACAAACGAAAAACCGGCCGAAGAAAGGACGAACCAGCTGAACCCGCAAATAAGCCTAATGTGACCTGCTACGAGTGCAAGAAAAAGGGCCACTACAAGTCAGAGTGCCCTAACCTAAAGGAGACAAAAAGGACGAGAAGAAAGAAGGCACTGCAAGCAACCTGGGACGAATCATCCTCAGAAGAAGAAGAAGAGACACCCCAGTCCAACCTCCTAGCTCTGACCGCCTCAGATAAAGATGAGATTGAGTCAGAAACAGAACAAGAGGACGGCGAGCTGACCTTCACAGAAGACGGAGAAATTAAGGTAACTGGTTTTAATAGATTGCAATTAAGTGAGTTAATTTCATTTCTTTCTCGAGATTTGGCCAAATCCAAACTCCGACTCGAATCCCTCCGACAGGAAGTAAAACTCCTGAAAGAGGGAGCTGACTCTAAACCCTTAACCGAGAAGGTTCAGGAAGGAACTCTTACTCAAGTTAAAAAACTTGAAAAGGAAAACTCCTCCCTGAAAACTCAGGTTAAGGATCTTAGATCACCATTAGAACGATTTACATCTGGTTCCAAAGGTCTTGACATGATCCTTGGAAAACAGAAATCAGTTCTAAATCGATCCGGATTGGGCTATAGAACCAAATCTCGGCAAAGATCATACTTTGCTGTACTGAATCAGTCCAGAGGTAAAATTCAGGCATGGGTACCCATACTATACTTGAACAAACCGACTGGATCAAATCAGTATTGGATCCCCAAGGACAAGATTCGCATCTTGCCCAACCATCACCGTGGCTTTAGTCCAGGGGGAGCCAAACTGAAAACTATTTTCATTATTAGATAACCTTGTTATTCTTGATTTAAATTGCTTGATTGATTGGTTATTTAATTTCTGCAATATACCATGCTTAGACTTAGGCTAGCTTAAGGACTAAACAAACTTAGCTGAAATTTGACAACATAGTATTGGGTGGAGGTGAGATGATAGTACGTTAGGGAAGCCAATTTGGCGGAACTAGCCGAAGCTACCGATCCAAAACCCAAACTAGTTAGACCAGAAATTTTTCAAAGAATTTTTGAAAATGAAATTTCATTAAAAGGCTTTGTCAAGGAAAGGGTGGATGATCCCATAAGGCTACAGCCAAAGAAGGCCTAGTGCCTCGCCACGACCTGGAAGCCAATTTCTGAAATTCAAATTCAAATTTTTTTTTTGTCAAATTCGAATCTAACACAAAATTTCAGTTATTTGTAGATTTAAACATTTTTGTTAAAATTAATTGTTTTCAAAATTAATTAAGTTGTTAAATTTAATTGTTTTCAAAATTAATTAAGTTTTTAAAATTTAATTGTTTTCAAAATTAATCAAAATTTTCAAAATAATTTTAACTATCAAAACCTGTCTCACAAAACCTATAAGGTTAACGTGATTGAAAACCCTAGATTTGGGTGAGACAGACTAGGCAGTGAAACTCAATTTAAGCTATTCCTGATTCTAATTGGATCCAAATCAAGAAAATTCTTTATGCGTAGGAACATAAAGATTTGGACCAATGGATGTTGGATAGCGGTTGCTCCAGACACATGACTGGAGATAAATTGAAGTTCACCAAGCTCAAACGCAAAAACCTAGGCTCAGTGGCATTTGGCAATAATGCCACACTCAAGGTAATTGGGTCAGGTAATATTGAGCTTAAATCTGATTTCATTATTAAGAATGTTCTATTGGTTGAAAACTTTAATTTTAACTTGCTTAGCATAAGTCAGTTATGTGATTCTGGTTATATAGTTACTTTCAACAATTCTAACTGCCTGATCAGAAATGAACAAGACTCAGAAATCATACTTAAGGGCACTAGGAAAAATAATGTATACACTATAAATCTTCCCCTTATACCCAAATGTATGTTAACACAATTAGAACAAACAAACCTCTGGCATAGGAGATTAGGTCATACCAATTTGAGAACTATCTCAAAAATTACCCAACTTGGCTTAATCAAAGGTATCCCCAAAATCAAAAATAATGAAAACCTAATATGTGAATCATGTAATCAAGGTAATCAAACCAAATCCAATCACAAACTAATCCAGTCTGATTTAACTCAAACCACACTTGAGCTCCTGCACCTTGACCTATTTGATTCACATGGAGCCAAGTCACTAAGCAGAAACCGACACTGCTTAGTAATAGTTGATGATTACTCTAGGTTTACCTGGGTTAGGTTCCTAAAAACTAAAGATGAAATCCTAAACCTATTTATTGAATTCTGTAAACTAATTGAAAATCAAAACGACACTAAAATAAAAAGACTTAGGAGTGATCACGGGGGAGAGTTTGAGAATCAACGGTTTGAGGAATTCTGTAAGGTAAATGGGTATTTACATGAATTTTCATGTCCTAGAACCCCCCCCCCCAACAAAATGGGATAGTCGAGCGAAGGAATAGAACATTACAAGAAGTCGCTAGGGCTATGCTCAACGAATTTAAACTAGCAAACCAATTTTGGGCAGAAGCAACTAGTACAGCCTGTTATATCCAAAATAGGGTTTTGATTAACAAACGACACAACAAAACCCCCTATGAACTGTACTACCATAGACTCCCAAACCTACATTACCTAAGGGTCTTTGGGTGCAAAGTCCATATCCTAAACACCAAAGACTATTTAGGAAAATTTCAATCCAAGTCAAACCCAGGTATTTTTCTAGGATATTCAACCACAAGTAGAGCCTATAGAGCTTACAACAAACAAACTAAGAAAATTGAAGAAACAACAAACTTAATTTTCGATGAAGAAATCAATTCAACATCTAATAATCCAGACCCAATTTCATCAAACTCTGACCAAGAAAATAATGAACAAATTATTGAACCATTAATTGAACCCTTACACGAACTAACTATTGAACCAATGAATGAGTCAACCGAACCAAGTATTGAACCAACAAATGAACCAGCCCAAAGAGTCGACTCAAACAGTGAACCAAACCGATCAGCCGGACCTGAGGCTGAACCAAGTTCTAGGAGAACCAAGAAACCCAGACTTAGTCACCCAACCGATCAAATTGTGGGTGATCCAACTCTAGGGGTCAGAACTAGATCCTCCTATAGAAACCTTAGTCAAATAGCTATGATATCGAAAATAGAACCCAAAACTATAGATGAAGCCTTACCTGACCCTGATTGGATCATAGCTATGCAAGAAGAATTAGCCCAATTTGAGAGAAACCAAGTCTGGGAACTAGTGCCTAAACCTGAAGGCAAATCCATCATAGACACTAAGTGGGTCTTTCGAAATAAGCTAAACGATCAAGGTGAAATAGTTAGAAATAAAGCCCGCTTAGTAGCTAAGGGATTCAGTCAAGTAGAGGGACTAGATTACGATGAAACTTACGCCCCAGTAGCTAGACTTGAGTCCATTAGAATGTTGTTAGCCTTTGCATCCCATAAAGGATTTAAGTTATATCAAATGAATGTAAAGTCAGCCTTCTTAAATGGATTCATTAAAGAAGAAGTTTATGTAGGACAACCCCCAGGGTTTGAGGACTTAGATAAACCTAACCATGTTTACAAACTAACCAAAGCATTATATGGGCTAAAACAAGCACCTAGGGCCTGGTATGAACGATTATCAACCTATTTAACTTCTAAAGAATTTAAACAAGGCCAAATTGACTCAACATTATTTATTAAAACCCTAGGAAAAGATATATTTATTGCCCAAATTTACGTAGATGACATAATTTTTGGATCCATCAACACCAACTTTCTAAAAGAATTTGTCAAGATAATGGAAGATGAATTTGAAATGAGTTTAGTTGGTGAGCTTACATTTTTTCTAGGACTACAAATCAAACAAACTAGGGATGGTAACTATGTTCATCAATTCAAATATGCTAAAGAGTTAATAAAGAAATTTAAAATGGATAACTCTAAAAGCATAAGTACCCCCATGGCCACTAATATAAAAATAGATAGTGACCCTGATGGTAAACCAGTAGACCTTAAACTCTATAGGAGTATGATAGGTAGCCTACTGTATCTTACAGCCAGTAGACCTGATATTCTCTTTGCTGTAGGGATGTGTGCTAGATACCAAACCTGTGCTAAGGAAACGCACTTAGCAGCCCTAAAAATAATACTGAGATATGTAAAGGGCACCCTAAATGTAGGGATTTGGTATCCTAGGACCTCAACTTTTGCTTTAACTGGATACTCAGATTCTGACTATGCTGGCTGTAAGTTAGATAGAAAGAGCACAAGTGGAAGCTGCCAACTATTAGGTCAGAGTCTAGTTAGTTGGTGCAGCAGAAAACAACACTGTGTAGCTCTATCCACAACTGAAGCTGAGTATGTGGCATTAGGAGAGTGTGTGGCTCAACTTTTGTGGATGATGCACACACTTAAGGACTTCCAGCTCAACTACACCCAAACTCAAGTATTTATTGACAATATAAGTTCAATTAATTTAACTAAGAACCCAATCCAACACTCCAGAACCAAACATATAGAAGTCAAACATCATTTTGTAAGAGACCATGTAACCAGGGATGAAATAGTACTCAAGTATATTGAATCTAAATCCAACCTAGCTGATATATTCACAAAGCCCTTACCTGAGTCTGAGTTCAGCTCACTAAGAAGGCAGTTAGGATTGTGTTCTGTAGAATAGAGTATCTCAAATTTTTTACTGCTCTACTTGATTCCAAAAATCAGTTTTCTAAAAATAGATTTTGAAAAACTGCTTTACTTGATTTCAAAATCAATTTTCATTTTTTTTACTTAGTTTTATTGCAAAACTACCCCCTTTAAAAAATTAGGTTTTTTTCGAAAATGGACTTAGCCTAGGCCCTAACCCTAGAACTGCATGCACCTATAGACTTAGAAGTCAACATCTCACAAGCACCTTAGGGTACTTTTGATTGATAATCTAGAAAGGGTTGAGATGCTTAGGTCTTTGCCTTAATTCAAGATGCTTTAAGTCAGTGCATCTGCAGTAATTGGGGCACTAAATACAACTTAAACAGCAATCGAGTTAAGTGTCAAGTTTAGAAAATCTAACTTGAACAGAAACACTTAACTTGACTAACCCTAGCAAAAACTACTGTTTATAATAGTTAGTAAGTAGCTAATTGGGTTAGACAGGTCGCTACAGAGAAAATTGATTGATTTAGTATAAATCTAATTATGAATTGCTTCAGTACAGTAAATTATTATTTATTTCCTTTATGCAAACATATTTATCTTGTTTTGATATATGGCAAAGGGGGAGAGATAGGAAAGGAAAGAGAAAAATTACTTTTACTTTTTCCAAAATTTTTCCTTTATTCAAAAAGGTTCAAAAATATACTTATCCTTTATTCAAAAGCTTAAACTTTTTGAAGAAGTACTTAAGTTCTTAAAGCTTTCAAAATTTTGCCTAAGTACTCCAGTTTCAAAAGTTCTTAAAGCTTTCAAAATTTTGCCTAAATACTCTAGTCTCAAAATTTTTATTAAAGCTTTCAAAATATTGCTAAGTACTCTAGCCTCAAAATTTTTATTAAAGCTTTCAAAATATTGCTAAGTACTCCAGCCTTAAAATTTTTATTCAAGCCTTCAAAATTTTGCTAAGTACTCTAGCCTTTCAAAAGTTTCTTACTTAAGCTTGTCAAAAATTTTCTAGGTACTCTAAAGCTTAAAGTTTTTCAAAACTGTATTAAAACTGAAATTCTTACTTAAGCTAACATTTTCAAAAAGTCTTCAAGTACAAATAAAGTTTTTTAACCCCACGAATTTTTGAAAAATCTAGGGGGAGGTGCCTTCCAGGGGGAGGGAACAAAAGTTAAAAATTTTTCATGTTTTGCTTAAACTTAACTTTTTGAACTAGGGTTGCCATAAATCAAAAAGGGGGAGATTGTTGGTGCAGAATGCACCTAAGTCAAACCCGTGTTTTGATAATGGCAACATAGGTCAAAAGTTAAGTCTTTCTTGTTTTCTAACAAGTTAATCTAGTGTGCAGGAAAAGCCCTAGCGAAGGACTGCTAGGCACTGGCAAAGGAATGCCAGGAAAGAAAGCCCTAGCAAAGGATTGCTAGGCAACTGGCGAAGGACTGCCAGTATCAAGCCCTAGCGAAGGACTGCTAGGCTCCAGGCGAAGGACAGCCTGGAACTAAAGCCCTAGCGAAGGACTGCTAGGCAACTGGCGAAGGACTGCCAGTTTACAAGACCTGACAAAGGACCGTCAGGCAAAAGTACAACCAGAGGAACGGTTGGCATCAGGTAAATTCTCCCGAGAGGAGTAGGTGAGGACGCGTTCCCCGTTGAGGGAACAGTAGGCGTCGGTTCGACCTAGGGCTCCATTTTGGAGACCAAAGTCAGAACCAAGACAGCTAAGGCTGTATAAACAAATACTTTATTGCTTTATTATGTTTTGGACTAACCCTGGATGCAGGACCAAAGGAAGGAGTGTCTACAGCTCAGATAGCCTCAAAGGAATGAGGTAGTAGCTGAGTAGGGGGCCCGGAGTGTCCCGGGCGCCCCCAAGGTACATACAAAACATGTCAAAGGAAAAAGGGCTCGAATAGCTGCTGGGCGGGGCGCCCCCGTGCTCCCGGCGCCCGCGCTGCTCCCGGGCGCCCCCTGCGTCCCGGGCGCCCCCATGCGCATACATCGAACCCGAACCCCTCGAAGCCAAGCGAAGCCAAAGGATAGAGTTTGACCCGGTCAATCCAGGCCCCGAGCGCTGCGGGCGCCCCGGTCAAAGCGGATCCAGAGGATCAGACGCGACCGAGACTTTGGCGGATCGAAGGCCACGTGGGGGGCGCCCCCGACATCCCGGGCGCCCCCAGGCCCTATATAAGGGACCTTCGACCAAGGCTTCAGTACAACTGTTCTCTCAACGTCCCAACGATCTTCTACGCTCGTGCCTTGCTCCGGAAACACTCCAACTCGAGCCGACGACGTCCCGCTGCCCCGAACAAGTCAATACACTCTGGACTTCGGTAACGAAGATCGAAATTTTAATATTATTTTTTTATTGCACTTATTTGTAATCAAATATTGTAAACTGTTTTGCGCGTATATAGAATTGCCCAAAGTAAACGGTCAACGACCGTGGGCCTTGGAGTAGGAGTCGACACAGGCTCCGAACCAAGTAAATCGACTGTGTCTGTGTGCTGTTTTTAAATTTCCGCTGTGCAATTGCTCTTTACGAATTTTCGAACGATTACCGATATTCACCCCCCCCCCCTCTATCGGTTTTCTCGATCCAACAATTACTGCCTTCCTCACCGACCGGTGGAGATGATGAAGTCATCCGCAGTCTCCTACTCATTCGACCAATGGGGCATGGATATCGTGGGACCATTCCCAATCGCTGCAGCTCAGAAGAGATTCCTGTTGGTAGTTGTGGATTATTTTTCTAAGTGGATAGAAGCTGAGGCCCTGACACGTATCACCGAGCAGGTCGTGATCAAGTTCTTATGGCAAAACCTCTTGTGTCGGTATGGAATCCCCAATAGGCTTGTCTCGGACAATGGAAGACAATTCCAGGGTCGAAAAATACAAGAATAGTGCTCGCCTTATGGCATCCAGCAGGCTTTTACTTCTGTGGCATACCCACAGAGTAACGGCCAGGCAGAAGTGGCTAATTGGGAGATCCTGAGGGGTTTGAAGACCAAACTGGATCATGCAGGAGGAACTTAGGTGGATGAGCTGCCGATTGTCTAGTGGGCTCTGCGGACCACACCTAAAGAAACTACGGGTCACACGCCCTTCCAGCTAGTCTACAAAAGTGAGGCTATGGTGCCGGTCGAAGTCGAATGCGAGTCCAACCGGAGAAGGGCTTACGACGAAGATAACCCGGAAAAGGAGGCGTCTGGAGTTAGATCTGTTGGGACCGGGTGCATGTTGACATGGATGCGGATTCGTAATTTCAAATTTATTTATGCTAAACCTTCCGCTGCACGTAAATTGAACCAAAAACTTGGTTCTCTCTCTTTTTTGTGGCCGGCCAAGCAAAGAGGGTGGAGGCCCTCTTTGGCCGGCCCATCCAAGCCAAGCCCCAATGAATTAAACTTATTTAATTCATCTATTAAGTCTTCAAAAGACTTAGCCATTTTACGCTTCCGATGCGTCTCTGAAAAATTCAGATTCGACTTATCGTTTGGCTCAACCAAACTTAATCTCTCTTGATTGGAAAATCCAATTTTCAACTCGTTTTAAATCCCTCGGATTACTCATAGTGCGTGTGACTAAATAGGCTTTTGATTTATGTTGGCCGTCTATAATTAATCAATTATAGAACGATCATGTGTGGCACCTAGTAGTACATCATGATCCCCAATTAATCGAAAGATCAACGGTTGACCTCAGAAACAATTCTGAAACCCTTCAGCAGCTATAATGAATCGTGCCCTATTCCCTTCACCATCTTATACCCACTTGGTTCAGGACATGGTCTATGTGTGTCAGCCCCCACTAGGATGACTACGTCACACCTAGCCCAAGTAACGTTTTCTCGTCCTACGGATTCTAATTTCTCTCATGTATTTAAGAGATTTATACTCTGAACATGCCATGCTCTGGCCAGAGGCTTCGAGTAACAATCCGACGATAGACCTCGGGTATACATCTCCTCGCAAGGAGTGATGAATCCTTTGTAGGCTGTTCAAACATCTTCGAGCACTTCGGCTTATACCCAATCATCCTGGGTCCACACGTCCTTGGAGATGCTTGCTTAAGATGTCAAAGTATAAGTCTCGATGACCAAGATGACTTGAACACCGCAAGTCAAAGGAACATCGCACTTAAGCTGTAGTAAGAACTTCACTGACATATCTATATATATGTAGACTACCATATGAAGTTTTACAGCCAGTCACTCCAATGAACTAGTTCCCTTAACTAGCATTCATGTTTATCTCCGAACATCTCAATGTCACCAACCAGTGAGAATCAGCTATTTAGAGAATAATTCATGCTAGTCTCAACAGAATTGATAGTGTCAGTATTTATCAATTCATCGACTAGGGACAATTTTAATACTTCACAATTGCACATGTAGAGATAATCACTAGTTGTGAATTCATCACAAATTCTCTCATGTTGTGAATTGCATTGCGGGCATTCAGTAAATGAGTTTAAGATCTCAATCAAATACATAAACATGTATACTCAAATAGTGAATATTCATTTATTAAAATAAATGATTACAATCATAAGGCGATTGCCTTAGAACACTTCTCTCATATCACTAACAAACTCCCACTTGGCCTAATGCCAATCGCTACGGTACCCAATACCACAGGCTCTAACATAACCCTCAAACTTACTTTGAGGCAAGGCCTTAGTTAAAGGATCTGCTAAATTCCTTTCAGTGGGAATTTTCTCAATTTGTATATCATTCCTACTTATAATCTCTCTGATCAGATGATAGCGGCGAAGCACATGTTTGGATCGCTGATGAGACCTTGGTTCCAACCATTGATGAAGCAATACCGGTTTACTGCGACAACAATGGAGCTATTGCACAAGCAAAGGAACCAAGGTCTCATAAGAGCCCACCAAGAGTTATGCTAATATTCCTAATTGAAATTTATTTCTATTTATGTTAAAATTCTACCTAAGGTCCACTAATAGCCATGGTACTAGAAGAGCTCATGTAAGACCCATTAGTACTTAGCTTTTTAATCTATATAAGAAATCATACTAAGGTTCATGCTAGTATTCATATGTTACTCAAGAATCCATATAGGCATGATCAATATTTTAAAGAAATATATTGAAGGATTCTACGGGCGTTACATACGCCTTTTGGTAGATACTAATTCTCACGTGCACCTTTTGGTAAAATGTCGTAGGTGATAAAATAAAATCTCATTTGATTGGGGATAATAGTGTCTAACATCGTATAATATTTTATCGTATAACCCTATAATTCAATCCTATGCTTGATGATACTAAATTAAAAATAAAAAAGAAAGATAATATTATATGCTTATTCACACTTTTATTTAAATATAAAAAATTATATCAATAGTCGGATCAACAATCATTATATTTATTTTAATTTCTAAAAATTAAAATATAAAAAAAAATTATAATAATAATATATAAATAAATAAAATTTGATTATTATTTTTTTTTAGAATTTATTTACATCATTTTATTCAACTTTAAATTAAATTTATTTAATTTTTCCAATTATAACCTATTTAATTTATTAAAATTTTAATTAAAATAGTATATTAAAAAAATGTTCGCGAGCTTTCATGGACACATACTACCAATGTCGGCACCGACCGTCGACCGTCGACCGTCGACCGTCGACCGCCGACCCCGACATTGATCGACGATCACCGACCATCAATGACACCTAGAATTTAATAAATTGTAAAGATTATTTTTATCTTAAAAGGTAAATATTGGAGGATAATTTTGAAAAAAAAATCTAATTTCAAAATAAGAAGATCTCCACCCACTATTCCAGGGTTTTCTGATTTTGTTGACGTGTCAGGCATAACTCATTACATGGGAATCACGGATTATCTAAATCACATAAAATTTTTAGGGGGCGCTTGGTAAGCGAGTTTAGATGGCGGGAATGAGAATGAAATCTATTTCATTCCCATTTATGTTGCTTGGTATACGAGAATCAAAATCAAAATATGGATATGACACCCCTGATTTTATAATCTAACCCCCACTAATTTATCGCTAAACCCATAAACCTCTCAATCAAAACTCATTCTCATTTTCATTGCAAAATATATACCAAATACCCCATTATTATTAATCTTATATGGATAACTAATATTATTAAGAATAATCAGCCAATCAAACGCAACCGAAGCAGTAATCGCTTAACGAAAGCAACGCTCGTATAAAAATATACGCACATTTTTCATATACATTGTATTACATTGTACGTATATGTTTCATGTATACATATATATATCACAATAAAATTGAATATTGTATACATAGTATTAACGGCAATTTACCAAAGGGCGTACCTAAGTATTGGTATTTACCAAAAGGCGTACCATGGTTTCAATGTTACCAAAGGACGCACATATTTAAGTAAACTTCCTCTTATACCCCTACCGTCAAGTACTGCATGCATTTCTCTTTCTCATTCTCATTCTCATTCTCATTCTCTTTCTCTTTCTCTTTGTCAGTAACGAATTTTGAGACGGACCATAAAGAGATGTTACTTTATATTTTGATTTTTATATTATGGAACCTTTCTCAAAACAAAAAATATTGAAATTAATTAAAATATTTTTATTAAATTAAAACTAAAAAAACATTTCAGCCACCCACGTTGGGCCTGAAATGGTTCCATTTCAGGCCCAATGTGAGGCTGAAATGTTTCCATTTCAGGCCCAACGTGCCCAATATTAAGGGTCTTTTCTTGATTCTTTGTTATTACATTTTAACACCTCGGAGAAGTCCAAATAAATAATGGATAGCAAATTTGAACTCCTTGTAACCTTAGAAATCCACAGGAACTGAAATTTTTACAATCGGAGCTCTCTAGGTCAATCAGTGGCCTTTTAGGGTCATTGGGCCTGAAATGGAAACATTTCAGGCCCAACGTGGGCCTGAAATGGTTCCATTTCAGGCCTAATGATCTTAAAAGGGCTAATGTGTCAAAATCCACTGATTGACCTAGAGAGCTCCGATTGTAAAAATTTCAGTTCATGTGGATTTCTGAGATTACAAGGAGTTCAAATTTGTTATCCATTGTTTATTTGGACTTCTCCGAGTTGTTAAAATGTAATAATGAAGAACCGAGAAAATACCGTTAATATTGGGCATGTTGGGGCTGAAATGGGCACGTTGGGCCTGAAATGGAAACATTTCAGGCCCACGTTGGGCCTGAAATGGTTCATGAACCAATGATATTAAAAGGGCTAATGTGTCAAAATCCACTGATTGACCTAGAGAGCTCCGATTGTAAAAATTTCAGTTCCTGTGGATTTCTGAGGTTACAAGGAGTTCAAATATGCTATCCATTGTTTATTTAGATTTCTCCGAGGTGTTAAAATATAATAATGAAGAACCGAGAAAACACCTTTAATATTGGGCATGTTGGGGCTGAAATGGGCACGTTGGGCCTGACATGGAAACATTTCAGGCCCACATTGGGCCTGAAATGTTTCCATTACAGGCCCAACGTGGGCCTGAAATGGTTCATGAACAAATGACCTTAAAAGGCCTAATGTGTCAAAACCCACTGATTGACCTAGAGAGCTCCGATTGTAAAAATTTCAGTTCCTGTGGATTTCTGAGGTTACAAGGAGTTCAAATTTGCTATCCATTATTTATTTGAACTTCTCCGAGGTGTTAAAATGAAGAACCGAGAAGAAATCACACATTAGGCCTTTTAGGGTCATTGGGCCAGAAATTGTTGGACACCTAGTGCATTGGTGATATCTAATATATAGATGGTTGAACACCTAAAACATCATCTCCTACCTCTACCCTCTCTATTCATATGGAGTTTTCAGAAATCCAGATATGGGAGGTCCATCAGTGAGTTTTGACCAAAACCCACTGATATTTCTAAACTACTCCTATTTGATTGGTGATATCTAATATATAGATGTTTGGGCACCTAAAACATCATCTCCTACCTCTACCCACTCTATTCATATGGAGTATTTAGAAATCCAGATATGGGAGGTCCATCAGTGAGTTTTGACCAAAACTCACTGATATTTCTAAACTACTCCTATTTGATTGGTGATATCTAATATATAGATGTTTGGACACCTAAAACATCATCTCCTACCTCTACCCTCTCTATTCATATGGAGTTTTCAGAAATCCAAATATGGTAGGTCCATCAGTGGGTTTTGGTCAAAACTCACTGATATTTCTAAACTACTCCTATTTGATTGGTGATATCTAATATATAGATGTTTGGACACCTAAAACATCATCTCCTACCTCTAACCTCTCTATTCATATGGAATTTTCAGAAATCCAGATATGGGAGGTCTATCAGTGGGTTTTGGTCAAAACTCATTGATATTTCTAAACTACTCCTATTTGATTGGTGATATCTAATATGTAGATGATTGGACACCTAAAACATCATCTCCTACCTCTACCCTCTCTATTCTTATGGAGTTTTCAGAAATCCAGATATTGAAGGTCCATCAGTGAGTTTTGACCAAAACTCACTGATATTTCTAAACTACTCCTATTTGATTGGTGATATCTAATATATAGATGGTTGGACACCTAAAATATCATCTCCTACCTCTACCCTCTCTATTCATATAGAGTTTTCAGAAATCCAGATATGGGAGGTCCATCAGTGAGTTTTGACCAAAACTCACTGATATTTCTAAACTACTCCTATTTGATTGGTGATATCTAATATATAGATGTTTGGACACCTAAAACATCATCTCCAACCTCTACCCTCTCTATTCATATGGAGTTTTCAGAAATCCAGATATGGGAGGTTCATCAGTGAGTTTTGACCAAAACTCACTGATATTTCTAAATTACTCCTATTTGATTTGTGATATCTAATATATAGATGTTTGGACACCTAAAACATCATCTCCTACCTCTACCCTCTCTATTCACATGGAGTTTTCAGAATTCCAGATATGGTAGGTCCATCAGTGGGTTTTGGTCAAAACCCACTAATATTTCTAAACTACTCCTATTTGATTGGTGATATCTAATATATAGATGTTTGGACACCTAAAACATCATCTCCTACCTCTACCCTCTCTATTCATATGGAGTTTTCAAAAATCCAGATATAGGAGGTCCATCAGTGAGTTTTGAGCAAAACTCACTGATATTTCTAAACTACTCCTATTTGATTGGTGATATCTAATATATAGATGGTTGGACACCTAAAACATCATCTCCTACCTCTAACCTCTCTATTCATATGGAGTTTTCAGAAATCCAGATATGAGAGGTTCATCAGTGAGTTTTGACCAAAACTCACTGATATTTCTAAATTACTCCTATTTGATTGGTGATATCTAATATATAGATGTTTGGACACCTAAAACATCATCTCCTACCTCTACCCTCCCTATTCATATGGAGTTTTTAGAAATCCAAATATTGGAGGTCCATCAGTGAGTTTTGAGCAAAACTCACTGATATTTCTAAACTACTCCTATTTGATTGGTGATATCTAATATATAGATGTTTGGACACCTAAAACATCATCTCCTACCTCTACCCTTTCTATTCATATGGAGTTTTCAGAAATCCAGATATGGGAGGTCCATCAGTGGGTTTTGATCAAAACCCACTGATATTTCTAAACTACTTCTATTGCATTGGTGATATCTAATATATAGATAGTTGGACACCTAAAACATCATCTCCTACCTCTAACCTCTCAATTCATATGCAGTTTTCAGAAATCCAGATATGGGAGGTCCATCAGTGAGTTTTGGTTAAAACTCACTGATGGACCTCCCATATCTGGATTCCTGAAAACTCCATATGAATAGAGAGGGTAGAGGTAGGAGATGATGTTTTAGGTGTCCAAACATCTATATATTAGATATCACCAATCAAATAGGAGTAGTTTAGAAATATCAGTGAGTTTTGCTCAAAACTCACTGATGGACCTCCAATATCTGGATTTCTAAAAACTCCATATGAATAGGGAGGGTAGAGGTAGGAGATGATGTTTTAGGTGTCCAAACATCTATATATTAGATATCACCAATCAAATAGGAGTAGTTTAGAAATATCAGTGAGTTTTGACCAAAACTTATATTGACCTAGAGAGCTCCGATTGTAAAAATTTCAGTTCCTGTGGATTTCTGAGGTTACAAGGAGTTCAAATTTGCTATCCATTGTTTATTTGGACTTCTCCGAGGTGTTAAAATGTAATAACAAAGAATCGAGAAAATTTCCTTAATATTGGGCACGTTGGGCCTGAAATGGAAATATTTCAGCCCCACGTTGGGCCTGAAATGGAACCATTTCAGGCCCAACGTGGGTGGCTGAAATGTTCTTTTAGTTTTAATTTAATAAAAATATTTTAATTAATTTCAATATTTTTTTATTTTGAGAAAGGTTCCATAATATAAAAATCAAAATATAAAATAACATTTGTTTATGGTCCGTCTCGAAATTCGTTACTGACAAAGAGAAAGAGAATGAGAATGAGAATGAGAAAGAGAAACGCATGCAGTACTTGACGGTAGGGGTATAAGAGGAAGTTTATTTAAATATATATGTCCTTTGGTAATATTGAAACTATGATACGTCTTTTGATAAATATTAATATTTAAGTACACTGTTTGGTAAATTGCCGTATTCAATATCATTAATGATAGTAACGCTCGTAGATAAAATTGAACATTCGTAAATTTTCTTGCCCATCTTGCTCCATTGGCTTTTTCCTAACACGATATGTCAATTTAGCCACGTGCCAATTCTACGTGTCCAAAATAAGCACATAATAATATTAAAGAATAAAAATCAAATGAGGCCACCTGAATATTTTATAACAAGGTATTCCACCCAACGACTCAGTCATACCTAATTACTCAACTATTTTTTAATATTGTTTAATACCATTTACATTATTATTCCTGTGTAAATATTGAACCGTTACAATAACTATAAAATTATATTTGTTATATATGTTATAGTAATTATCATCTTATAATTATTATAAAATAAATGATAAATAATCAGATTAAATTTAAGATAATAATTATGAAATCATAATTAGTATAATTATTATAATAATTACGATTTCATAATTATTACAATATAAATAATAAATGAATAAAATTAAATCTACATTATAACAACTATAAAATTATAACAAATTATAATATAAATATTTTTTACACATTATAATAGTTATGAAATAATAATTGCTATAATATATTCCACTGATTTAGATGAGATATTTGGATGAGAAATAATAATCGAAATAATATTAAATATTATTAAAAATTAATTAAGTAATTATATACAATTAAATAGTGGAATGAGCTAGCAATAATAATAAATATTTTAAAAAAAAGAAAGTTGAAATGGGAGGCATAGTGAATTCCAACGTCACGAAACTTCTGGACGTATCTGTAAGCCTTGTCCTGTTCTCTGTCCTCGCCTCGCGTCTGCGTGACGTCGACTCTGGCTAATCATTGAATAAGACGAAATCGTGGGCCTCACACGTAGCGAGCTTGGGCCTCTCTGTGGGCCACCACGGCCTGGACCACGATCTCCAATTATGTCTAATATTTTATTTTATTTTATTAGTAATTTTTTTTTGGAATTTTGGGGTGAAATGAAAAATGACCAAGCGGTTAACGCGTGCGTTTTGCTTTTACGGGAATCGGAACGCTGTGGCCGTCCTCACGTTGCTATTTATGCAACCACTGATCTTCCACCCACTGCAGGAATGGCGATGGAGGATTGCGAACCCAACTCCTCCTCCTCTTCCTCTTCGTCATCGTCATCGTCCTTCTCTTCCTCTGGTTTCAGTGCTATCAATGCCGAGGAGGAGGCTCGCAAGGATGCTGGTGGGTCCGATGGCGGCGGTGGAGGAGGAGAAGGAGGGAAGAAGAGGAGAAGCGACGGGAAGCACCCGCTGTACCGCGGCGTGCGGATGCGGAGCTGGGGGAAGTGGGTGTCGGAGATCCGCGAGCCGCGGAAGAAGTCGCGGATCTGGCTGGGGACCTTCCCGACGCCGGAGATGGCGGCGCGGGCGCACGACGTGGCCGCGCTGGCCGTGAAGGGCCCCGCCGCCCACCTCAACTTCCCGCATTTGGCCGCCGAGTTTCCGCGTCCCGCCTCCGCGTCGCCCAAGGACGTCCAGGCCGCCGCCTCCCTCGCCGCCGCCCTCGACACACCGGACCACCCCGCCCCCTCCAACAGTATGGACGCCGACGAAGCGCTGTTCGATCTCCCCGACTGTTCCTGGACACCGCCGGCGGCGTCGGGAAGGAAGCGCTGTGCTACGCCGCTTCTTCCCCGTCCTCGGCCTGGCTCCCGGCGGAGCACGCCGTCGAGTT
The DNA here is from genome assembly GCA_024364735.1 of Boesenbergia rotunda. Classification (NCBI taxonomy): domain Eukaryota; kingdom Viridiplantae; phylum Streptophyta; class Magnoliopsida; order Zingiberales; family Zingiberaceae; genus Boesenbergia; species Boesenbergia rotunda. The sequence continues at coordinate 269,223 of JAGFNQ010002301.1, read as the reverse complement.
CCAAATGGAGGAACCATTCCTGTGGGAGCACTACTAGCCAGCCCACATCCTCTCCCGCCATGAACACAGGAATCACAAATCTACTCCCACCGCCTCTACCAGTGAAAACCCTGCAGTTTTAGTCTTCTTTCTCCGGCGAGTGAAAGCCATCTGTTCTTCCACTCGCTCCACAATCCAAACAGTCGTCAGGCACATAATTCTCACTGTACAAAGTTCAATTTTTGAGCTCGAAATCTCGCTAGCTTGCTTGTCTCCCTGTACATGACTGAAACAGAGTGCCTTTAGATTTCTTTCCTGAAATGGAAGCCACTGAATTTCTTTTCTGTATTTGGTAAAGAAAAATCTTTGATCATCCGACTAGATCTTCTGAACCACCGTATGCTTAAAAATAAATTAACGAGGTTTTTTCATCGGCCGCTAGGATAAATCGAAAAGTACTCATGGTGGACGGTCCAGAAGTCCAGCGTCCAAGAATTCGTATCTCATTTGAAAAAAAAATTCTTACAAATACATCGTAGTTGGGGATCGAATCATGAATGCTTGAGATAGTGATTAATTATTTTACCGTTGCATTATAACCCGAAAAATATATGCTTAAAAATATCATGGTAGGTGAGAAGATGTTCTATTATTATTTTATTTTGTTATTATTATTTCTTTATAATTTAGATATCAATTATTTTTAACCGATCAATTTTTATGGTCATCAATCCTATACTACAAAATTTTTTTACGGACCAATAAAATTAATCAGAAAACATTACTATTCTCGCATTCGGGCACAATTATTATTTGTATAAAAATGATAGACAATATAAAATTTTCAACGTGAAACTCAACGTGAATGATATGACATCTCAATTATAGCGATTTTCAACGGATTCATCGTACCTCTAGATTATAATTTTATTTGGAGCGGCGGACGGAGGCTGCCGTCAATGTTCAAGTGGTAATCGGACGTGTATATAAAAAATATCACATCATTTATGTTAAATTTTAAAATTAATTTTAAACGGATATAAAATATCTTATTGGGTGCTTCGCCTCGCTCATATAAAACTGTATAAAGAATCACTGCATTAAAATAAAATATCTATTATAATTTATCTGCGTCGATACTAAATTACTAAGAGTGAGCGATATTACAAGGGGAACGAGTTAGAACGCGGAGGCTCGCGAGTCTCATCCTCGAATGGATCGCGTTGTGTGTGTGGCGTGAAGGCAATTTGGGTTTTTGTTGGAAGTTATCGCGCGAATCCACACAATAAGCTTGGCATGATTTGCATTTAAGTCGTGTTGGATACATCGAGCAAGCACGACTAACTAACGTGCCACGTTTGACCCAAACCCTTTGGCAAGGTCAATTTCTCATTATGATCATTATCATTTTTGGTTGGACAGATGCAACCAGAAGCTGTGGCCGCCATTACTGCCCCTTCTTACTCACCTTCAGTAATCAATGCCCAGGGACAGAAACACGGTCGCGATTGATGCCAAATCTCAAGCTAAATTATTGTCGAGTGAATGAACGATGTCGACCGTGCTTCTGAAAACTTACGCGAAGCCAGTTTGGCAATAAACAGCTGATCAATCTAACCATACTTAACTGTGCATAGGACGGTAAACGAATCAAACTTTGTAATAATGTTTAAGTTTATTTGATAAAATAATCAAATTTAAAATGAATCAAATTATTGAAATGATGGTTCAAACTTAACTTGATTTTTTTTTTTATAAGTTTGAGCTTATTCATTTATATATTATTGAATTTTCAATTTAAATTTTTTCGTCTCTTTGAAACTTTTATATTTTAAAACATATATTATTAAATTTGATAATATAAATTTATTTATTTATTTTAAAAAAATTGTTTAAAATATTTAAAATATTGATAAGAATTTTCATTGATGATAAACATGATTTATATATTTTATTCAAGAATAATATTGTTGAGCCGTTCATAATTTCTGTTATTAACAAATTGAATATAAATGTATTCAAGATTAATGTTTATTTAGTTTAATAAGTTATTCATATTTATTTATTTAATTGAAATTGTGTGTATTAGATGAACATAAATTAACTCTTATCAAATTTCCTCGTGAACGTTTATTTTATAGTCATATCTGTGCAAAGTGAGTTCATTCTTTGTGGTTGCTAGCCATTTTATGTCATCCCTTGATTAGTGTGTCAATTGTTGTCATCTTAAAATCTGAGGATAAAAATCTGGTAAAATCAGTATGCCCCCTCCCCACGCGCTAGCAAGAGTATACGTGTTAGTAGTCTCGGTGATTTACATCCTCCGTGTTAGTCCTGCGATGGATTGACGGGGCCACTGAGAACGAGCGAATCATCTTTTGCCAACTTGATGAGTGTGTCAATTGACTAATTAAATTAGCTAGCAAATCTCTCAAGCTGTTCTCTTCTTAGATTGGTAAAGATTATTTTTTGCTCCCGAGATTGTGGTACAATGGAAGATTACCAAATTGTCACCCAAATATCCACGATTAGATTTATCATTTTTTTTCTTAGATTGATAAAGACGTGAAAACTAAACAAGCATGGTTATGAATCGTCCTCTCCGAGCATGCATTAAGTTTCGATGCATATGGCTGTTGATCTTCTCTTTGCAAAGCTTTTTTTTTACTTCACTTCATACTATAAAAAGCAAGGCTTCAAGAATTAGGTACGTAACATGCCTCGAGGAGAGAGAGAATGGTCAGCCTCGCGATTCGAAACCTTTGCCCTAGAAACTAACTGAACTACGCCTTGCGGCCTCGCAACAAGCAAGGCATAAAGATCGAACCACTGATTGTTCTTTCAGTGCATACGAAGCGAAGCGAGAATGATTTACAGTGCAGCACTTAAATACTTTAAAGTGCAAAAGCAATTAATTCATGATGAGGCTCTTTCGCCTCTACTATGAGATGCCTGCATTCTTTTGAAACAGTTTGTCTCGTTTAGGGTTGTTTCGATACGATACACTAATAAAGCTTTCGTTTTCTTTTTCTTTTTTGCTTTCTTGTGAAGGAAAACGAATAGCAGCAACTTCAACTGTATTATTACAAACCAGGTCTAGTCTTCATAAACACAAAGTCATGTTTTTCATTTTCAGGGAAAGTGATGTGGCACCTAATGAAAGGGAGGATATTGGAGGTGTGGAGCCAACTTTATGTTCTACACTAGGCTTCAGGGGATCGATCGAGGACTTGATGTCGAAAATTAGGGTGTGATTTCCGTAAATCAAGATGGACATGTTGATGCTTTCGAGTTGTTGGTAGATCGGAAATGTAGACATGTCGGTCCTTCGGTGTTTGATCAGTTGAACATGGACTAGTGCCAAACTTCTAGGTGGTTAATTAATGGAATCAGGCGAATAACACACTGACCTAATGAGATGTTTTAACCTTGGTTCTTAGTAGCTATGCGATAGGTACGTACTGCGAGATTTATCGTGTTGATGTTGATATGATAAACATTTGATTCCGGAATAAAGAATTTCATGTAGCTATGAACCTATACATTACAAACCATGCATCTCTAGCAATCAACATCTAAGTGGTACCATGATCCTAACTAACTGATTTAGATGAAACACAACAATATACATGGCGATAAAATCGTGGAATCGGAATTTTCCACTATAAAGACATTTCGATGGGTGAGTTGACAGACATCCTCTATCTGTTAAGTGGAATTTTACACTTAACAGTGTTCAGGAAAATGTCTTTGTGCATATTTATGGCACCTGCCATTTCTTCCATCTCAGGTAACTCCATAGAGAGGTTGAAACATCAAAACAAGAGGTGAGTGTAGAGCAAAGAGAAAAGGACCTGTGCCATGCATTTAGCGATTAGCTCTATGTTTCTGTTGCTCAGTGCCTGTCGATTTAAACTCGATTCTCACATTTTTTATGATCCGCTCTTTTTTTTTCCCTGATCTTCATGGCAGAAAATTCCATTGATGTTGCACTGAAAAGAGCTTCGCGATCATTGAAAACTACTCGCTACCCACATCAGAAACTAGCTGATGGAGCAACTGCAACGATTAAGACTGCAGCAGTTGGTACAGAAGACGATCGTCTAAAAGCTTATTAAAGCTTAGAGTGACGCTGGACTAAAACAGATTCATTCAATATTCAGATCATGAGATCAAATTAAATTAGAAATTATAAAAATATTTCTATTATAATTATTAGAATAATTTTGTTATAATAATTTTATTAATGAGTCAATTAACTAACTAAGTACTTTTATATCTCATATACAAGGTATTGTCCTTAGACACAAAAAATTAATGAATAATACGATTTATCATTGTTCATATTTTTTATTTTTTATTGCTCTCTTTTTATTCCTTTATTTTAACATGGTATCAGGGCTATAGCTCTTTTTACCTTACGCGTCACTTCTTTATTATGCGACGTCTTTTTTCTTCTTTTGCCTTTTCTTTTCTACTTTTGCAACTTTTCTCAGCAAAAAGTCAAGATACAGTAACAACTTATGTTGTTTTTATTGCTTTTATTTTCAATATCAGATATTCAGAGACGTCAAATTTGTCTCCAAATTGAATATATTGGTATTCAATGTTCTAAAAGACTCAACAGAACCTTCATCGGTGATCCTTCAGCTTTAAGAAGATGTCAAATTTGTCTCCAAATTGAACAGATTGGTATTCTATGTCCTAGACGATTTGATCCAAATTTTATTGGTAGTCATGCAGTTTTAAGACAGCCAACTACTTCTCTATCACAAAGTTCTCTCGTCTATGCCTATTCATGACAAACCTTCAAAATTTTTATCTACTGAATGATATATTCACACTGGAGCAACTCATTATGTCACATCAGACTACAATATCTTTACAGAAGTACTACTGTACACTGGTTCGGATACGGTACAAGTAGGTGATGACTCATGTTTACAAATTACTAATCTTGGAAACACGTACATTCAATTGTCTAATCATACTTTTTAAATGCGCAACGTCTTTCATGTTCTATATATTACTAAAAATTCTCTCTGCACGTCAATTTTGCCTTTATAATAATATCTTTTTTGAATTTCATCATAATCATTATCTTATAAAAGATTGAAGAACAAATACTATTGTGTTGCATAAGGGAATAAAAAATGTCCTCTACTATCTTCAAAAATTTTCAATCAAAGTTTTCATCGGTGAACAAACAAATAAACTTGTTTGGCATGCCCGACGTAGTCATCCTTCTCTTTGCATTGTTCAGTCAATCATTAATAGATATAGTTTACCTACTTCCTTTACCTCATCTCCATCTCATTCATATTGGACCTATATGGAATCTAAAAGTTAGAAGCTACCTTTCTCTTCATCTGATCATATTTCTAGTTTTCCACTTGAAATAATTCATTTGGATATTTGGGGCCAAGGATTCCAATATTATGTTAACTTCATCGATCATTTTAGTAAATATACTTGGTTCTATCCTATGAGAAGGAAATCTGATTTGCTAGATATTTTCTATAATTTTCTTAGACAATTTGAATGATATTTTAATCATAAAATACCCTCTCTTCATTCTGATTGGGGAGACGATTATCGAACTCTTCATCGTCATCTTGTTTCTTGTGGAATTATTCATCGAGTATCTTGCCCTCATACTCTAGAGCAAAATGGCTCTGTTAAGAGAAAACATAGACATAGTAGAAACTGCTTTAGCTCTTTTTCATCATGCATCATTTATACGTAAATTTTGGGACGAGGCTATTTGTACTGCAGTATATCTCATAAATCAACTTCCTACACCATTACACAATCATAAGTGTCATTTGGAAAAACTTTATAATCAGACTCCTAACATACCTTTCTTTGAATTTTTGGATGCACATACTATCCTTGGTTAGACCCTACTCTAAACACAAACTTGACTCTCATTTACTACAATATATTTTTTTTCGATTATAGCAATTTGCACCATGGGTATCGATTCTTATACATACCAACAGGACAAATATATATTTCACGACATGTTACTTTTGATGAGTCTCAATTCCCTTGTTCAGCTGCTTCTTCAGTCTCTCCTCCAGATACAGGTGTCACTTTTTTGATGGAACTTAACATTGTTAGAAGTGATGACATACTAGGTCCTGCTCCGTAGCTCTCTAATAACTCTCTTATACCATCAGAATCACCTCAAGTTACTGCTCCAATCTCAAAAGCCTCATTAGTCGAAGATAATATGCATTCTAGTTCTGGATCCTCAAATAATACAAGTCCATCATCAAAATCATCATATCAACCTACTCTCTCATCACCATCAACAAGTGATTCAGATGATAATACTCTTTGACGTATGCTTCCCTTAAGTGATATATATATACGATACCCACTAATAACAACACAACACCCCCTTCCACGAGCTCTAGTGGTTTCTTCACAATCACTTGAACCAACTTGTTTTATACAAGCGAACAAGGATCCAAATTGGCATAGTACAATGGATACAAAATTTAATACACTTATTCGCAATGAAACATAGAGCCTAGTTTTGCGCTCTCCCTCAATGAATGTTGTAGGCTCTAAATGGGTATTCCGTCTTAAGCATTAAGCTGATAGTTCTCTGGAACGGCATAAAGCTCAACTTGTAGCCAAAGAATTTAGTCAACAACTAGGTATTGACTTCAATGACACTTTTAGCCCGGTCATCAAAATTACAGCTGTCAGACTATGATTATAGATAGCTGTTAGTTCTAATTGGATTGAACAACAATTAGACATTTCTAATGCATTTCTTCGTGATCATCTTGAGAAAATTGTATTAATGGAGCAACCACCTGGGTTCACTCATCCATAATTTTCTTCTCATGTTTGTCAACTCAAGAAATCCTTATATGACATTCGACAAACTCCTCGTGCATGGGTTCATCGATTATCTAATTGGTAACAAGCTCAAGGATTTTCTGGATCAATGATCGACAGTTCTCTATTACACAAATATAATGATGGATAGATGATATTTTTTCTTATTTATGTGGATGACATTCTAATTGTTTTGCGAAAAACTTTGTCATGATCTCAATTTTGGAAAATTTTTCAATTATGGAAACTTTCCAATTATGGTAAATTTTAGATTTAGGAATTTCAAAGTTTGGAAATCCTCATAAAATTTTGCAAACTTTTGAAATATCCCTATTTCTGAAATTTTATGATAATAGTGAAAGCCTTCCATTTTTGGAAACTTTCCAATTTTGGAAATTTCCTATTTTGAAATTTTTCCAATTTTGGAAATACGTAAGTTTTCTTTGTACCAGAAACTTACAATTATTCTGAAAATTTTATTTTTGGAAATTTTCCATTTATGGAAAGCTCATAATTTTGGGCACTTTCTTTCGAGAAAGTTTAAACAAATTATGGAATATTAATTGGCATTTAAATTCATAATTGGAAATTAAATTATTTACAAAATTCTTTATTTTGGATTGAGCCTCAGGGAGCCGTCCAATTTAAAGTTAGTTGTTATAATTAAATTTCCTAAATTGAATTTAAATTGTCAATTGTTTAATTTGGATTGAGGCTCGGGGAGCCGTCCAAATTATATTATCAATAAATTCTTATTTTGGATTGAGCCTCGGGGAGCCGTCCAAATTAAGTTATTTATTGATATTAATTTTCCATAAATAAAATATGTGATCAAATCTTGGAAATTTTTGAGGTGATTCTCAAACGATAATTTCCTTATTTGATTTAAGAGGTGATGCTCTTACATATTATTGTCTCCAAAATTAATTAGGAAAATTATTTCCTATAGAGTATATTTCCTTAAATAAGATTTTCATGAAAATAATATGTGGTTGAATTAAGGGAATCTGTCTCTTAATTTAATAAGATTTGATTTAGAGAAATCAAAGTCTTAAACATATTATTTCCGAAATTGATTATGACAATTTAGGAAATTGTTTCCCAAAACAATTCCTTGAATAAAGTGTGAAATTAAAATTAGGAAATCCGGTTCCTAATTCAATTAATGAGACTTGATAAATTAAGTCACATACATACTTTATTAAGAAAATCGTTAGAACATGATGTTGGAAACGAGATGGCTAGAGAGGGGGGGGTGAATATAGCCAATCACTTTTCTTTGAAACTTAACAAGTTTCCTGCACTCAACTTATCAGTAGCACAGCGGAAGAATCAAAAGGAAATGAAGCAGTGCAGTAAACGAAAACAGAAACCGAAGACAACCAACCACAATTAGCAAGATCGCTAACAAGGAGGATTTACAAGGTTCGGGGATAACTTGCCCCTACTCCTTGGCGTGCCCTTAAGGTGGGCGATCCCTTGATCGTCAGCAGATCAAGCCCCCGTTATAACCGGATAAGAAAGCAACCTCCTTCTCGGTGGAGAAACCTCTCCACAGTGTTTCAGTCACAGATAAAGTTTAAGCACAAAGAAACAACAGGAAGGATCTTACTCAAACACTTAGCAAGGACAAGAACACAGCAAGCTTCCTGAGCTCCACCCAGTGGCGATCTCACGCAAGAACCCTTCTTCGTGTCTTCCCACTGTCGGACTCCCAGCTCCTTGTTCTCTCCTTCAAGCGCTCAAGTAATGGATGATTGCTTCTCTAAGCCAGTAGCTTGCTCAAAGTAATGAAGCTTCAAGAACACAGCAAGCTTCGAATGGAGAACTCAAGGCGCAGCAAGAAGATCAGTATCAGAACTCTGCTTCCACGAAGCTAACTTCCGCGCTTTTCATTCTCCACTCAGCACCATGTGACAACATCCTCCGTAGCCTCCAGCTACCACGCTGCCAACGCTAGCTATCACTGAGCCCTCTCTGGTCTTCCTGAGATCCCCTCAGCCAAGCCCCAGTCTCGGCTCCAGTCTGCAGCTCGGCCGTTGCAACCTGAAATGGAGAATCGGACAAACCTGCTCCAAGGAAAGCCTCCATTGCCCTCTCCTTGAGTGTTTGAATCCTCCCCTGTCACCTGCAGCTTAATCAGGCTGTTAGAGCAGTGTATCACGCAGTAAATCAAATATCAGATGTAAGTGGAAGCAAATCGGATATGGTCAGACGCGATCAGAGCGTCTGACAGCGCAATTTGAATTAAAGTGATCGGTCACCAGACCGATCCAGGGCGTGTGGGTCGATCACCAGACCGATCCACTGCTTCACTGGGATTCCCAGCTCTCGCGGCTATACACGCCTGATCGGTCACCAGACCGATCAGAGTGAAGCCTGATCGGTCACCAGACCGATCAGAATGAAGCCTGATCGGTCACCCAGACCGATCAGGGCAGATGAACAGTGATTTTTTAATCAGATCCAAGATCCATGATTGGTCACTGGACCGACCAAGGACTTTGATCAGCAAGGGAACTCACTCACCGTCCGCTCCCTGATCGGTCACCAGACCGATCAGGAGCAAGGCAGTGAGGAAGCAGCCTGCTCCCTGATCGGTCACCGGTCCGATCAGGAGCCCCACAGTAGGTTCCCAACCTCACTGTGTGCTCCCTGATCGGTCACCAGTCCGATCAGACATCGCTGGATCAGTCACCAGACCGATCCACGATGGAGCAGCGTGCCAATGTCCCTGATCGGTCACCAAACCGATCCAGGGACTCAAACCTAGCCCTCCAAGCTAGGAATTCATCCACCTTAGCCCTCCAAGCTAAGGATTTTTCCATTTAACCCTCCAAGTTGGGAATTTGCACCTAACCCTCCAAGTTAGGACTTTTCACCTAGCCCTCCAAGTTAGGACTTTTCACCCAACCCTTCCGAGTTAGAACATCATCCAACCTAGCCCTCCAAGCTAGGCACCTGACCCTCCAAGCCAGGACTTTTTCACCTAATTCTCCAGGATGGGAATTTGCACCTAACCCTCCAAGTTAGGAACTTTCACTAGCCCTCCAAGCTAGGATTTTTCACCCAACCCTTCCGAATTAGGACTTTTCCAATACCTAGCCCTCCAAGCTAGGATTTTTCACACCTAACCCTCCAGGTTAGGATTTTTCAACACCTAGCCCTCCAGACTAGGATTTTCAACACCTAACCCTCCAGGTTAGGATTTTCCAACACTTAGCCCTCCAGACTAGGATTTTCCATACCATGCCTGATCCCGATCAGGACTTAATCATAATCAATAATCATCCACCTAAACTAAAATCGGTGTCAACACCAAAATAACAATCAGGGCCAGACTGCATCAACACATGACATAATTATATGTCATGAATGTGCTTAAAGGAAAAGGATGAGACCCAAAACCCCTTACAAAATATTAAGGCCAACACCTTCCATTAATATGGTTAGAACCAGTGTTTTGTTTCTCGTTTGGGTTGATGGACACATCCATGCCCGGCTTGAACCTCGACATGTTCAAACCATGGAATTAATTTATGATTAATATAGTTGGAGTCAGAGATCAATCCTTAGTTTTGGTTGTTGGACACATCCAAGCCTGACTAAACGGTTGAATGAGCTCCAACCATATTAAAACTATTTCTTGATTAATGGGTCAGCCTTAAGCTTGGAGCATCGATTTGTTGTGCCACAGTCAAGATCGATGTAAAGAGAGGTGCAGTTGGGTGCTATGTATATTGTTGCATACTTGTTAATGAGTTAACAACCCAATGATTTATGCAAACATTCAATTAGTTGATAGCATAAAGTGGTAGTTACATATATGTGATATGTAATCGGTATAATTACCTACCTTCATAGCTAAGAATAACTTGATGGCCACAGCCATGGTTGTTCTTATCTATGGTTGGATATCAACCTAGTTGGAGATGATCCTACGATCTCCCGAATTGATAAAAAGGGTTATTCAATTCGAAAAATAAATAGGATTTAATTAATGTATGTTGATGCATTCTTTATCATTCTTCTCACATAAGCTCAATTTGTATTTCTAGGATAATCACTTGATCATGTCTTCTCTGAATTTGCGTTCCATTTTGGACACCAATAAGCTGACTGGGCCAAACTTCATGGACTGGCTTCGAAACCTGAGGATAGTCCTCAAGGCAGAAAAACTTGCTTATGTCCTTGAAGATCAACTTCCCAACCGTCCTCCAGAAGATGCAACTCCAGACCAGTTAGTGGTCTATCAGAAACATGTGACCGATTCTGAACTTGCGAGTTGCATCATGTTAGCCGCTATGGTACCTGAGCTGCAAAAGCAGCATGCGCATATGGATGCTTATACCATCATCTTCCATCTTCATGAGCTGTTTGACGAGCAGGCGAGATCCGAAAGGTTCGAGGTCTCCAGACTCCTCTTCACCTCTAGGATGTAGGAAGGCACTTCTGCCTCATAGTTTGTGTTGAAGATGTTGGGGTACATTGAGCGACTAGGCGCACTCAGTTTTACAATGGATCACGAGCTAAGTATTGACTTAATTCTGCATTGTTTGCCTAAAAGTTACTCACAATTTGTGATGAACTATCGAATGAACAAGCTGGAGACTACCATTCCTGAGTTACTCAACCTGCTGAAGACTATAAAGCCTTCTGTGAAGCAGGATCAGAAGACGGTACTGTTAGTTGGTTCCTTGAAGAAAGGTTCTAAGAGGAAGGCCAAGGAACATAATAAGGGAAAGAAGAAAAAGGACAAAAAGACTGAAAAGACACCAAAAGGCACTTGCCATCACTACGACAAGGAGGGTCACTGGCGAAGAAATTGCAAAGTTTATCTTGAGTCCTTGAAGAAGAAGGCATCCGATGCCCCATCCTCTTCAGGTATCTTCGTTATTGAATGTCACTCTATTTCCTCAACCACCTGGGTACTTGATACTGGGTGTAGCTCACATATATGTAATGACATACAAGGGTTAAGGAATAGAAGAAGACTCATCAAGGGAGAAGCGAATTTACGAGTTGGAAATGGAGCAAAGATTGCTGCTGTTGCCATCGGAACATATTTGTTAAAGCTCCCTACTGGACGTGTCTTAGAATTGGATAATTGTTATTTTGTTCCTTCGTTAATAAAGAACATTGTATCTATTTTATGCTTGAATGAAAAGAGTTATTATTTAACTTTTAGTAACAATTGTTGTTACATAACTTTAAATGGTGTTCCTTATGGGACCAGAACTTTGTGCAATGGTATCTACACGTTAGATTTATCCGGTGACATTTTCAATATCAAAGTTAGCAACAAACGTGCTCGAATAGATAATTGAATAGACTCCTATACGTGGCATTGTTGTCTTGGCCATGTAAGTAAGAAACGCATGACCAAATTACACCGATGTGGAATTCTGGAATCATTTGAACCCGGTTCATTTGATACATGCGAATCATGCTTAAAAGGCAAGATGACCAAATTACCCTTTTCCGGAAAAGGTAAACCAGTGGGAGAATTGCTTGGTCTAATATATACTGATGTATGTGGACCAATGTCAACTCTTGCACAAGGAGGCTATGGCTACTTCATTACCTTTATCGATGATCACTCACGATTCGGGTATGTGTTCTTAATGAAACACAAATCTGAAGCTTTTGAGAAATTCAAAGAGTTCAAAAATGAAGTAGAGAAACAGCTTGGCAAAAGTATTAAGATACTTCGATCCGATCGGGGTGGTGAATACTTAAGTCAAGAGTTTCAAGATTATCTTAGGGACAATGGGATATTGTCTCAATGGACTCCGCCGTATACACCACAGCATAATGGTGTATCTGAGAGGCGTAACCGAACCTTGATGGACATGGTTAGATCTATGATGAATCATGCAACTCTTCCAAAATCCTTTTGGGGCTATGCACTTAAGACAGCTGTTTACTTGCTAAACAGAGTCCCGACCAAGGTAGTCTCTACTACTCCATATGAGACGTGGAATAGTAAGAAACCTTATTTAACTCACCTTAAAATATGGGGTTGTCCTACTTATATGAAGCGGACTGTATCAGACAAATTGGATGCTAAGTCTGATAAATGTCTATTTATTGGATACCCTAAGGAAACGAAAGGTTACCAATCTATCATCCCTTGGAACAAAAGGTGTTTGTTTCAAGGCATGCTGTGTTTCTAGAAAAAGAATTTCTTTTACAAGAAAACAGTGGGAGTAATATTGAACTTGAAGAAGTTCAAGAAACTCCAATAGACATTACAGAGACACCTAGTCTAGACCCACAACCGAGAACTCATGATGATGAGCTATCAGTTGAACCTAAAATAACACCACCTCTTCGTAGGTCTGATAGGACACGCAATATTCCAGAGAGATACGGATTTCTCATAAGTGAATCGAACGACGTGTTACTCATTAGCGATGACGAACCTATTAGTTATGAAGATGTTCTGAAAAGTTCAGAAAGGGACAAATGGCTTGAAGCCATGAAGTCGGAAATGGATTCCATGTACGAAAATCAAATATGGGACTTGGTTAACCCACCTGAAGGGATTAAGCCCATAGGGTGCAAGTGGGTTTTCAAGAAGAAAACCGACATGGAAGGTAATGTTGTTACCTTTAAGGCTAGATTAGTGGCAAAAGGATATCGTCAGAAACAAGGAATTGATTATAACGAAACCTATTTGCCAGTAGCTATGCTTAAATCCATTCGGATGCTCCTGGCCATAGCAACTCATTATGATTATGAGATATGGCAAATGGATGTGAAAATAGCTTTCCTTAATGGAAACCTGCTTGAGGATGTATACATGATACAACCTGAAGGTTTCACAACGGTTGATAAAACCAAAATATGCAAGCTTCGACGATCCATATATGGACTGAAGCAAACATCAAGGAGCTGGAACATCCGTTTTGATGAGACAATCAAATAGTTTGATTTCTCACAAAATCCTGACGAACCTTGTGTGTACAAGAAGGTTAGTGGGAGTGCAGTCGTATTCCTAGTATTATATGTCGATGACATATTACTTATAGGAAACGATATATCAGTCTTACAGTCAGTTAAAATTTGGTTGTCCAAAACTTTCTCCATGAAAGACCTGGGAGAAGCAACCTATATCCTTGGAATTAGAATCTATAGAGATAGATCAAAACGATTGCTTAGTCTTTCACAGTCTACATATATAGATCGAGTGCTAAAAAGGTTTAGCATGTCAGAATCCAAGAAAGGTTACCTTCCCATCAGGCATGGGATCAACCTTTCAAAGTCTATGTGTCCGCACACAGAAGACGAGAGGATTTGCATGAATAAGATTCCTTATGCATCCGCGATAGGATCTATCATGTATGCTATGTTATATACTAGGCCCGATGTATCGTATGCTCTGAGCGTCACGAGCAGATACCAGTCTGATCCAGGAATGGATCATTGGGCGGCTGTCAAGACAATCCTTAAGTACTTAAGAAGAACTAAGGATGTGTTCCTAATATATGGAGAAGGAGATATGGTAATACGTGAGTATACAGCTGCCAGTTTCCAGACAGATAAGGATGACTCCAAATCTCAGTCTGGATACGTATTTACTTTGAATGGTGGCGCAATAAGTTGGAAGAGTTCCAAGCAAGACACTGTAGCGGATTCTACCACGAAAGCGGAATATATTGCAGCTTCGGAAGCAGCAAAGGAAGCAGTCTGGATCAAGAAGTTTGTCACAGAATTTGGTGTGGTTCCAACCATTGATGAAGCAATATCGGTTTACTGCGACAACAATGGAGCTATTGCACAAGCAAAGGAACCAAGGTCTCATCAGCGATCCAAACATGTGCTTCGCCGTTATCATCTGATCAGAGAGATTATAAGTAGGAATGATATACAAATTGAGAAAATTCCCACTGAAAGGAATTTAGCGGATCCTTTAACTAAGGCCTTGCCTTAAAGCAAGTTTGAGGGTCATGTTAGAGCCTGTGGTATTGGATACCATAGCGATTGGCATTAGGCCAAGTGGGAGTTTGTTAGTGATATGAGAGAAGTGTCCTAAGGCAATCGCCTTATGATTGTAATCATTTATTTTAATAAATGAATATTCACTATTTAAGTATACATGTTTATGTATTTGATTGAGATCTTAAACTCATTTACTGAATGTCCGCAATACAATTCACAGCATGAGAGAATTTGTGATGAATTCACAACTAGTGATTATCTCTACATGTGCAATTGTGAAGTATTGAAATTGTCCCTAGTCGATGAATTGATAAATACGGACACTATCAATTCTGTTGAGGCTAGCATGGGTTATTCTCTAATCAGCTGATTCTCACTGGCTGGTGACATTGGGATGCCCGGAGATAAACATGAATGCTAGTTAAGGGAACTAGTTCATTGGAATGACTAGCTGTAAAACTTTATATGGTAATCTACATATAGATATGTCAATGAAGTTCTTACTGCAGCTTAAGTGCGATGTTCCTTTGACTTGCGGTGTTCAAGTCATCTTGGTCATGAAGACTTATACTTTGACATCTTAAGCAAGCATCTCCAAGGATGTGTGGACCCAGGATGGTTGGGTATAAGCCGAAGTGCCCGAAGATGTTTGAACAACCTACAAAGGATTCACCACTCCTTGTGAGGAGATGTATACCCAAGGCCTATCGTCGGATTGTTACTCGAAGCATCTGGCCAGAGCATCACATGTTCAGAGTATGAATCTCTCAGATACATGAGAGTAATTAGAATCCGTATGACGAGAAAAATATTACTTGGGCTAGGTGTGATATAGTCAGCCTAGTGGGGACTGACACACATAGACCGTGTCCTGAACCAAGTGGGTATAAGATGGTGAAAGGAATGAGGCATGATTCATTATAGCTGCTGAAGGGTTTCAGAATTATTTCTGAGGTCAACCGTTGATCTTTCGATTAATTGGGGATCATGATGTACTACTAGGTGCCACTCATGATCATTCTATAATTGGTTAATTATAGATGGCCAACATAAATCGAAAGTCTATTTAGTCACACTCACTATGAGTAATCCGAGGGATTTAAAACGAGTTGAAAATTGAATTTTCCGATCAAGAGAGATAAGTCGAATCTGAATTTTTCAGAGACACATCGGAAGCATAAAATGGCTAAGTCTTTTGAAGGCTTATTGGACGAATTAAATGAGTTTAATTCATATGATCTTGGCTTGGGTTTGGCCGGCCAAAGAGGGTCCCTACCCTCTTTGTTTGGCCGGCCACATTAAAAGGGAGAACCAAATTGTTTGGTTCAAGTTATAAAATAAACCAAGTGTGGTTTGTTTTATAAAATTATGGATATCAAAAGGATATCACAATTTTATTAAGTCTTCTTAATCAAGAATTTCCTACTCGAGATTTGGGCTATCCTTATTTTTTTTCTTAGTATTGAACTTATTCCACATAAGGAAGGATATCTCCTCTCTCAGAGCAAATACATTATTGGGATTCTCCAAAGAGCCAGAATGGATGGAGCATGCTCAGTTTCTACACCAATTGCTATAAACAACTCTATAACTTAATCCATTCCTACTCTGTATGATCCATAAATTTATCGAAGTATTATTGAAGTCTTACAATATGTCACTATCACACGACTTAATATTATCTTTTTAGTAAATCGTGCTTGTCAATTTATGCATGCTCCAAATGAGCAAAATTGGTAAAAAGAATACTTCGTTATATCAAAGGTATTATTGTACATGGTGTTCTTTTATATTGTCAATCATCTAGAGATTTACATGCATATAGCGATGCATTGGGCAAACTCTCATGAAGACAGACGAACTACAAGTGGATATGCTTTCTTGGATAAAATATTATCTCTTGGAATTCAAAAAAACATCCTACGATATCTCGTTCAAGTACTGAGGTTGAATATAAAGGTATAGCTAATACAGTGTCTGAAATTATTTAGCTTCAATCGCTTCTTTCTGAACTCCATCTTGCATCAAATAATGCACTAAAAATTTGGTGTGACAATATTGGAGCTACATATCTCACAGCTAATCCAATCTTTCATGCTCGTACAAAATATGTGAAAATTAATTTTCATTTTGTTCGAGAATGTGTAACAACTAAACAGTTATTCGTCTCTTATATTTCTACAAAAGATCAAATTCTTGATATCATTACTAAACCATTATCCAGATAACATTTTAATAAGTTAGCAAGCAAATTCAACATCGAAGATCTCCCACTGAGTTTGTTAGGAGGTAAAAGAGATTCATTCAATATAATTGGAATGACCAAATCAAATCATCGGATCAAATATAATTAGGAATTATTAGAATAATTATGTTATAATTATTAGAATAATTCTATTTTAATAATTTTATTAATGGGTTAATTGACCAAATACTGTTATACCCTATATATAGGGTATTATCCTTAGAGACAAAAATGAATGAATAATAAGATTTATCATTGCTCATTTTCTTTGTTATTCTCTTTCTATTCCTTCCTTTTTAACATATATTTCTATTCCTTTCTTTTAACATGGACAAGATAGTGATTATCCTATGAGCCTCCGATAAAAAAAGATGAAGGAGAGAACAAGTAGAGCATCCTCCTAAAAAATAAAGAGAAATAGACCGTTTTTCGAGTTTCACCATAATAAGAAGATTTTATATGAATATTAGAGGATAATTTCTCAACACCTAGATAGGACTTATATTTATACTACAACTTAAGACCCAAATAAAAGAAAAAAGTTATAATTAAAAGATCTTAATTCCAATCTTGTAAAGAAAGGAGAAAGATCTTTACCCGAAAAGGAAAGTTTGTAACTAAACGATCATTACTCAAAACAAGATGCAGATCAAGGCAATCTTCTCCTATAAATACCAAGAATATCAAAATTATCCTAAATACCTAAAAAATATAAATTACCAAAAAATAGCAAAAGTACTCCGAAAAGGAGTTAAACGACGGAAATAGGGTCCGAAAAATTAGCGATTATGATTTCACCAATAACAAATGCAGGTTTTCGAATTTTGGACGCGTAGCCGTAGACAGAGCCTGATTCCGAGTGCTTAATCAAAAGTTTTTCCCTTTTGAAGTTTAAAGGGTCATATTGGGTTTCAACTTGGATTAGGCCTGTATCAGTCTCCACAGGTTGAAAAAACTCATCCTCGAGTTCATAGCAACTTCATCAGTATTCATCGAGTACGAAGTCAAGTGCTTCACGTTGAAGACATCAAACGTCTTTAAATGACTAGGAAGGCGGAACCTATAAACATTGTAATTGATCTTCTGATGTATCTCGTACGATCCAATCTTTCGGTCGTTTAACTTATTGAATTCTCCAACAGGGAAACGATCACGAGTCAATACAACCCAGACAAGATCTTCAATCTCAAAACCACCCATTGACGATGACTATTGACTCAAGCCTTATACTTAGTATTGCTTTCCATAATTGTTAGTTTCACCTGCTCATGAATACCCCAAAGATACTCTAACATCTCATCCACTTTAAGATTAATTTTCCCTACTCATGGCATAGGGTCTAAATCCAGAACCCTCAATGGATTCTGGCCATGGACAATCTCAAAAGGACTCAATTCTGTGGTCTTGTTTCTCGTTTTGTTATAGACAAACTCTGCTTGAGGTAACGTCAAGTCTCATTGCTTTGGTTTCATATTTGTGAGGCATTTTAGAAGATTGCCTAAACTCCGATTCACCACCTTGATTTGTCCATTTGTTTGAGGGTGGTAAGCACTACTGAAGTTCAATTGCATTCCTAATTTTCCCTATAAGCTTCTTAAGAAGTTACTAATGAACTTGGTATCTTGATATGAAGTCATGGACTGAGGAAGGCCATGTAAACACACGATCTTCTTGAAGTAAAGATAGGCAATCCAGGCAGCATCCATAGTCTTCCTGTAAGCTACGAAATGTGTCATCTTTGAGAATTTGTCAACCATAACAAGAACTGAATCTGATGCTCATTGGGTGAGCGGTAATCCCAGTACAAAATCCATGCTGACATCTCTCTAAGGAGCTTTAGGAACTGGTAGGGGAGTGTACAAGCTTGTATCAGTGAGAACCCCCTTGGACTGCTGGAACACAGAGCATTGGTCGACCAAGTGAGATACATCGCTGGTCAATTTTGGCCAATAAAATTGGCAAAGAGGAGGGCCAATATTTTATCATGCTCGAAGTGTAGCTCGTTATGAAGCTCGCTCATAATCTGTTGCCTGAGAGAGCAGTCTGGAATGCACAATTGTAACCCATGAAATAGAAAACCATTATGTAAAATAAAATCATGTCGGTGACCATCATGTACCTCCTAGAATATCCTTTCAAATGATAGGTTGGCCGCATACATATCTAGAAAAATCTTAAAGCCTGCAACGCTGGCACTCATGGAAGAGAGTAATGAAGAACGCCAACTCAGGGAATCAACAACACGGTCCAGACTTCCAACTTGGTGCCTTAGTGTAAAGGTGAACTCTTGCAAGTACGCCACCCACTTGTCATGTCACCTGCTCAGATTGTGTTAACCATTGATGTACTTTAATGCTTCAGGATCAGTAAAGAGGATGGACTCCTTCTATTACAGGTAATGTCAACAATGCTTCAGGGACTATACAATGGCATAGAACTCTAAGTCGTAGATATAATAATTTTTCTTGGACCTGGAGAGCTTCTCGCTGAAGTACGCAATTGGTCGGCCATATTGGCTGAAAACACCCCCAATACCTATGATGGATGGAACACAATTTACCTCAAATACCTTGTCAAAATCAAGAAGGGATAGAACTGGTGCTTCAATCATCCTTTGTTTGACCAGTTGAAATCTAGCCTTCGCTTCTTCAGAACACTTAAAATCCCTTCCCTTGAGACACTCGATGATACGAGCAGTCAAAGTGCTGAAATTCTTGATGAACCGATGGTAGAAAGAAGCCAAGCCAATGAAACTTCTGACATCGTACAAGGTCCTCGGTTGAGGCCACTCCAAGATTACGTCTATCTTGGTGTGGTCTACATGTACACCATTAGTAGACACAATAAAGTCAAGAAAAGATATCGAGGTAGCAAAGAAAGAGCACTTCTTCTTGTTTATAAATAAGCACTTTGTTTTCATCTTTTCGAAGATAGCATGGTGATGATTGAGGTGTGATGCCCATGTTGGACTGTAAATGTAGATGTCGTCGAAGTATACCACCACAAACTTTCCCATAAAGGGCCGCAAGACCTGTGATACATAAACCTCATGAAGGTGTTGGGCACATTGGAATGCATGACCATCCACTCATATAGCCCGTGTTACGTTCTGAATGTCATCTTCCATTCATCATCGTCTTATTCAGAATTGGTGGTTTTCGCTTTAAAGGTCAATTTTAGAGAATACCTTAAAATCGGATAGTTGATCCAATATGTCATCCAAGTGGGAAATTGGAAACTTATATTTCACTGCAATCCTGTTGATGGCTATAAAATCAACACACATATGACATAAGTCATCCTTTTTTGCACTAGGAGGGCAGGAACTACATAGAGGCTCATACTTTCTCAGATCTGTCCTTTTTCAACAACTCCAACACCTGATTCTGCAATTCTTCAGCTTCCTTAGAGCTAAGGCGATAAGCTTTCATATTAGGAAAACTTGACCCTGGAACAAGGTCAATTTGGCGGTATCCCAGAAGGAAGATCATCTAGCATTGACTCATCAAAATCTACTAACAAGTGTTATATTTGGCCAGTAAATTAGGGTCCGTGGCATAAGCAACGCTATGGCACGGTAGCAAAGCATATACAAATTCATGCTCTATTTCATCTAAAAACTTGGATATAGAAAGCGTATTAGTATTTTAGCCACCGGAATTGGAGTAGATCTTTCCCGTCGCGACAACAACACAATATTTTTTCCCTTGACGTAAAGGGTATACGTATTCTTTCGTCCATCATGAACAACACTGCGATCATACTGCCAAGGCCACCCCAATAATACATGGCATGTATCCATGACCACCATATCACACCAAATATTATCAACATATTTGCCAATTGAGAAACAAGCGAGACATCGCCGGTCTACTGTTATCTCACTTTCTTTATTCAGTTAGGATAACTTGTAGGGCTTAGGATGATGATATGTCTTTAGTTTTAATTTCTGGACGGCCTCCGTGGATATTATGTTCTCACAACTGCTGTTGTCGATAATCATCTTGCAAACTTTACCCGCGATGGTGCAGTTAGTGTAAAAAATATTGGTTCTCAACCAATCATCCCCCGAATCACCCTTGGGAGTCAGCAGATTCTTATGAACGACCAAGGTCTCATGGCCATCACCATAAATCACTTTGTTAGATGCATCATACATTGGATCGCCAATAGCTGTTGTATCTTCTATCACCTCTTCCTTGATCAACAAGCTTTTGGCATTCATATTAGTAGAAGAAGGATTCCTGCATTTATGCGTCATATGTCCATGTTCATTACATTGATAACATCTAATAGAGGACTTAGAGTTAACTTGTGGTGATCGCTGTGGTGCCCACTGCGGTGGTTGCTGCGTGGCTGCAGAGAAGGACGAGAATTTTGAGAGCGAGCTGACCGACTGTTCCGGTCATTTTTCCCTGTCTATAATCGATTTTGTTGCCTTTCAACCGCCAGTGCACATTGAAAGGCCTCTGACACCGTTGAAAATGAATGAAGACTGAAGGCATCTTACAAGCCAAATGCAGGCCCCCAAAGTATCGTGCCATCTTCTGCTCCGTCTCAGGTAAATCATTTCAGGCCACTAGCTAGAAAAACTCATTGGTATATTCGTCAATCGATCTTGCCCCTTATCTTAACTAGTGACGTCGTTGGAATAGGGTTTGGATGTAGGCATAAGGACGAAAGTGTTCTTTCATTTTTTTCCTTCATAATTTCCCAGTCTGTTATTTGAGGTGTACCTTGCTTGTCATGAGAGCACCGCATCTGTTCCTACCATGCTAACGCCCCTTGAGTCGGATGGCAATTAACTTCATCTTTAACCGGTCTGGAACTTGCTTGTAGATGAAGATCCGCTCCACAACGAATTAGAAAATTCGGGCAGATTCCAAAATTCGAAGTCTCTAGCAAGCTCCTTTCACCCACGACATCCCTATGATGTATCCCGCGCGTGATATGGGTTCTCGAAACACGACTTAGATCTATGATCTAAATTCTCACGAACATCGCAATCCCACGCTGCTAGATGCTGGGTTTGCCCTGCTACTTACCTCTGTAAATCTTCAATCGTGATTATGTCATGGATGTTACGGCCACGATGCTTGGCTTCCTCCATCGAGGCCTGCCTATTGTTGCGACCTTGGCTACGACCACAATGACTCACTATTAGATCTGACGATGACCTGATTACGTCGATCTGATACCAATTGATGCTTAGCAGGATAATGATTATCCTATCGAACTCCGAGAAAAGAAGATGGCGGAGAAAACAAGTAGAGGATCCTCCTAAAAAACAAAGAGAAACATGACGTTCTTCGAGTTTCACCACAATAAGAAGATTTTATTATGAATTGAGGATGATTCCTCAACACCTAGATAAGACTCCTATTTATACTACAACCTAAGACCCAAATAAAAAAAAATTATAATTAAAAGATCTTAATTATAATCTTATAAAGAAAGAATTAGATCTTTACCTGAAAAAAAGTTTGTAACTAAACGATCTTAACTCAAAATAGGACACGAATCAAGACATGTTTTCTCCAATAAATACTAAAACTATCAAAATTATCCTAAATACCTAAAAATAAAAATTACTAAAAATAACAAAAATGCTCCAAAAAGGAGTTAAATGGCGGAAATAGGATCCAAAAAATAGGCGATTATGGTTTCATCTATAACAAATGTAGATTTTCGAATTCTGAACGTATGGGCATAGACAACTTGATTCCGAGTCCCGAATTAAAAGTTATGCTCCTTTTAAATTTAAAGGATTATATTGAACTTCAACCTAGATCGGACCTGCATCATAAAGTTAGTGAATTGATCATTACTTAAACTTGATTAGAACTCGTCGCCTAAAGTTTACCAAATAATCTTATCTTGTAAAACTATCATCATTTGAAAAACTAACTAAATATTCGTGGTTTAGAATGAAGATTAATATTTATTCTATATCCTTGAGAGATTCAAATCTATTAGAGCATGGGAATGCCACTGATTTATAACCAACTTGATCGATAACAATGTTCAAGATAATTTAGAGCCAACAATGTCAAAGTGTAATGGTGCGCTACTAATGCGAGACGACAGAGCGCACATATATAGGTCATAATTTTTGATCCGGTATGAGCCATGCCATGATCAAAATATCAAATTGAACCTCATTTGAAAATCTACAATCCGCATCATTTAGAGCCTTTTCGGAGACTCGAAAGAAGACTTGCCCTTTTTATATTTATCATTATTTTTCAGATTTAGAATTTAGGGATATTTTTATCTTTCACAATATTAGCATTTGAGTATATTTAATTAATATTTGTTTACTCATTTATGAGATAGTTTTGAATCAATAAAAATGTGTGATCTCGTCGTTTCTTTTCAAATGTCGAGTTTGATTACCTATCTCTTGATATTCTATGAGAATCAATAGGGTTTAAAAGATTTCTTTTGTTATTCATATGTAAATCAACAAAATCGATAATTTCTACTACATCACCCCCTCAGCATGCTTGGGTCCCTCCTCTCAGCTTTTGTTAGTCGCGGTTGTGTCCATCGTTTGGTTGGACAATGCTTGAATTCCTACAAATTTACTCTAGTCAGCCAGTGTTGGCATAACTAGCGTGACCACCTCAATGGTCAAGTCAACATTGAACTGAAAGATGGGGCTCACTGGTGCACGAGAAAGAAGCTCAATAGAGAACAGTGACCTACTCATGTGAGAAAAAAAATCATACATTTATCTACCGTCAGTTGAACCTTATATAGTCATCGAAAGAGAATATCCACGTGGATCGTCAAACAAGTCATGCAGGAACCTATGTGATGCAAAGGATAACTATCAATTTCGTTGATCCACCACAAATATCGAAATCGACTATCGAATCTATTGATTCACTCATGAATACCAGAAATGACTTTCTAAACCTATTGATAAACGCACGAATACCAAGAAATTGTCATCCAAAAACTACAGAGTTTTGGGAAAAAGAAGAATCACTTGGCCGAATTTTTATTAATCAAAGGTTGTCTTACAATGACCTAGACAATTATTTATATAGACTCTAGACTCTGAGACTCAAAGAAATTAAAGGAAAGAAATTCTCGTATATGGACATTAATTCCTATCTTGTAAAGAAAGAAAGAAACCTTATTAGAAAAGTAAATTTTTTAACAACATAACCCATAAATATCTGAAATAACAAATACAAAATATCCTAAACATACTCAAAGATCCAAAATATAAAAGAAATAAATGAATAAAACTATCCTAAATACTAAACTTGATAAAAAATAATACAAAAATACAAAAAAATTATCTTTTCCATTCCCACATCATTCTCTCGATGGTGGAGAGAATTCGCCCTCCAATTTAAAGTAGCATTAGGAGATAGTCCAGAGGAAGATTATCTGCACCAATCGATAATTGTTTGTTGTAGATAGACGTGTACTTTTTGTGTGAGAAAAATGTATGTAGTCTCATCTTTTTCTCTAGCATTTCTCAAAATAATTATGATTCCAGATCTTATGTGGAAGCCTCGGCCTGATTGATCAGCCTCTTCGATGCCATCTTTGTTAGCAATCACTACATTCTAGCCTATACTAGCATTTGTATCGATGATACTCCCGATAAGCTTCACCACACAAATCTCTTCTTTATCAAAGATCTCCTTGATAAACTTTTTCATCAGTCCACTCGTTGACAAACGGCAATTTACCAAAGGGCGTACATAAGAATTGGAAATTACCAATTCACATACCATGGTTTCTAATTTACCAAAGGGCGCATGCCCTTAAGTGAACTTCCTATTATACCCCTCCCGCCAGAAAATACCTTTTTCGTTTCACATTTTCAAGACATCCGAACCACTTTTACAGTAAAGTAATAATTTATGGTTCGGATGGCCAGGTAGTAGAATTTTTGTCCATTCTCTCTCAGCGCAACAACGTAAATGGTATTGTCGAAGGAGGAGGACATTGTGCGTGCCCTAGTTGTGCTTTAGTCGTGAGCTCATCCCTCGAATCCCTTCGCCCAACCAAAACCTAGGCAAGTATCGAAAGTGTTAGTGTGTGATCCTGAGGCGGCTTTAAGTGTTAATGTTGAAGTCCAGACTGCTCGGCACTATCAAAGTAGGATTTAGGGTTTCTGCAGGGTTGATTTTTATGATAATGGCAGGAAAAAGGTCTGTGGGTGGTTCATCATCTTCTTCATTGGCATTAATCACCAAGGTATGTTAGCGATAGGCTTAGATAAGAACAACATAGTTTGTGAAAATGTTTATACTTATTTTTGCTGAATAAATTTGTAATGTATAAAAACTGTAGGGTTCAGATGACTTTGGGAAAAATTACATTGGTGCAGTATTGTAGGCCACTTTAAACATTTTGTTGAAGCATTTGAAATTTTAAATGATCGACACATTGCGAAGATCAAAGAGTCGCCCTTCAGTTTTTTCTTGGACATACAAGACTTGCAGCATATCCGGGGAATTTTGGTTAATATATTTGAAAGTTAGGATTCAACCTCGCAAGTTTTTAAATTCTTAGGTAATAATTTTAATTATGAATTGTAAACAATATCTATAGTAAGATAAAACTTGGATATAGATGGCCTTAAATGATTTATATTTGATCAATTTAAATGAGTGAATTTCAGGTGAAATTCACTTAAGGCCCTTGGTAGGCCTGAAATAAAATCATTTCAGGCCTACTGAGGGTCTGAAGTGATTTTACTTCAGGCCCTCGGTAGGCCTGAAATGAATCATTTCATGCCCACGTTGGGACTGAAATGAATTGATTTCAGGCCCAACGTGGGCCTGAAATGAATCACGTGGGCCTGAAATGAATTCCTTTCAGGCCCAACGTGGGTCTGAAAAGAATTCATTTTAGGGCCAAAGTGAAATAAGTTGAAGCCTATATTATTGATGATAATTATATATTTTAATTGTTTCAGGTGTACCGGTTGCGTTCACCAGACGAGATGTTGCTTTGTTACTGGGTATAGTGGACCGTGGAGTTTCGGTCCCTATTAATTCAACTAAAGCATCAGGTGACCTCTATCGTACTTACTTCTCAAAAGAAAAACAACTTACCAGAACAAGAATTGAGGACTTACTTAAACATTATTCTAAAAGTGTTGAATCAGAGGATGATGTGTTATTAGTTTGTAAATTATATATTTTGTATATATTTGTTTGTGTTTTATTTTCGTCTAGTACATATAAGGTCCCTCTAGGTCTTGTAGATATAGTAGATGATTATGATAATCTTGGTAGATTCAACTGGGTGGAAGCTATCCATAAATTTTTGTCTCCACAATTACCTAAGATTGGGGAATTATTTTCATCAACTCAGGAAAACCAGAGGACCACAACCTCCCTTACCTAAAGGGATTTGCTGGGCTTTTGGTAGTGAGTAGAATTTTCTTGATAAATTTTATAATATTTTGCTGTCATTAATGTAATTGTCT
This sequence comes from Boesenbergia rotunda, assembly GCA_024364735.1. Classification (NCBI taxonomy): domain Eukaryota; kingdom Viridiplantae; phylum Streptophyta; class Magnoliopsida; order Zingiberales; family Zingiberaceae; genus Boesenbergia; species Boesenbergia rotunda. The sequence continues at coordinate 242,737 of JAGFNQ010002301.1, read as the reverse complement.
GGAAAACTTTGTGTAGGCATGGTTTTTGGAGCATGTACCCATTCAAAAACCATACAATGTTGAAGGATCTCGAATAAATAAGTGGAGGAATATTCCTTCGCATATTAGTAGGGTGAGGGACCTTGTCAACCAAATCAGGTCCGAAGAGGTAATTATTCTAAATTGTGATCTATGTTAGTTTGATATAGAGGCAGTAAAATTTGTGTACTTGGTCATTGACAGGTGATCGTTGAAATAATTCCTAACCTACATGAAAACACATTGTTTGAGAACCTTGAGATTGGTGATGACATTCCATGGGAAATGCAGACATCACACAGAAGATGTAAGGCCATGTGGTGAATGCATTCTTAAAGACACCCTAATCAAGGAGATAACAGAGGAGAATATATGTTTGAATGAAAGGGTTAAGGAATTAATTTCAATTATTGAAAAAAAGAGGATGGAGGGTCAAGAAAGCTATCATGTAGTTGGTCCTCTTTCTGATCCAGTATCTTGTAGAACAAGGAGAGGATGTGACCGAACTCGGTATGATTACAGGGATAATCCAATTGAGAGTTCAGTATGGCACCAGCTATTACATAAGGGGAAGCGGAGAAAGGAACAAATATCAAATGTCATGGACAAGGAAAAAAGGAAACTTAGTGAGGGGGATATGGATGAAGCAAGAGAAACCATTACTGTAATGGAAGTCATGTCTGAAGAAGATATAGAGGAGGAAAAAAGAAGGACCTTCGAACTATACAAAATGAGACAACAAGACATTGATGTATGTGAGTTATTTTCATATAAATTACGTCAAATTTATTGATTTTGGTCATTAATTAGTTTGGTCTAAATTTTATCGATGTAGTTTGTGAAGAAGCATTTTGAAGTCGAAGAAGAAAAATCAAGATAAAGAAGTGACCTACTTGATAAATAAATTGGAGAACCTAAAGTAAGTTATGAAACATAGTTTAGTTAATATATTTGGGGCTTTAATATATAATCTTATCAATTAACTTGGCAGGTTGACTAATGAATTTATCTAGGAGGATGCACCCTTTGCTTTGAATTTACATTCATTCTTACAAATCCTCAATGGAGAGGTGTTTACAAAAGGCGAGGTCATTGATGTCTTCTGTAAAATTATATTTAGGGGAGAATCCACATGTGGTAGGCCATACAACAAGTCAATATATTGTTCAATCTTCTTCACAGTAAGTGATGTAAATTAGTATCAATTAATAGATTGTAGAAGACCTAATATTATGATGTGGTTATTAATAATTTTGATTATGCAAATTTTTAGACTTCAATAAGATCGTCAAGAAAGTTTTCCATGCAACAAGTGATGAAGACTGATATGATAGAACAAGGGTTTAGATATATTTTAATACTTTTGTGCAGTGATAATACACACTTTTACTTGTTGGCGGTGGATAGAAGCAATGCCTTTCAATCATTTAAATTCTCTTGCTAGTGGCCGTAAATATAAGCATGATTTTGACTTAGCGATGAGCTACCTACCTTTATTCATATATATGTTCATCATTTGGTCAAAAATGTCATTGAAATTCATGATATATTTTACAGGTAAAAGAACTTAAACAATATACTCACGAGGAACTTACGGCTATTCATTCATATCTACAAAGTCATCATCCCTTGGACAAATGGCTCTCCGTCAGACAAAAATGTCCCCAACAAGAACATAGGTAAGTAACTAAGGAAGAGTTTCAAAATTTTAAAATCATGAAAGGATTTTATTACCCCCACATATTGAAATCAGAAATACTGTTTGTTATTTTCAGCATGGACTGTGCCTTCTTTGTGATGCAATACGTCCGATGTCTCCTATACGATGAGAAGATGGATTTCAAACAAGGAGATATGATGAAAATGAGATTTGATCTGACAGTAAATATTATGAGAGACATGTATTGTAAAACATGAGACTGTCAATCACTTGAAGTAATGTTGTAAAAAAAATCCTTTGCTGGTGATTCAGCTCCATTTGTATAGAAATTGTGTAATTTGTATGAATATAATTTATTGTCCAGAAAAACAAAACAATTGTGTGATGTTGATTCACATCGAGTTGTTGCAATGTAGTGTACCAACTGATACGGTAAGAAAACATAACTCATAATGATTGAGACTAAGTTTGCACACCAGAAATAACATCTCTTTGGTTAACTCTAACTACTGTTATCGAGTATGGACATATCCAAGTATCGAAGGTCCATCAGTGGGTTTCTGATGGATTTACAACACTCCTATTGCAACATAATTTGAAAATATGACTTAATGGTCTCGAAGGAATTGAAATTTGGTATGCATTCTGTATTTACTTAGTAAGATGGATTATGTCTACCATAAATTTAAAAAACTTGTTTCAAATTATAAAAACTGTAAGAATGTTTTGATAAAATTTAATAATTAAATAAAATTAGAGGATTTGGTCACATCTTGTAGATAAATATAGAATATTATTCTATAAATCATTATTTTATTTAATGCCCAAGGTGAGCATGAACTTAAATGATTTCAGGCCCACGGTGGGCCTGAAATAAAATGATTTCAGGCCCACGGTGGGCCTGAAATCACTTCAATTCAGGCCCAGTGTGGGCCTGAATAGCTTCATTTCAGACCCAACGTGGGCCTGAAATAAATTTATTTCAGGCCCACCGTGTGCCTCAACTGGGAAAATTTCAGGGTCTATGTTAACCATAAAATCCTTCTGATTTAAGTTGGTGGACAATAAAT
>JAGFNQ010002301.1:197500-239443 GCA_024364735.1 Boesenbergia rotunda | reverse complement strand
TTCCTAACTCGGCAGTCAGAGCTACTAAGGAATCAACATTCTGTTTCTTGATCATACCCGCAACGTGTCAATGAATCGCTCCCATGGTCAACCTCGACCATGATTGCGAATCAAACCACTTGACTACCTGCTATCATACTAATACTAAGATAATGAATAACTAATCGTCCAATATAATAGGAACAGATATACAAACATACTAAATTAAGAACGGCAATTTACCAAAGGGCGTACGCAACAATTGGAAATTACCAAAGGGTGTACCATGATTTCTATTTTACCAAAGGGCGCACGGTTTAAAGTGAACTTCCTATTATACCCTTGCCGCCACAGAATACCTTTTCCATTCACATTTTCGAGACATCCGAACCACTTTTGTAGTAAAATAATAATTTGTGGTTCGGATGGCCAGGGTTTATCTCTCAGCGCAACAAGGTAAATGGTATTGTCGAAGGAGGAGATTGTGCGTGCCTTAGTTGTGTTGTGTTGAAGTCCATACTGCTCGGCACTATCAAAGTAGGATTTAAGGTTTCTGCAGGGTTGATTTTTATGATAATGGCAGGAAAAAGGTCTATGGGTGGTTCATCGTCTTCTTCATTGGCATTAATCACCAAGGTATGTTAGCGATAGGCTTAGGTAAGAACAACATAGTTTGTGAAAATGTTTATACTTATTTTTGCTAAATAAATTTGTAATGTATAAAAACTGTAGGGTTCAGATGAGTTTGGGAAAAAATTACATTGGTGCAGTGTTTAAGGGCACTTTAAACATTTTGTTGAAGCATTTGAAATTTTAAATGATCGACACATTTCGAAGATCAAAGAATCACCCTTCAGTATTTTCTTGGGCATAGAAGAATTGCAGCATATCCGGGGAATTTTGGTTAATATATTTGAAAGTTGGGATTCAACCTCGCAAGTTTTTAAATTCTCAGGTAATAGTTTTAAATATGAATTATAAACAATATCTATAGTAAGAAAAAAAACCTGGATATAGTTAGCCGTAAATGATTGATATTTGATCAATTTAAATGAGTGAATTTCAGGTGAAATTCACTTCAGGCCCTCGGTAGGCCTGAAATAATTTTATTTCAGGCCTACGAGGGCCTAAAGTGAATTCATTTCAGGCCCACGTTGGGCCTGAAATGATTCATTTCAGGCCCAACGTGGGCCTGAAATAAAATCATTTCAGGCCTACTGAGGGCCTGAAATGAATTCATTTCAGGCCCAAAGTGAAATAAGTTGAAGCGTATATTGTTGATGATAACTAAATATCTTAATTGTTTCAGGTGTATCGATTGTGTTCACCAGACGAGATGTTGCTTTGTTACTGGGTATAGTGGACCGTGGAGTTTCGGTCCCTATTAATTCAACTAAAGCATCGGGTGACCTCTATCGTACTTACTTCTCAAAAGAAAAATAACCTACCAGAACAAGAATTGAGGACTTACTTAAACATTATTCTAAAAGTGTTGAATCAGAGGATGATGTGTTATTAGTTTGTAAATTATATATTTTATATATATTTGTTTGTGTTTTATTTTCGTCTAGTATATATAAGGTCCCTCTAGGGCTTGTAGATATAGTAGATGATTATGACAATCTTGGTAGATTCAACTGGGTGGAAGCTATCCATAAATTTTTGTCTCCCCAATTACCTAAGATTGGGGAATTATTTTCATCAACTCAGAGAAACCAGAGGACCACCAACCTCCCTTACGTAAAGGGATTTGCTGGGCTTTTGGCAGTGAGTAGAATTTTCTTGATAAATTTTATAATATTTTGCTGTCATTAATATAATTGTCTGAAAAACTTTGTGTAGACATGGTTTTTGGAGCATGTACCCATTCAAAAACCATACAATGTTGAAGGACCCCGACTAAATAAGTGGAGGAATATTCCTTCGCATATTAGTAGGGTGAGGGACCTTGTCAACCAAATCAGGTCCGAAGAGGTAATTATTCTAAACTGTGATCTATGTTAGTTTGATATTGAGACAGTAAAATTTATGTACTTGGTAATTGACAGGTGATTATTGAAATAATTCCTAACCTACATGAAAACACATTATTTGAGAACCTTGAGATTGGGGATGACATTCCACGGGCAATGGAGACATCACAAGGACATGACACAGAAGATGTAAAGCCATGTGGTGAATGCATTCTTAAAGACACCCTAATCAAGGAGCTAACAGAGGAGAATATATGTTTGAATGAAAGGGTTAAGGAATTAATTTCAATTATTGAAAAAAAGGGGATGGAGGGTCAAGAAAGCTATCCTGTAGTCAGTCCTCTTTCTGATCCAGTATCTTATAGAACAAGGAGAGGACGTGACCGAACTCGGTATGATTATAGGGATACTCCAATTGAGAGTCCAGTATGGCACCAGCTATTACATAAGGGGAAGCGGAGAAAGTAACAAATATCAAATGTCATGGACAAGGTAAAAAGGAAACATAGTGAGGAGGATATGGATGAAGCAAGAGAAACCATTACTGTAATGGAAGTCATGTCTGAAGAAGATATAGAGGAGGAAAAAAGAAGGACCTCCGAACTATACAAAATGAGGCAACAAGACATTGAGGTATGTCAGTTATTTTCATATGAATTACGTCAAATTTATTGAATTTGGTTATTAATTATTTTGGTCTAAATTGTATCGATGTAGTTTGTGAAGAAGCATTTTATGAAGTCGAAGAAGAAAAATCAAGATAAAGAAATGGTCTACCTGATAAATAAATTGGAGAACCTAAAGTAAGTTATGAAACATAGTTTAGTTAATAGATTTGAGCCTTTAATATATAATCTTATCAATTAACTTGGCAGGAATTGGCTAATGAATTTATCTGGGAGGATACACCCTTTGCTTTGAAATTGCATTCATTCTTACAAATCCTCAATGGAGAGGTTTTTACAAAAGGCGAGGTGATTGATGCCTTCTGTAAAATTATATTTAGGGGAGCATCCACATGTGATAGGTCATACTACAAGTCAATATATTGTTCAACCTTCTTCACAGTAAGTGATGTAAATTAGTATCAATTAATAGATTGTAGAAGACCTAATATTATGATGTGGTTATTAATAATTTTGATTTTGCAAATTCTTAGGCTTCAATAAGATCGTCAAGAAAGTTTTCCCTACAATAAGTGATGAAGACTGATATGATAGAACAAGGGTTTAGATATATTTTAATACCTTTGTGCAGTGATAATACACACTTTCACTTGTTGGCGATGAATACAAAAGCAATGACTTTCAATTATTTAAATTCTCTTGCTAGTGGCCGTAAATATAAGCATGATTTTGACTCAGCGGTGAGCTACCTACCTTTATTCATATATATGTTCATCATTTGGTAAAAAATGTCATTGAAATTCATGATATCTTTTACAGGTAAAATAACTTAAACAATATACTCGCGAGGAACTTACGGCTATTCATCCATATCTACAAAGTCATCATCTCTTGGACAAATGACCCTCCGTCAGACAAAAATGTCCCCAACAAGAACATAGGTAAGTAAGTGAGGAAGAGTTTCAAAATTTTAAAATCATGAAAGTATTTTATTACCCCACTTATTGAAATCAGAAATACTGTTTTTATTTTCAGCGTGGACTGTGCCTTCTTTGTTATGCAATACGTCCGATGTCTCCTATACGATGAGAAGATGGATTTCAAACAAGGAGATATGACGAAAATGAGATTTGATCTGACAGTAAATATTATGAGAGACATGTATTGTAGAACATGAGACTGTCAATCTCTTGAAGTAATGTTGTAAAAAAACATCCTTTGCTGGTGATTCAGCTCCATTTGTATAGAAATTGTGTAATTTGTATGAATATAATTTATTGTAATTGTTTAACAAAACAATTGTGTGATGTTCATTCACATCGAGTTGCTACAATGTTGTGTACCAACTGATACGGTAAGAAAACATAACTCATAATGATTCGGACTAAGTTTGCACATCAGAAATAACATCTCTTTGGTTAACTCTAACTACTGATATCGAGTATGGACATATCCAAGTATCGAAGGTCCATCAGTGGGTTTCTGATACATAATTTGAAAACATGAGTTAATGGTCTCGAAGGAATTGAAATTTGGTATGCATTCTGTATTTACTTAGTAAGATGGATTATCTCTACCATAAATTTAAAAAACTTGTTTCAAATTCTAAAAAATAATAATTAAATAAATATAGAATATTAGTCTATAAATCATTATTTTATTTAATGTCGAAGGTGAACATGAACTTAACTGATTTCAGGCCCACGGCTGAAATAAAATGAATTCAGGCCCACCGTGGGCCTGAATCACTTGAATTCAGGCCCAGTGTGGGCCTGAATAGCTCCATTTCAGGCCCAACTTGGGCCTGAAATAAATTTATTTCAAGCCCAGGTTGGGCCTGAAATCAAGTGATTTCAGGCCCACTGTGTACCTCGACTGGGAAAATTTCAGGGTCTCTGTTAACCATAAAATCCATCTGATTTAAGTTGGTGGATAATAAATTTGTAGTTGTATAGATGTATAAATCTGACACCATCTTTCTGTCCTAACTGATACGTTTATAGAACATAACTCATAAATATTGGTACTTAGTGGCCACATAAAAACCCACTGATATACCTAAAAACCTCCTATTGTAAACTATTCCTATAGCTTTGGTGATACAGAAAGATTAGAGGTTTGGACCTCAAAAATTTCATCTCCTAGCTCAACCCTTTCTACTGATATAGGATTTTCAGAATTCTAGATATGGGAGGTCCATCAGCGAGTTTTGCTCAAAACTCACTGATGGACCTAAACTACTCGTATAGCTTTGGTGATACAGCAAGATTAGAGGTTTGGACCCCAAAAATTTCATCTCCTAGCTCAACCCTCTCTACTGATATAGGGATTTCAGAATTTCAGATATGGTAGGTCCATCAGTGAGTATTGCTCAAAACTCACTGATATACCAAAACTACTGCTATAGAAATGGTGATACAGCAAGATTAGAGGTTTGGACCCCAAAAATTTCATCTCCTAGTTCAACCCTCCCTACTGATATAAGGATTTCAGAATTTCAGATATGGTAGGTCCATCAGTGAGTTTTACTCAAAACTCACTGATATACCTAAACTAATGCTATAGCAATGGTGATACAGCAAGATTAGAGGTTTGGACCCCAACAATTTCATTTCCTAGCTCAACCCGCTCTACTGATATAGGGTTTTCAGAATTCCAGATATGAGAGGTCCATCAGTGAGTTTTGCTCAAAACTCACTGATGGACCTAAACTACTCCTATAGCTTTGGTGATACAGCAAGATTAGATGTTTGGACCCCAAAAATTTCATCTCCTAGCTCAACCCTCTCTACTAATACAGGGATTTCAGAATTTCAGATATGGTAGGTCCATCAGTGAGTTTTGCTCAAAACTCACTGATATACCTAAACTACTGCTATAGCAATGATGATACAGCAAGATTAGAGGTTTGGACCCCAAAAATTTCATCTCCTAGCTCAACCCTCTCTACTGATATAGGGATTTCAGAATTTCAGATATGGTAGGTCCATCAGTGAGTTTTTCTCAAAACTCACTGATATACCTAAACTACTGCTATAGCAATGGTGATAAAGCAAGATTAGAGGTTTGGACCCCAAAAATTTCATTTCTTAACTTAACTCTCTCTACTGATATAGGGTTTTCAGAATTCCAGATATGGGAAGTCCATCAGTGAGTTTTGCTCAAAACTCACTGATGGACATAAACTACTCCTATAGCTTTGGTGATACAGCAAGATTAGAGGTTTGGACCTCAAATATTTCATCTCCTAGCTCAACCCTCTCTACTGATATAGGGATTTCAGATATGGTAGGTCCATCAGTGAGTTTTGCACAAAACTAACTGATATACCTAAACTACTGCTATAGCAATGGTGATACATCAAGATTAGAGGTTTGGACCCCAAAAATTTCATCTCCTAGCTCAACCCTCTCTACTGATATAGGGTTTTCAGAATTCCAGATATGGGAGGTCCATCAGTGAGTTTTGCTCAAAACTCACTGATGGACCTAAACTACTCCTATAGCTTTGGTCATACAGCAAGATTAGAGGTTTGGACCCCAAAATTTTCATCTCCTAGCTCAACCCTCTCTACTGATATAGGGATTTCAGAATTTCAGATATGGTAGGTCCATCAGTGAGTTTTGCTCAAAACTCACTGATATACCTAAACTACTGCTATAGAAATGGTGATACAGCAAAATTAGAGGTTTGGATCCCAAAAATTTCATCTCCTAGCTCAACCCTCTCTACTGATATAGGGTTTTCAGAATTTCAGATATGGGAGGTCCATCAGTGAGTTTTGATCAAAACTCACTGATGGACCTAAACTACTCCTATAGCTTTGGTCATACAGCAAGATTAGAGGTTTGGACCCCAAAAATTTCATCTCCTAGCTCAACCCTCTCTACTGATATAGGGATTTCAGAATTTCAGTTATGGTAGGTCCATCAGTGAGTTTTGCTCAAAACTCACTGATATACCTAAGCTACTGCTATAGCAATGGTGATACAGCAAGATTAGAGGTTTGGACCCGAAAAATTTCATCTCCTAGCTCAACCCTCTCTACTGATATAGGGTTTTCAGAATTCCAGATATGGGAGGTCCATCAGTGAGTTTTGCTCAAAACTCACTGATGGACCTAAACTACTCTATAGCTTTGGTTATACAGCAAGATTAGAGGTTTGGACCCCAAAAATTTCACCTCCTAGCTCAACCCTCTCTACTGATATAGGGATTTTAGAATTTCAGATATGGTAGGTCCATCAGTGAGTTTTGCTCAAAACTCACTGATATACCTAAACTACTGCTATAGCAATGGTGATACAGCAAGATTAGAGGTTTGGACCCCAAAAATTTCATCTCCTAGCTCAACCCTCTCTACTGATATAGGGTTTTCAGAATTTCAGATATGGGAGGTCCATCAGTGAGATTTGCTCAAAACTCACTGATATACATAAACTACTGCTATAGCAATGGTGATACAGCAAGATTAGAGGTTTGGACCCCAAAAATTTCATTTCCTAGCTCAACCCTCTCTACTGATATAAGGTTTTCAGAATTCCAGATATGGGAGGTCCATCAGTGAGTTTTGCTCAAAACTCACTGATGGACCTAAACTACTCCTGTAGCTTTGGTGATATAGCAAGATTAGAGGTTTGGACCCCAAAAATTTCATCTCCTAGCTCAACCCTCTCTACTAATATAGGGATTTCAGATATGGTAGGTCCATCAGTGAGTTAGCTCAAAACTCACTGATATACCTAAACTACTGCTATAGCAATGGTGATACAGCAAGATTAGAGGTTTGGACCCCAAAAATTTCATCTCCTAGCTCAACCCTCTCTACTGATATAGGGTTTTCAGAATTTCAGATATGGGAGGTCCATCAGTGAGTTTTGCTCAAAACTCACTGATGGACCTAAACTACTCCTATAGCTTTGGTGATACAGCAAGATTAGAGGTTTGGACCCCAAAAATTTCATCTCCTAGCTCAACCCTCTCTACTGATATAGGGATTTCAGAATTTCAGATATGGTAGGTCCATCAGTGAGTTTTGCTCAAAACTCACTGATATACCTAAACTACTGCTATAGCAATGGTGATACAGCAAGATTAGAGGTTTGGACCCCAAAAATTTCATCTCCTAGCTCAACCCTCTCTACTGATATAGGGATTTCAGAATTTCAGATATGGAGTCATCATGATTTGCTCAAAACTCACTGATATACCTAAACTACTACTATAAAAATGGTGATACAGCAAGATTAGAGGTTTGAACCCCAAAAATTTCATCTCCTAGCTCAACCCTCTCTACTGATATAGGGTTTTCAGAATTCCAGTTATGGTAGGTCCATCAGTGAGTTTTGCTCAAAACTCACTGATATACCTAAGCTACTGCTATAGCAATGGTGATACAGCAAGATTAGAGGTTTGGATCCCAAAAATTTCATCTCCTAGCTCAACCCTCTCTACTGTTATAGGGTTTTCAGAATTCCAGATATGGGAGGTCCATCAGTGAGTTTTGCTCAAAACTCACTGATGGACCTAAACTACTCCGATAGCAATGGTGATACAGCAAGATTAGAGGTTTGGACCCCAAAAATTTCACCTCCTAGCTCAACCCTCTCTACTGATATAGGGATTTTAGAATTTCAGATATGGTAGGTCCATCAGTGAGTTTTGCTCAAAACTCACTGATATACCTAAACTACTACTATAGCAATGGTGATACAGCAAGATTAGGGGTTTGGACCCCAAAAATTTCATCTCCTAGCTCAACCCTCTCTACTGATATAGGGTTTTCAGAATTCCAGATATGGGAGGTCCATCAGTTAGTTTTGCTCAAAACTCACTGATGGACCTAAACTACTCCTATAGCTTTGGTGACACAGCAAGATTAGAGGTTTGGACCCCAAAAATTTCATCTCTTAGCTCAACCCTCTCTACTGATATAGGGTTTTCAGAATTCCAGATATGGGAGGTCCATCAGTGAGTTTTGCTCAAAACTCACTGATGGACCTAAACTACTTCTATAGCTTTGGTGATACAGCAAGATTAGAGGTTTGGACCCCAAAAATATCATCTCCTAGCTCAACCCTCTCTACTGATATAGGGTTTTCAGAAATCCAGATATGGTTGAGCTAGGATCAACCATTTTATTTCAGGCCCACCGTGGGCCTGAATCATTTTATTTCAGGCCCACGGTGGGCCTGAAACATTTGATTCAGGCCCACGTTGGGCCTGAAATAATTTTATTTCAGGCCCATAGTGGGCCTAAATAACTCTTATTTCAGGCCCAGCGTCGTTCATCTATATGTGAATTTTAGATGCTTGAAAATTAAATATAAATACATAATCAATAAAATACACATAATAAATCAGAAATATATTTGAAATATAATAATGTTAGTTTTGATTTTTATAAATAAAAATAGATATAACCTAAGTTATATTTTTTATACATATAAAGAAAAAAGGGCCACCTAGGGTCTGAAATCCTTTTGTATTTGGCCCAGCAGTCCTCAGCTGTATAGCATCCCTTAGAGCCTAGTGCTCAGCAATCGTCTTCTAGCTCCAGATTTGTTGCGATTTCAAGGTAGCGTGCTTGTCTTCATTGGAGTAGTTGTGGCCGACATCCTCGTCATCGCACTAGTCGAATTGTACGTACCCTAATTTGTAGTTTGTGTTTTCAGTTCTTGCTTTTCACCTAGGGTTAGCGATAGTTTTCAGTAATAGACTGAATTTGAGCAGGCTCGTTTTATGAACGAATTCTAAGTGTCATTGTTTGTTTGTGTCAAATAATTGTTTGTTTGATGGTTGCTAAGTTCGGTATGGGTCAAAAAAGATCATCTTCAAAGAAAGCTGCTCCTACCAAATCTAAGAAACAACAAGTCCCTGGGGGAAGGCATGGGAAAAAACAGCTGCCACAATGAAAAATCAAATTGCCTACCAAGTATACAAGTTTTGCCAATAGAGGTCGAAGTAAACGAATGAACTGGAAAAGTAGCCTTTGTCATTTCAAAAATTTTATTGAATCTGTTCCGCCCACACCAGCACAAGAACATTTGCTTCGAGAAACACCCTTTTCTTGGGTCCTCGACCTTCGTACTAGTTCTTGTGTAAGACCCCAGGTTCAGAACATGTTTGATAATTGGGATGAAGAAGAACAAAGCTTTGTATTCCATGGGAAAAAAACTCAATTTCACAAAGGCTGATATATCACTTATTCTAGGGCTACCTGACCATGGAGAGATAGTCCAACTTGATTTGAATGAGGCCTCCAGCCCACTGTACAAGGAGTATTTTGAAGATTCCAGTTGTTCTGCACGGCATTTGGAGAAACTGCTAATAAAGTCTACATCCAATGACAAGCTGTACTGTCAGTTGTATATACTTTATTTTTTTTGTACAGTGCTATTTTGTGGTAGTAGCAGCATACTTGCCATTCCTGCCCAGTCACTTATTGATTGCGTAGATGATTTTGACAATCTACCAAACTACAATTGGTGCAATGCCGTGTACAATTTCATGGCCCCTCAGTTGGGAGCCATTGGAAAGAAGGTGACATTGAGGCATAGACCACATGTAGGTGATTCAACCCAACCGGCCAAGGCTCCCTTGCTCAAGGGATTTCCAAATATTTTGGCTGTAGTTAGAGTACATATACCTGCTAATATAATTTGATGATGGATATTATTTACTGATTATAATGATGTTGCAGGTATGGGTTAATGAACATATTAGTATTGCTGCTCCTGAACATCCTCATAGATTGCCAAGAATACTTCGTTGGACTTGGCCTAAAGCCCATGTTGACACTATCAAGAGGATCATAGACCGTGTGGCCACAAATTTAATTATTGTTGATTTAATTCCGTTTGATATAGAGCATGATTTGGTACCTGACTACTCTCTTCAACTCAACCACTTGAGGTAGAATGTGAGGTATTACAGCAGTCACCAGAAGGAAGCCAGGCAGCACAAGGAAGGCTACAACCCTTACAAATGGAAGCCTGCAATATATGTATACAAAAATAAGAACAAATTGAAACCTTACAGCAACAATTAAATATAGCAATTAAAAGTTTGGAGGAAGCCAAAAGTGAGACGGCATCAGCCATCAGTGCCAAGGATCAATTTATTGCTCAGCAAGAAACAATAATTGCAGAGAAGGAGTCGCAGCTGAAACAAAAAAATGACATCATTGTTGAAAAGGATAAAATAATTGGTGACAAAGATTCGCAGCTTAAACAACAAGAGGAGCAAAATGATAAAAGGATAGCTGTAACAGAGGGTATCATACTTCAGTCTAACCAAAAAATCAAACAGCTGCATGAATAATTGTAAAGCAAAGGGTCAGATGAAGGTGAGCCACTTGCCAAAAAAAGAAAAATAACTCAGGTCAGACAAACCTACCAGGCCAAAGGCAAGGGCAAACAAGTTGTTCAGGAGGAGGATGAGGATAAAGATGAAGATGAAGATGAAGATGAAGATGACGAGCCTCCTGCCCCATCAATGTCAGATACTACAACGCAAACAACACAATCTGCGACCCTTGGTGGATATTAATTGTGAAAATTCCATTGAGGTATCCAAAATAGATCTCATGGGTGGTGATAAGTTTCTTGAATTACCCTTGGTGGATATTAATTGTGAAAAATTCATTGAGATACCAGAAACTGATTTTATTGGATGTGATACATTTTTGGATACATTTCATGCAAAGACTGATGTTATTTCATTTCTTTCTTACCCTGCACGCTTGAGAAAGGTATTACATGGTTTTGCAGGGTCCCGAAAACTTATGGAGTGGGTGCTCCATCTGAACAGACTCCAACCTCCTGGAAGAACTTTCAAAAGACATCAAGAGGGAGGAGAAGGTCATAGCACTCCATCTCTTACTTGGATCTTGTACCTTAATCGTCTACGGCCACCCGAACATTTTTCTGTAAAGTTCAAGTGTGGGGGAGACATGCAGCATGGCATAGATCAAATGAAGGAAGCTCTCTCAGCTACTCCTACTCCTCCACTACCACGATGGAGGTTGTTTCTTGATAGACTCCGACCGCCAGAAATAAAGGGGAGTTTGTTCCTTTACTTTCCTTTGCTTGTTTTTCTTTATGTTTATACTCGCATGTTTGTTTGCTTTTATACCTTGCATTCATGTTTTGCTTCCTCATTCTGCATTTTGGTTGGTCTTGAATAAACCTTGTTTGATTTCTAGTTTTATCTCCCTACATGTTCCTTTATTATGCTTTGAGAATCATAAAAGATAGTTAAGTCTTATTATCGAGTTTTGGTTTCCTTGGTATGCTTGGGGATATTAATTGCATTTAGTCATTTATTGTGGTAATGGACTCTATATCTTGTTGGATTAAGCATGACATTTTATTGATCACCTAGTGAGGATATTGTCATGCCTATCCTTAATCCTCTTATGTGTGATAACATTTGTGATACTTGACACTCTAGAACTTGCTTTGATTCTTTTTGAAATTACAATAGCATAAGCTTACATGAACATGATGGAGGCAATCTTTCTTGGTGAACTCTTAGTTTTCCCTCTATTTTGCTACTGTTACTAGTGAGCGTTTCACCTATTACCTTCATGTTTCATTGTCTTTCAGATCCTCTCATTGTCACTAGATTATCACTGTTATATCTGTGTTAGCTTATTCTTTCCTTGAGCATTCGATGAAAGCATGGGGTGATTGCATGATAGTACATTTTTTATTTGTCCATTATTAGCCTCTATTATTTTAAGTTTGAGATGTATCATGCTTTGCTACATATTTAGTAGATTTCGCGAGACGCTCAAGTTTTAAGTGTGGGGGGGAGACAAGTGTGTATGGACGAATGCTTGTGTGAAAAAAAAATCTTTCTATGAAAAAAAAAGAAGAGAAAATCTCTCTATGTGAAAAAAAAAGAAAGAGAGATAGAAAAAAATAATAAAGATAAAAAAAAAGAAAAAAGAATGAAAAAAAAATCTCTCTATGTGAAAAAAAAAATTTCCTCAAGCATTCGAGATTGTGTTAGTGATGAACAAAAAGAAATATTTTCTTGATGTGTACTCTTTTGATATTATTATTTAGAGAAATTCAAGATTTATGTTGTAATCCCTACATGCACTTTGAGAGATGTTATAAGTGGTTGATGTGTAGTGCATTGAGAATATGAAAGGAGAATTTTGAGTGTTGGAGGTTTGATTGAGTTATTTACTTTGGACTATTGTTTGATTGTATACATCATGTTAATTACCCCAATGCTCTCATCTTCTCTTTGATCTTCTTTCATGCTCTCGATGATCTTCTTTGTTATCTACCATTCTTGTTTTCTTGTAGCACTTGGTTTCATTATTATTCATTGAAAAGCCCTCTTGATTTGTGTACTTATGTTATAGTAGTGGAGAAGTAGAAGATAAGCAAGCATATGGTAGTGCAATGTCATGAATGTTTTGAGAGAACTCCACTTCCACATCTGTTATTTTTTGTGAGCATCAGTGCATATATCCATCTTGTGAGGTTTTTGTCATGCTTAATTTATTCAAGTTGATAAAATTACCATGCTTTTGACTTATGTGAGATTTGGAACCATAAATACATGGATTCTTGAGACTTGATAATCCTAAGTAACTTTCTTTTATTATTTCTTAAGGTATTGATAGGGGATGTAATGTTTGGGAGATATGTTGTTTTCTTTTAGTTTTATTTACTTGTGCGAGACGCCCAAGAATAAGTGTGGGGGAGTTTGATAACCGTTTTTGTCGTGTTACGGTTTCAAATACAATTAAGATATCGAATTCCTCTAAACTAATGTAGCATAGAGTAACTCGAGTCGTCTCCCAACGAATGTAGTCGGTGCATGATAATTCTCATGATCGTATCTTATTGCTTTTGGGTTTTGGATATGAACTGGGTTTTGGGTTTGAACGTTAATTCTACGAAAAGAAATGACAAAGCAGGTATGAAATTTAGCCTAATTAAGGAAAAACAATGCAGGTACTGAAATCTAATTTAATCCTAACTACAATTGCAGTAAGGAAAAGGTAATATGAAAGAAGCACTTAAGAAATAGGACATTAATGAAACCTAGATATGGAACAAAACATATAGCATTAAAGAAATCTAGTCTAATCTATCTTACTTGCATTTAAATGAAGACATGAAACTTAAAGCAATAGGAAGAGCAACACAAAACAAGAGTTAATCAACTAAGAAATATCACAATTGAGAGAAACTGTTCTAAGAAACATTTAATCGAACACAAGATAGGCATATTTAAAATTGCTTCAAGAACATGCAAATTGAAATGGGAAGACCTATCCAATACAAAAATTCACTCAAACACACATAACAATTCAAACTATCAACATAACAATAAGATCTGAAATAATTGTTCTCAGGGGCATTTAATCAAACACAAATTGAGCATGTTCTAAATGTCTTAAAGTATATGCAATTTGAGTTGGGGAAATTCCATCAACTACAAATATTAAACATCCAACATATAACATTCAACAATTCAAACAATACAATCAAATCTGAGGAAGGAAGCCAATCAACTGGATAAGAAGCTACTGCCGAATTCGTGTAATGAAGAAGTTGCTGCTGTGAATGAATTGCTGCTGGAACTGATCAAAAGCTGCTGGAAAGTAATCGGCTGTGAAGAATCAAAAGGAACTGCTATGAAACTGTGGCTGAGAAGATTTGCTGAGAATCTGATGAAGGTCGGATGAACTGCTGCCGGTATTGGAACAAACTGCTGTTGTGAAGAAAAAGAGCTGGAAAATAAAGCTACGCTGCTGAATCGAGCTGCGAAGAAGTACTGGAAACGAACTGCTGGAAGAAAACTGCTAAGGAAACTGAATTGCTGTGAAGTAAAGCAAATGAAGAATTTGATGCTGGAAATAGAAGAACTGCCGAAATTGAATTGCCAATTCTGATGAAGCTTGCTACGGGATCTATTGAGAAGTAGGAAATGCTGAAAAGAAATGCTATGAAGGAAACAACTGCTGTAAAGGAGTTTGATCGAGGGTTGCGGTGGAGATGGATGGCTGCGACGGCTGCGTTCGGCTACGTTCGGCTAGAGCTCGGAACCCCCAAAGCCCTAGCTTGCGGTCGCCGGTGATGAAAATGGAGGAAAGTTCTCTCCGAACCCCGAAAGAGAACTCTTCCTCTCTTCTCTCCGAACCCCGAAAGAGAAGAGATGGAGCTCCGGCCGGCTAAGATTCGGAACCCCCCAGCCCTAGCTTCGTGCAATGGCCGGAGATGGTGGTGGATGAAGAGGAAGGTGGAGTCGTCGGCGTGTGATGGTGTGTGGCCGCTCGATGCCCTAGCTCTCTGCGCGATCGCTCCCTTTTGTTGCTGCTGCGCGTGGGCTCGGTTAGCCAAGCCAATCAGTTCGGTTCAGCCCAGCAGTCCGGTTCAGCTCTTGGGTTCAGTCCTATTGAGTTCAATCAGACTCAGTAATTGGATTCGATCAGCCTCAACACTTGGGTTCAGTCCTAGCTTGTGTTCGGTCAAACCTTGGGTTCAATCAGCCAAGCTAGAGCAGTTGGGTTCAATCAACAGTTGGGTTCAGTTAGCCTTGGTTCAGCCAGCCCAAACCGCAGTTAACCCAGCTCAACCCAGAACTCACAGCTCATTAGTAACGGACGGCTGAGATCGATTCGGCTTCATCCAACGGTCGGATCTCTTCCGATCTGAACCAAACTTCACAGATCCCAATCAATGGTCCTGATCTACCTGTCCCCAGCTCGGATTAACCAGATCAGTGGCGGATGGTCCAGATCTTCCCTTTTCTTGAACGGATGATCTAGAACATCTTGAGCTCGATCCAACGGTCAGATCACTTCTGATTTGGCTGAAATTTTCAGATCTTGATCTCTGGTCATGATTGATTCTATCTTGAACTCGGATCGACCAGAAGTTGACCGATGGCTCAGATCTAGTCGTTCGCTGGAATGGACGGCTCCTATGAATCCGATGCTTGATCCCTTTAATCTGGATCCAATCCTGACTCAAGTCTGACCTAATTTGATCTAGGTCCATGAACAATTGAAGCCTACAAAATGATATTCAAATTTAGTGCCAAAAATATCCCAAATATATAAAGATTAGAATTAAAAGCCAAAATAAGGGAAATACATGAAACCTAATACAATTGCAAACTTAAGCATATAAAATGTGGATCAAAAATGGATTTTAGAGCCGAAAATAATCAACAAAATGATTGTTATCACTGAGTTTCTTGACGAATCTTGTCTTGGTTAAAGACAAGATAGTAGTCTTTGGGCTCAGAGGTTTACTTGGTATTGTGGCGAGGTTTCTCCACCCACAAGGAGCGACGAGGGCTAGCCGAAGGTTATCCGGGGAGTGATCCACCGACGGATTCTTGGATTAGTCACCCGTCCGGGGTGGATACCAAGTAAATAGGTTTGTTAGCAGTGCTTTCTTTGTTGTCTGTGTTTATTATTATTGTTTCCACTTGCGCACACTAAGAACGTAGGAAGAACGAGCCAAAAATCGCTATTCACCCCCTCTAGCGTACGAAACGATCCTAACACTTATAAATCGGGATCCGCTCCCAAATCACCCCTCAGATCACACATCAGTCGGGCGCGTGGCGGCTCACGCTCCCTGAGTCCTGCATGACCAAGTGTGCATACTCTTGCCATGCTAGCAAGAAATAAGCGGACCAGTTTCCACGCCCCACTTGGTTCAGTGTCTCCAATCGGGCGTGTGGTGGCCCACGCTCCTGAGAATCGGCCTGAACCAGTGTCCAAACTCTCGTCTCTGAACGAGCTATAAATCGGGATTCGTTCCCATACATCCCTCGGATCGACCCTCAGTCGGACGCGTGGCGCCGCACGCTCCCTGAGTCCTGCTTGACCAAGTGTGCATACTCTTGCCTTGCAAGCAAGTTATAAGCGGAATAGCTTCCACGCCCCACTAGGTTAAGTGTCTCCAATCGGACGCGTGGCGGCCCACGCTCCTGAGAATTGACTTGAACCAGTGTCCAGACTATCGTCTCCGAACGAGCTATAAATTGGGATCCGTTCCCATACATCCCTCGGATCGGCCCTCAGTTGGACACGTCGCGGCCAACGCTCCCTGAGTCCTGCTTGACCGAGTGCGCATACTCTTGCCTTGCCAGCAAGTTATAAGCGGACCAGTTACCGCGCCCCACTAGGTTCAGTGTCTCTGATCGGACGCGTGGCAGCCCACGCTCCTGAGAATCGGCCTGAACCAGTGTCCAGACTCTCGTCTCCACACGAGTTATAAATCGGGATCCGCTCCCAAATCATCCCTCGAATCGGCCCTCGGTCGGACTCGTGGCGGCCCACGCTCCCTGAGTCAAGCTTGACCGAGTGTGCATACTCTTGCCTTGCCAGCAAGTTATAAGCAGACCAGCTTCCGCGCCCCACTAGGTTCAGTACTGTCTCTGATCGGACGCGTGGCAGCCCACGCTCCTGAGAATCAGCCTGAACCAGTGTCCAGACTCTCATCTCCGAACAAGTTATAAATCGGGATCCGTTCCCATACATCCCTCGGATCGGGCCTCAATCGGGCGCGTGGGGCCCACGCTCTCTGGGTCCTGCTTGACCAAGTGTGCATACTCTTGCCTTGCCAGCAATTTATAAGCTGACCAGCTTCCGCGCCCCACTAGGTTCAGTATCTCCGATCGGACGCGTGGCGACCCACGCTCCTGAGAATCGGCCTGAACCAGTGTCTAGACTCTCGTCTCCGAACGAGCTATAAATCGGGATCCGTTCCCATACATCCCTCGGATCGGCCCTCAGTCGGACGCGTGGCGGCCCACGCTCCCTGAGTCTTGCTTGACCGAGTGCGCATACTCTTGCCTTGCCAGCAAGTTATAAGCGGACCAGTTTCCACGCCCCACTCGGTTCAGTGTCTCTGATCGGACGCGTGGTGGCCCACGCTCCTGAGAATCGGCCTGAACCAGTGTCCAGACTCTCGTCTCCACACGAGTTATAAATCGGGATCCGCTCCCAAATCACCCCTTAGATCGGCCATCAGTCGGGCGCGTGGCGGCTCACTCTCCCTGAGTCCTGCTTGACCAAGTGTGCATACTCTTGCCTTGCCAACAAGTTATAAGCGGACCAGCTTCCGCACCCCACTAGGTTCAGTACTGTCTCCAATCGGATGTGGCAGCCCACGCTCCTGAGAATCGACCTGAACCAGTGTCCAGACTATCATCTCCGAACGAGCTATAAATCGGGATCCGTTCCCATACATCTCTCGGATCGGCCCTCAGTTGGACGCGTCGCGGCCCACGCTCCCTGAGTCCTGCTTGTCCGAGTGCGCATACTCTTGCCTTGCCAGCAAGTTATAAGCGAACCAGTTTCCGCGCCCCACTCGGTTCAGTGTCTTCGATCGGATGCGTGGCGGCCCACGCTCCTAAGAATCGGCCTGAACCAGTGTCTAGACTCTCGTCTCCACACGAGTTATAAATCGGGATCCGCTCCCAAATCATCCCTCGAATCGGCCCTCAGTCGGATGCGTGGCGGCCCACGCTCCCTGAGTCCTGCTTGACCGAGTGTGCATACTCTTGCCTTGCCAGCAAGTTATAAGCGGACCAGCTTCCATGCCCCACTAGGTTCAGTACTGTCTCTGATCGGACGCGTGGCGGCCCACGCTCTTGAGAATCGGCCTGAACCAGTGTCCAGACTCTCGTCTCCGAACGAGCTATAAATCGGGATCCGTTCCCATACATCCCTCGGATCGCCCCTCAGTTGAACGCGTGGCGGCTCACGCTCCCTGAGTCATGCTTGACCAAGTGCGCATACTCTTGCCTTGCCAGCAAGTTATAAGCTGACCAGCTTCCGCGCCCCACTAGGTTCAGTGTCTCCGATCGGACGCGTGGCGGCCCACGCTCCTGAGAATCGGCCTGAACCAGTGTCTAGTCTCTCGTCTCCGAACGAGCTATAAATCGAGATCTGTTCCCATACATCCCTCGGATCGGCCCTCAGTCGGGCGCGTCGCGGCCCACGCTCCCTGAGTCCTGCTTGACCGAGTGCGCATACTCTTGCCTTGCCAGCAAGTTATAAGCGGACCAGTTTCCGCGCCCCACTCGGTTCAGTGTCTCCGATCGGATGCGTGGCGGCCCACGCTCCTGAGAATCGGCCTGAACCAGTGTACAGACTCTAGTCTCCGAACGAGCTATAAATCGGGATCCGTTCCCATACATCCCTCGGATCGGCCCTCAGTCGGACGCGTGACGGGCCACGCTCCCTGAGTCCTGCTTGACCGAGTGCGCATACTCTTGCCTTGCCAGCAAGTTAAGCGGACTAGTTTCCGCACCCCACTTGGTTCAGTGTCTTCGATCGGACGCATGGCGGCCCACGCTCCTGAGAATCGGCCTTAACTAGTGTCAATACTCTCGTCTCCAAATGAGCTATAAGTCGGGATCCGCTCCCATAATCTCTCGGATCAACTCTCCGCCGAACGCGTGGTGACCCACGGTCCCTGAGTCTCACCTGACTGAGTTCCCCGACGCTCGCCTCTGAGCTAGCTACAATCGGGCTTAGCTCCCGCAACCTCCCACAGTTCGGCTCCCAGTAAGAGGCGTGGCGACCTTCGCTTCATGAAATACTACCCGACTGAGCGGCCTATTCCTCGCCCCCCCCAGCAAGGCATAACGCACTTCTTGAAAGCCAAGGCAAGACTAACTATGTTGCAACGCCCCAAGTCGCCTAAGCTGGTGACTTCACTCAAACGGCCCCGAGCGGGACCCCAGATGTTCTATCACTCCTGTTCGAGTAGCCTACATTTAGGGGCTATCATGCTCGAGTACTTGACTCACTCTTAGAGGTTGAATCGCTTCCCGAATGGTTCACACGTAAGATCCGTCGTACTCGGGGGTTACGCGTGGAGGTCGGGCAGGCCTCCCCGCACTCGGGTCGCCCGAACCCCCAATACTTAAGCGATAAGCATACAGATACAGAAGCATACGAGTATAGAAATGCAAAAGGAAAGATTGGCATTCATAAAGGTGGCGCTAGTACAAAAACGAGGCCCGACCTCTACTAAACAGAACAGAAACAAAGAAAGCAACTATTACTCAGGGCTCGCGAGCCGACCTACAGGTCTCTCTCTGGAACTTAGCCAATCTCAGGGACCGGGCATAGGACCGAGCCTGCTCCAGGTCCCTCCGAGCTGTCTCCAGCGCCAACCCCTGGCTGCTATACTCCTGCTTGAGTCGTTGAAGTTCTCCAGAGCGGGCACTAAGCACCTCTTCCATGGCCCTTAGGTCTGCGCCGAGGGCAAAGATGGTGTGACATGCCTTCAGGTGCTGCGCCTTAACTTTAACGAGCTCCGCATTGGCTTGGCTCTCGAGATCCCGAGCCACGCGTTCTATCTGCTCCAAGCGAGCGATTCGGCGTTGCGCCCGAACGACCGAGGCATCAGCAGAGTTTAGCGCGGACATTAGCTCGTCCACATGGGTCGCTGAGAGCAGGGCGCGGTCGAGAAGGTTAAGGTTCTCGGTGCGCAGACAGCTCAAAGACTCCTCATTCGACTGCATCTCCGCATGTAGGAGTTGCACCTCTAGTCTCTCTGCCCAAGCTTTTGCTCATTGCAAAGCCCGAGTATAGCTCATCAGGCAGACGACCATATCATAGGTCGCGTCGTAGGACTGCAAGAAAGACAGCAAGCATTAAAAAATTAGAGAAAAACTCATGGTAAAGAAAGAATCAAACCTGACTGGCCGTCGTGATGAAGGCGTCAGCTCGCTGGATAGGACTCCAGAAGTTGGCTTCATTGAGGCCGTCGTTGAAGCACTCGCCGAGCTGGCCATACAAATGAACCTCCCGAGCCTGCTCCTTGAACTCGGGCCCAACACTAGGGATCGCTCGGTAGCCCGTGGTGGGGTCGGCTCGGGACGACCTGACTAGATGCAAAGGCCAGTGGGCAGAGAACACCAGAGAAGAAGAGGAGGAAGCCCCGCGAGTTGTAGAACTCGGGGAAGCAGCCTTTGTCAAGGGAGAGTAAATAGCAAAAGCACCTCCAGCAGAGGTCGCTGGAATGAAAGCCCCCGGCTAGGAGACAGCGGGGTAGGCCTCGCGAGTCTGCGGAGGAAGAGAGGTCCCACGGGATAGCGGAGGAGGAATTGCCTCCTGAACTTTGTACAAGGGGACGGAGGTTGTGGGCTCCGCAGAGTGCTCTGCATGAGCAATAACCCCAGCCTTCTCCACCGGGCAGGGAATAGCGGCAGTTCCGCGTGAGGATAAGGAATTAGCCAACCGGAGCATCTGACGCCTGGTTTCCAACGGCTGATCGTCCATATCTATGATTTCCAAATTAGAAGCTAGCATCTCCCTCATAGGCTCTTTCCCCTTACTCGAATCGACCACAGCGGTGGATGTTGTTGACGAGAAGACAGTTGTCCTGAGGGGAGAGTCAGGAGGAAGGAGAATTTTGAAGAGTTCTACGTCCAAATCCATGGACGACATCGGGTGATGAGGGATCACCGGGGGAGATGACCGTGATAATAATAAGAGGGGCAAGGAACACTGGACTACTGGAATTTAGATTGAGGATGGCGAGAATTGTGACTCGCCCCTATATATAGGGTAAGTCGGTCGATCTTAACCGTTCAAAGAAAGCCTCGGTAATCGGCGGGATTGAATGATAATCCTTTGAGGAGAGCACGGGGGAATCTCGAGGCTCAATGGGACGTGAGCATGCCGGCGGCAGCAAACGACTCGCCGCCCGAGGCACCTATGACCGGTGATTGACGCCTCGCTACCCGATATGTCAGCCACCCCTTGATACGACTACTCGCCAATTAATGCAGTCGCCAGAAAGCAGAATACGGATCGGCCCGAACTGATGATTGAAAAGACGTGAGCTGGTCAGCCGGACAGCCGGAGCAGAAAGGCTGACCTAACCCTTGATGAACCGTAAAAATCCCTTGGTACATGTCCCGAGCGGACGCGTGGCGGCTCACGCTCCCTGGGTCTGACTCGACCAAGTGGCCAAGTCCTTACTAGCGGGCAAGCTCCCGCAAATCCCTTGGTTCGGGTCCCGGTCGGACGCGTGGCGGCCCACGCTCCCCGGGCTTGACTCGACCAAGCGGTCAAGTCCTTGCTGGCGAGCAAGCTCCCGCAAATCTCTTGATTCAAGTGCCAATCGGACGCGTGGTGACCCACGCTCCTCAAGCACTGGTCGATCAAAAGGCGCCTCAGTAAATGAGTCGATAGGATTTCCTTAACTGGCTGCCTAGCCCTCAGTTGGCTGGCCTCCATCACGTGGTTCCACGACTCACAGAAACCGAGTCAATCATTCGGCCTATCACCCGAGTGGCTCACGCTCGGGATCATTCACATTCGGAAATAGGAGCAGACACAAAAAGTTTGAGCAAAAAGGAAAATTTGCATTCAAAAGGCCAAAGTATTACAAAATCGGAGGCCAACCACCTCTACGCAAAGAAAGAGTAAAGCCAGGGGCCCGACCCTCACTTGAAAGGTCGACTGGTTATGTCGGGCAGGTCCTTGGACATGTCTTGAAGCTGGACGATAGTGGGAGGTGTGTCGAGGGATAGGTACCCACCTTGTTTAAGTTGCCGGAGTATACTGATCGCTTGGTGCATCAGCATGACCCAAAATCGCTCAGAGATCTCATCAGAATGAGCCTTGGAGTTGATGCACCCGAGCCTATGTGCCTCCAACCGATCAGCTTCCGCCTCCTTATAAGAACGCAGCTCCACTAACTCTGCCCGAGCCACCTCCCACTTAGCTTTCTCCTTCATCAGCTGCTCGAGCTCGTCCTTCTGGTCTTGCAGGGTCTGATCCCTGGAGGAGAGTTCGGTAGATAGCTCAGTTATCCTCTCTGCCTGAGCCAAGGCCTTAGCATCCTTGGTTTCCAGCTAGGCCTTGAGCGAATCAGCGGTTGCAGACACTTCTTGTAGCTGGGCCTCCGCTTGAGTCAGCTTATCCTGGGTCTTCGCCTGAAAAGCCCAAGCTTTCTGCTCGTTATGCTTCAGGGTTGAGATTCGGGTGTTCATCTGAGATACAACCAAGTTCGTTGTCTCGACCTGACCGCGGGTAGCCTCCAGCTGCTCTTTAGAAAGAGCCAGTCGGCCTTGAAGGGATTCAACCTCGGCTCGCAAGTCATTTAAAGTTGGCTCGTCCGAGACAAGCTGGGTATGCTTTAGCTGGGTCTCCAGGCGGTTCACCTTCCTCTCAGCTTCTTCCCGGGCTGAGGTGTGAGTCAGAAGTGTCATGGAAAAGCCGTGGCACGACCCCAAAAACTACGAAGGGGACATAAATCCTAAGGTAGGGAGACGGAATACTCGACGGGGAAAGGGGTTGGGCCGAGACATACCTGAGTGGCTTTGAGGAAAAAGACGTCGGCATTACTGTGACCCCCCCCCCCCGAAAGTGGGACTCCTCGAGTCCTTGTGCATAACGGTCGGCCACTGACCCATACATACGGATATCTTGGTGCTGGTCGGGTAGATCGCCCAACGGCATTCTCAGATGGCAGTCGGACCGGGTAGACAGCAGAAGGTGCATCATTGGACGGTCAACTTGTTCCCCAGTAGGTGGGGTTCCTGACCCTTCAAGCAATGACTGGTCAAGAGCATCAGGGAAGACGGGAGGGTCGGTCGCAAGTGTAATTGCGGGAGAATTGGCAGCGGAGTTGTCAACAGGTATGATGGTGGAAGGACCGGCGACAGGGGCCACAAAGGGAATGATGGCGGTGGAAGTAGGAGAAACTCCCGAGTCAGGAGCCATTTTCTTCTTCTTTTTCTTCTTCTCCAAGCGCTTGCTGGAAGAAGGATGGGATGAGCCCCTTGTCGGGGAAGATACTCGTCGGCGTTTGGAAGGAGTGAGTTGTTCGGTAGTTGCGGGAGGCACCGTCTCAGAAACCGCGGGCGCTGACTCCAGGATGGTCAGAGTCGGGTTCACCGGGGCTCCCTCCATTGGGACACCCTCCCTTGTTGCCAGCACGGCAGCAATCCGGGTTTGTAGCTCAGGCTCGTCCAGTCTGAAGCCTTCCTTCAGGGTGGCGGACAGCATCGTGGAAACTACAATAGTAACACGAGCTCAGTCAGAGTTAAAGGGTGTTCACGGGAGATCACATAATGCTTACCGACAATGGACAACGGTGGAGTCGGCATGGGGCTGAGACCGACGACGGAGAGAATCTCCTCTCTCAGCAAGTGCACTCCGTGGAAATGCCTATCCTCCAGCTCGGATGTTGCTGACTGATAGGCCGCGGAGGTGCGATAGCGCTTGTCAAGGGGAGGGGAAGAAGGGAGTTCCTTGACCCAGGTCGTGGGCCAACTAGGGGTCGAGGTGGGCTTAATGAAAAAATAACACTCTTTCCATCCTTTATTGGAAGAGGGAAGTTTCAGGAGGAAAGAGGCTTTCACTCGGGCTTGGAAGAAGAAGTCACCTGACTCTTATTGTTTGGGGTAGAAGAAGTAATGGAAGTGCTCAAGTTGTAAGGGGATTTTGTACAAAGTGAAGATACGGTGGAGCCACACATCAGACGTATGGCATTCGGGGCCAGTTGGGATAAAGGAATATGGAAATATTCGCAGATGGAGGAAATGAAAGGATGGATGGGAAATCGGAGACCGACCTGCAGGTGGTCTCGAGACAAAGTGAAATAGCCCAGCGGAGCAGAGTTGGGCCGATCGGTTGATTTGGCAGATGCATTTGGTAGTTAGAGGGGATTAAGAAGTCTGACCGAATTTGTTCCAGGTCATGGGCGATAAGATCAGTTACCATGGCCAAGTACCATGACGGAGAAGGGGAGGAGGATGAAGAAGGGGAGGCCATTAGATAAGAAACCACGAAGAAATTAACCGAAGAAAGGAATCGCCTGAGAAGAAAGTTGAAGGAGAAAGGTTGCCGAAACCCTAGCAGAGCTCGAAGCGAGGAAGAGCGGTGTTGAGGTTAATGTTGGGGCAATCGGCCCTAAGATGATCTGGAGGATCATGGGTTTTGATATGTGCGGTCAATATGGTTAAGTTAGGGTTATTGTTGGACTAATATGTGTACATGAGTGTGCAGGTGTACAGGTACACATGGACTTGGTTGATGTCTTCAGGAGAAGGATGGCATGGAGGTAAGCTGGAGGCTTGAGTGCGCATCCGAGGGACCGTGGATAGCAGGGACGATGAGCCGAGGGACGCAGACTTCGAGGCGTACGTGAAGGGTGGCATGGAGGCAAGCTGGAGGCTTGCGTGCCCATCCGAGGGACGAGGGCTAAAGATGAAGAGGGCATGAAGGCAACAGTCGAGGTTGCTGGTGAAGAGTCAACCGAGTTGTGAGAGTCTGAGTATGAGTGTTTGTAATCAAGGGCTAAGCCGGGAGGGTTCGAGTGCGGAGTGACATGTACTCGGGGAGTGAAACCCTAGGCTTAGGTTCAGACCAGTTGACTGGCCTAGGGGCAGTCGACTGGTGTCGGCTGGAACAGGCTGGCACATTCGAACGTTGTATTGTAACGGTCGAATCTGTAGCGGCCTGAAATGACTCGAGCTCTATTTAAAGGAGCTCGTTTCATGCTTTCTTTTCTTGACAAAACAAACTTGGTTAAGGCTTGTTAGTAGTCTTTGGTGCTCAGAGTGTTGTCCAAGTTTGTGGCGAGGTTTCTCCACCCACAAGGAGCGACAAGAGCTAGCCGGAGGTTATCCGGGGAGTGATCCACTGACAGATTCTTGGATTAGTCACCCGTCCGGGGTGGATACCAAGTAAAATCTGTTTGGTAGCATTGTTCTTTGTTGTTAGTTTCATTTTTATTGTATATTCCGCTTGCGCAACTAACAACGTAGGTAAAAGAATCGATAAATCACTATTCATCCCCCCGTTTAGCGTACGGAATCGATCTAACAAGTGGTATCAGAGCAAAGGACCACTCTTATCGAACTAATCGCCGAGGGAGCACACGCTAGAGGAGAAGAACAATGGAAGATAAATTTGGGGATGACATCTACACTCCACCACCCTACGACCATGAGGATTTCGACTATTGGAAAGCAAGGATGGAGACTTGGCTTAGCATGGATTGGGCGTGTAGGATGATCATAGAAGAGTCATTCGAGATTCCAAAGGATAAGCACGGGAAGAGGCTTAGGCCTAGATATTGGAATCAAGAACAACAAGATCAAGCAAAAGCAAATGAAAAGGTAATTAATATTTTAGTAAATATTTTGCCTAACAATATTTTGAGTGGTGTAGGGGTATACCAAAATGCATATGAATTGTGGATCAAATTAGAAGAACCCAAAGAGATGAGTCAAATGGTTCAAGAAGAAGAAAAAGGAGAAGAATTGATCATCTCATCAAGTGAAGAGGAATTGAGTGAAGAAGCATCCACCTCATCCGAAGAAGAAGAAGTATCAACATCAAGGGTTGAGGGGGAGGAGAGACCCTCATCCACACAAGAGCAAGAGAAAGCTCCAACCTCCGCCAAAGCAAAATCAAAAGAGCATATCATATGCTTTGGTTGTAACAAAAAGGGGCACTACAAGGATAAGTGTCCACTAGGTAAAAAGGAGGTAATTCCTAAGCCCAAGTCTACTCATTTAAATTCTAATCTGGGTTGTAGGAATGAGGAAGCTTAAAAGAAAAGAAGGAACATTCGATGCTTCACATGCGGGGAGCTAGGGCATTACCATACGAAATGTCCTAGGAAAGGAGAGTTGAAAAAGATGGAGCGCCTTAGGAGATGGGAGAAAGAAGAAAGGAAAAGGAGTTCGCATCAAGGGGGACCTTGATGGAACCCGAACTATAGGCTGTCACGAATGTGGGTCTCAAATTTAGATATTTGTAAAGCTGGAAACCCTTTTTGCTAACAAGGATAAAAATGTAGTAAAGGGGCCACAGGTCGTATTTTTCCTAGGGCTAGTTAAGGTTGTTTGATTCAAGCTCGAGTTTATGTGTCGTTGATTATTTTTGGGTTTCAAATAAAACTTGGGTTTGGCTTCAATTAGAAATGAAAATTCAATGAAAAGAAAGAAACTTAACTAAATGAACTAAACAAGATAATGGCAACTAATGAACTCAACTAATTGTGAATTTAATCGACCAATGCAAAGTAGCCAAACTTGGAGAACAAATTTGATATCAAATGCAATTCAAAATGCTAAGCAAATGAATAAAAGCAGTGCTGGGAATTTTCGGAAGCAAACAAACTTAAAACAAATGCTAGCTACAAAATTCAGAAATCAAACTAGTGCAAGAACTTAATTCAGCAATCCAACTTTAAACAAACAAAACACAAGCTAGCTATAAAATTCGGAAGCAAACAAATGCAGAGAATGTTCAGAAATAGCCGAATGCAAGACTAACTGATTTCAAACACCATAGCAGACTAAAAATTACATTTAACTTGGTACCACTTAATGCCGAAATTGTATTTGATACAAAGTGCAGAGTTGAAACTGAAATGCTGAAGAAATGAAACTAAATTTCAGAAGCAATCAAAAGTGAATCACGATTTCAGAAATGGAATAGACTTGCAGAAATGAAGATTAGAATCTCAGACACAGCCGAATTGAAGCAAGAGTTCAGAACTGAAGTTGAATTGCAGGAATGGTGATTACAATTCAGACACAATCCGAATGCAAGCGCTGCCAAGTTAACTTGATACAAAATTATTAAGTTTCAGAAATGATCCAACATTCTGCAAGCCTATAAAGACTAATTCACAGAAGAATTATTGCAAATGAAACAAGATGATGTAAACAAACTAATATTAACTCAGAAACAAGCTGAACGCAGGAATGAATGCAGACTTCAGAAATCAATTGACTAACTGCAGAACAAACTAAACGCAGATAAAGCAAAAAAATTGAATCCAAGAGCTCAAAGCTAATGTTCACGTAAGATTCATCAGAGCTAAAATTCACTTGATACAAATTCAGAAATGATGAACTAAAACCTTGCCGAAAGAGAACTGATACACAAACAAACTGATTAGCAGAAAAGAAAACTGATACGCAACAATTAAAACCCAATGCAGAAATTGATACTGAATTCTTTGTAAATGAACCCAGCTACAATATAAATTCAGAAGAAAAACTAAACTCGCTTGATACAAAAATTCAAGAACTGAAGACGAGAAAACTGATACGCAGGAGAAAATCTGATACGCAAAAACAGGACTGATTCCTAATTCAGAATTGATTCAAACATAAAGCAGACTGATCTAAATGCAATTGTTCATTACACAAACAATCTAGCTAATAATAGTGCAAAATTGAAACTCTAATTACGGCAGAAACAAATCAGAATCTAAATTAAACTGATTCAAAATTCAGAAGCTGAAAATGAACTGCAGAATTCAAAATTACAGCTAATAACAGAAATGCATTAAGAGAACTAGCATCGATCCACTTCTTAGCTCAAGTTCTTCTTGTCGTCACACAAGAGTGAGCCTCGAACCCGTAAGCTCAACAAATCGCTGGGAAAACTGTCTCAGTGATCAAATCAAACTCAAACTCTGCTCAAATCTGAAAAACCCATTCGATCTCTTCAATCTCGCTGTGGTTGATTGCGACGATGGCTTGGGGATGATCAGAGCACTACAGAGGACCCTCCAAATAGCTCAGATGGATAAAAATGGCACACAAACGAGACCAAGGCAATCAAACGGCAGAACTGATGAAACCTCACTCAGCTCTATTCTTGGGCAAATTGGAGCTGGATTCTTCACGGAAACACCTTCCCAATGATCTAGAACTTGATCTAAGATCGAAATCGATGTGGTCACGCCCTCGGATGAAGAAAATTACAGAAGAAAACGAAGAACAGTCGAAGACGATGAGCTGCGGCGAAGACGCGACCCTGCGACCTGGGGAGAATTTGAGTTTAAATACTTAGCAATGGACGGCCCAGATTTTCCTAACTCCATCCAACGGTTGGATCTCTTCAGATCTGAACCAAAATTTCCAGATATTGATCAAGGGTCAGGATCTGCCTCCCAATAGCTCGGATCTTCCAAATCTGCAACAGATGGCTCAGATCTACCCGATCTTTGAATGGACGGTCTAGATCCTCCTGAGCTTGATCCAACGGCTAAATGATCTCTGATTTGGATGAAAATTTCATATCTTGATCCAAGTGCTTGATTAACCTTAACCCCAGCTCAGATTGACTCAAAGTTCTCAGATGGCCTAGATTTAACCGTTTTTGCATCGGACGACCCATATTAGTCGGTGCTTGATCACTCGATCCGGTCCACTTCTGACTCAAGTTTGACCCAGCATGACCTAGGTCCATGATTCTTCCAAGCCTATAAAAGTAAATTCACAATTCAGTGCCAAAATATTTCAAATGTATCAAGATTTACAATAAAGTTCAAAATAGAATAAATTCATAAAACCTAGGATAAATTCAATATTAAACAAGTAAAATATGGGTCAAACATGGATTTTAGAATCTGAAATGATCAACAAAAATAGTACTTATCAGAGCTACAAAGGTAAGGGAGGTAATCTCTAATTCTACTTGTGCTCAAAATGCTTGTATGAATGATAGAATTAATAACAATTGCTTGCCCATGCGTGTTTTTGGTTTTAAATATCATGATAGGAATAGAAACACTTTTATGTGCCAAAACACAAAAAATTCTATTTTCCATGACAAATCTAGGAATTCTAGGACTAAGGACCAAGGCATAAACCCTAAGAAAGGGAGACATATGCCTAGAAAAATGGGTAGACCTAGGAATGAACAAAATAGGCATGATGATTCTAAGGTTAGGAAGTTAGAAAAGGAAAATCAAGTGTTGAGAGCAAAACTTGATAAATTAGAGAAAAACCTAGAAAGAGTCATTAGAGGGTCCAAGGGGTTAAGCATGATGCAAAAAAGATCAACCTCCTAGGAATGGTAGGCCGGATTTAGGATATCACCCTAAGAGGGCGAATGGTAGTAAAATGGTATATTCAAGGATGCCCTATAACTATGGTAGAGAAAAGATCAAAAATGGCAAAGAAAAGTTATTTAAAGGAAAAGAAAAGGAATTGACCAAGAAAAAGATCTATAGGGTTAAGAGAGTGGTAGTGGAAAGTCAAGAAGCACTGGAAGAGCACTGGTGTGGTCTTGCCTTTGTAGATGAGTTACCTAGGGAGGTAACTAGGGCTAGGAGCTCAAGGGAGAGCTCTAGAAGCCAAAATGGGATTCATGGTCAATGGATCTCAGGTGGTTTCCTTCTAAGAGGCTAGGTGGGCTATAAAGTGTGCCAGAAAGGTTTAAAAGGCTAAGGTTAGCTTTAATCCTAGGAAATTGGCACACTAAAATAAGATTTATGGAGAAAAAGATTGAAAATGGGATTATAATTGAAAGAAATTGATTTTAATAAGTAAATACCATATAACTTGATGCTATCAGTGTAATATGAGTAAGTATGGGAGGAAGCATCAAGAAGAGATCCAAATTAGAACTTTTAGTTGAGGTTAAATGACTCAATTTGAATATTTTTGAAATTCGTATCAATCTTGGAATTTGGAATAATTTTGTGTGAAATTATATTTTTCCCAAATAGATATAGGATCCACAAATCTCTTCACAAAAATTCAGATTTTTTGGAGATTTATGGAATTAGTTAGGCATTTCTGAAGTTAGGACTGGAAAACTGATTTTTCAGTATTAGTCGACTGCCCTCTTGGCAGTCAACTGGTCTAGAGTGAGAAAGGTTCTGAGTGGTTTACCAGTCGACTGGCCCAGGGGCAGTCGATTGGTCCTAGAGTGAGAAACGTTCTGTGAACTTTCGCAGTCGACTGCCCTCCTGGTAGTTGACTGGTATGCGGGAGTTTATAAGGGTTAAACCGCGCGGGGGGCAGCCAAAACCTAGGGTTTTGGCGTGCCATTCCGGCGATTTCTTCTTCTCTCGAGCCCCTCTCTCGCTCTAAGACTCCCCCGAGCCCTAAAATCCCTTCCTAAGCCTTCCTCTACCTCAGATCTACTCCTAGGGTTAGTAAATACTCACCTCTTCAAGCCGATCTCTCCAAATCATCATCATGAAGAGATTAGCAAAAAGGTATCATTGTTTAAGGTTCAGTTTTTCATTTAAACTATGTTTTGGAACTAATGTGATAATTTGTGCATGTTTTCTTTGTTATTTTTCCTTTGGGGGTGTCTTGGTGTGCATGCATGTATGTGGCATCTTAGGGTTGTTTCTAAGAGGCCAAGGGGTGAGGGCTCATCTCACCAAGGTCAGGGACAGTCGGGAGAGTCTAGGTTTAGGTCTTTAGAATGTAAGAAACGATTTGAGGAAAATGAATTTTTGGTGATGAATTGTAGGTATTTGAATAAAGCCTACTTTCAAGAAAAGTCACCTCAAATCACCGGAATGGTCACCCACTTTGGGATAGAACAACTAGTGTATTGTCAACATGATATTAATGTTGTCCTATGCAAAGAATTCTATGCCAATCTGACATGCATTAATTCTGAAAATAACCTGTATGAGTCTAGAGTAGCCGGAGTCACCATCCCTTTTTCAGTCATGGTTTTAGCTAGATTTTTAGAGTGTAGGGTGTCCAATAATGTAAACACTTATTTTCCTAATGTTGTTGAGCCTTTTGAGTTTCCTGATGTCACCATCGATCAAATTCATTTGCATTACTTTAGGAGGCATAGGCATGAGTCAGAGCGCATCTTTGATGCCAAGCCTATGAGTCCCTTCAGTCATGTGCTATATAAGATTGTTTTAGAGTGTCTTCTACCCATCGTCATCAAGGGAAGGGCAAGGATCTGATTGCCTCATCTAGTGATGATGTATGCCCTAGAGAGGAGGTTAGATATAGACGTCTCCCTCCATGTATTTACCTCCATCTGCCATTTTTCCCAAAGTGTCAATGGGAAAATCTACATGCCTTTTTGTCACGTCCTAACCGAGTTCTTTCAGTTACGGTTTGGTATCCGTGTGACTAGTGGTCAGGTCAGGCACCTGTCCAAGGACTATGACCAGATTGGCACACGCCAACTGTCCTTGGCAGGTATTGAGAGTCGGCAGGGGGCATTTGTATGGAGGCAGCGTCCAGAGTCTTCCATCTCGGATGAGGAGCCTGCTGCGGGAGTTACACACGAGGAGTTTTGTCACGCCCCCAGAGGCACATGCTTACTCGAAAATCGGGCAGCAACTCTCCTGTACGGCAGACAAGTTGGGGCAAATATACATACACTCCAATCATAAAAGATGGCTCAATCATCATAACAAAAATAAAAACATCACCACGGAGTTTTATATCAACATAAGAGATAATGGGTGGCTCAGCCACCTTAAACATAAAAGAAATCACAACCAATGAGAACTCAAATGTCTCTGTAATAATAATAACAAAACCAGTCCGCTAACTGATAAACAAATAAAATGCGAAAACTGAACTCAATACCGAAATAAAACAACTAAACCAAATTACGAAAAATAACCTAACTCCGGGGACTGGCGACTGGATCCTCTCCTGGCTCCAAGAAATACGACTACCTGCTATCTGAAACAAAAAGAGAAAGTAGGGGTGGTGAGTCCGGGCGGACTCTGCGAGTATATGAGTAGACAATAAGCATGGCATAATAAAGGATAACTAAGTAGAGAATCAATAGAGTACAGTCCATAAGAAATATAAGAATACCTAATCATGCATAACATATGTAAAATAACATGGTATAAAATCTGAATAACAACTAAGCATGTATAAAACAACACAACAATAATAAAACCAAGATATACATGCATGTTAATCAAGTGCAACAACCATATCTTATATAAATGCAACAATCACAAGAAAATGCATAAACGAAATACGTATGCACATGATGCAATGACATGTGTCACCCTTGACGCCAGTCAAGCCGCCAACACATCCCATCTATGTGATCAAGTGGGTAGGGTTGTGACAACTGTACGCACTCCAACAACAAATACCACAGAAGGTGTGGTTGAGTGGGCAGGATGCTGGGGAGTCAACACTCCAAACCCCGATACATAGGGGGAGCTATCAACAGCTACAGTATCCCTCGAAAAACAACGGTGAGGGTGTCACTGCTTGCCTACAACTGCAACATGTGTGGCATAACAGGACAGTTGCTCGCACTCTAGCAACTACCACGACAACAAGTGGTTGAGTGAATCGAGCAACTAAATGACTAACGACGGCTTAACCATATAGAAGCCCAACAGTCGTTAGTATGCAATGTGCAGATATGGTGCATGCTACAAGATGCACGAACAACCGGAGAAATAATGATGCAACCAAAATCCAACAAGTAAACGATACAACCAACCAGAAATCGAAAACCAACGATTATGCACCTACACTACTAGGTAGGATATTTCTAATGCCAAATAAACCTAATTGTGTTTAATGGACTTCTAAGTACTCGCGTACAAGCGGCACTTTATAGAACAGAAAACCAACAGAGGACTGTACAGATACTAATTTGGAATACTTGAAGATCAACGAAGAATAAGTATCAACGGTGATGTTAAAATATCAAACAACAAAGAATAAGGTCAAGCAACCTATAAGACATAAAATAGTAATGCTTTAAGGTAAAAGAAACTACTCGAGTACAAAGGAGAAGTACCCGCCTTATAATTCTAGAATTTCGTAAACGAAGACCTTCCATGATCAACCGAATGAGTCCGAATCAAGGTCCTGAACCAATGGCATCGTTTAGCTATTTATACAATTAAATAAAATAGTTAAACTAACTACTAAACTTAATTAGGATTTAATTCTAATTCAACATCCATTTAATATATTCTTAAATAATGATGAGTTTCTTTTTAACCTAACTGTTACAATTAGGTTATTAGTTTAATTTTCCAACTAACCTAAGGAACTACCATGATACAAACCCCTAAACCAACAACTTAAATCACTTCCCTTCAATACAAAGAATTATAATCATTCCTAGAATTCACAGCAAAGAGGACTAAGATCACAAGAGTCGAGCTCCAAAACAAGCTCACGGTTCCCATTACAGAACAAACCAAACACTAAACATAGCAACCTATTTCATTCCACAGCTCAACACCTCAGTATCCCCAAAACTCAAATTTAGCATATAAATCAATTCTAAACCCAACAGTAGCACACACAATAGATTTGACATAGCAACAAATGAATTTCCAAATCATAACCATACTCAAAGAGGCTCACCAGCAACTCATCTCCACTTATCCAGTTCCAAAACAGAACACACACACAACAACCTACAACCCATGAATCCCTCACGTTAAGAACAGAAATAGGGTAGAACAGCTAACCCAAAGCAACACACAAAAATATCAAATTGTTTTCTGTTCATATATCACACGTTCACAACAGAAAATATGAACACAGTACAATAAAGAGCCCAAAATAATTAAAGAAACCCTACCACCAATCTTCATCACCAAGCCACTCAAAACTTTACAACCAAGGACCTTACCTAGATCCTACACCGGCGGTGAGGAGGAGAGGTGGCGTCGGCTAGGGTCACCCGCGACGGCAACAGCGCGATCCAAGAGAGGGTGCTCGGTGTTTCTTACGTGTGCACCAGAGAAGACGGGAGAAGAAGAAGAAGAAGCTGTCGGAGGGCAGCGACGTCCCTCGCTGCGGCGTCGGGCGTCGGGTGTTGGGCTTAAACCGAAAGGGGTCGGGGGAGAAGTTGGCGTAGAGGAGAGGGGGTTCGGGAGGAGTTAGGGCACGGGCTGGGTTTTAAATAGTTTTTTTAGCAGTTTTACATAAAGGCCCTCTAAGTTTGGGAATTTATAACTAAGCCCTTTAAAATTTTGGTTTTCAACAAGTTTACTCAGCTTCGATCGGAGGTTCATGGCCTCCGGGAGGACCTCCAGAGCTATCAGCAGCAGCAGCTGGGATTCCAGGAGACCATTCAGGGGGAGTTCCAGGGGTTTCGGAGTCGATAGGATGAGATGTACGAGATGCTACGGCAGCTGCATCTCTCATATCAGGCCCCACCTCCTCCTCCTCCTCCAGGCAACGACGACATGATGTGATGGGATGGCACAGGATTTAGAGCGGCTTAGTGTTGAGAGTGTTTATATTTGCTGTATTCTTATACCTCTCAAACACTTATTATTCTGGATCTGTATCATTTTGATGACTTCAGGGCTACGACCCTTGTGATGCTATTATGTCTCTTTCTTATCTTTGTCTTAGCATCATGTATGATACATTTCTATTTATGATATGTTATGACTTTTTTTTATGTCATGATTTGCTTTAGCTCTTTATTGGTTAAAAATTCATTAAGTGCTAATTGAATGATAGGCTATTTTGTTTTGGTCATGATCTGCATATGTGTTTTCATGATATGTTTTGAAGTCTTATATTGATTGTCTTGCCTAATTGTATTGGTTGATATTAACGATAAAAATTTTCTAAATAAAGGCATAAGATCATGACCAAAACAAAATCTAGAGGGTTTTCATGTAGGATTATCTAGGCTTAAGAAATAAAGAGGGGGAATTTTTGTTTACATGAAAATCCTATAAGCAAAAAGGGACAATTGAGGGCTATTTCATATGTCAAAAGGCCATGGTTAGAATTGGCAAAAGTAAGGAATCATGATTAAATTTGAAAGTTGATACAAAATGACCTTTTTGGAGGAAATTTGAGTTTGTACCAAAAGTCAAGCACGGTTGATGTTATTCATGAAAATATATTTTTCTAGAGTAGGGAATACTCTAACAAACGTGCTTGCAAAATTTTCTATTTTTCCGGATTTTTTGAAATTTTATATGCGTTTCTGAATTTCGACTGGAAAATCAGAAAATGGCATATCAGTCGACTGCCCTGGGGGCAGTCGACTGGTGGTTCGGACAGATTGGGTTTTGGTGATCTCTGAGGGGTTTTTCAGAAATCTGGTAAGTTCTATTTGGCGCCAGGGGTAGGATTGCTTGGGGTAATCTTTTTAATGGTGTCAAAGGGGGAGAACTTGGGTGTTAAGTTAGGTTTGGGTTGAAACTTAACTTTGTTTGGTTTGTGAAACTTTGGAGTTAAGTTGGGATAACCTAACTGGTTGTTGTGAGTGGAGTTAAGTTGGGGAGAACTTAACTTGGTATTAGCATGAGGATTGTGTTGGGTATGGCTTGGCGGGTTTCGTAAGCGAATACCTGGTCGATCCGGAAAACCTCTCCATGCCTACGGATTAAAAAATTTAATCCGAATAGAGAGTCGTTTCCCATCGACCGTCTCGTGCCGTATCGAACGATCCAAATTGCAACTTAGCCAATTACCAAAATTGGCCTTGCAATTTGCTCGACCGTTCGACCGCAGAAAAGGCGACGAGTTGATCGCCGACTTTTGTGTTTATGGTCGGGGTCCAATTATTTAATTATTAACTATGATATCAAATCAAAACAATTAAATAATCATCATGAAATTACGAGGCAAATAAGTAAGGCACAAAATAAGAACATAAGGAGCCAGGGAAGAATATACCTTCCGTTACCTTACGATCTTCTACCGTATGACCCTCCCCTCTTGGACGTCGTGTGGGCGACGATCTACCAAGACCCGTGGCCACCAAGTTGATCCATTCTCCTTGGGCCATCCAATCCCTAACCAAAGGGTGCCATCGGCCACTCCTAGGAGATAATCCAAACAGAAACCCAATTAATTCCTTTCCTCCACTGCTAGCGCTTGAACAACAAGTATCTTGGAGTTCTTGTGATCTGAGCAACTCCAAGTTGCCCCACAACTCCAACTTGTGTTCTCTCCTCCCGAGGACTGCCTCACAACAACGCCACCCTGGAGGCTGCCTCACGGCAACGCTCCCTGGGGTCCACGCTGCCCCACGGCAACGCCTCCTTGGGTCCACGCTACCCCACGGCAACGATCCCTAGGCACCGCCTCACAAGACAGCGAGACACTGCCTCCCGCCGCCTTTGAGGCAGCGGGACCGAGGCAGCGCTGCCTCACGGTAGCGTGCTCGGGCGCTGCCTTACGGCAGCGCCTCCGAGCGAGAAAGAAAGAGGAGGAGGAGGAGGAAGAGGAAAGGAGAGGAAGGCGGCTGGCTAGGTTTTTGTGTTCTACCGGAATCAACCATCTACTTGGTTCTTTGCCACTAAGGGGTATTTATAGGGCAACAGCAGGGACCATGAGGAGGAGTTGGATCTTGGCCTGCTAATGGATCCAAACCCAGTCCATTAATGAGGATCCATTCCACTAAAGGACCCTCATTGACTTACCTCACCAACCCTCATATTTACATATGGGCTCCACTTATTACGAGTCGTCCATCCCCCCGTGTTTAAGATCGCACATGCCCGTTAATTAATTAAATTACTGACAATTTAAATTAATTAACTTCTGGATCATTGATTAGTACCACTCAACCTTTTCAACGTGTCGGATCAAATCCACCTGCAGGGTTTGGCATGATGAACCTTTTGAGCTCATCAAGGGGAATCATCATCCTGACTCACCAGGATACGGATTCCGTCAATAATCATTGGCACATCATATTATTAATATTATTTCCCAACTTACCGGGTCTGTCGATCTAACAGAATAGATTTCGCTCATTGGTAAATCAAAGAAACAGTAATTAATAATAGATGCCCGATATTATTTTGGGATTAAGGGATTGTACTCCATAATAATATCTTGAGGTCCTATCCAATTATCGAGTCAGTACAAATCGGATAACCTCGGGTTTTAGTCCTACCCAATGTACTCAAAGCACACTAGTGTAATTCTATGGTCAAGATCAACCACACCTAATTACACTACAACCATCCCGATAGGTTGTCCAATTCCATCTCGGTTGTGGGCCTCTATTTATGCTAATTAAGGAACAGATAACATGATCTTCCGTGTGACACCACACACCATGTTATCTACAATGCAAAACAATGGGACTTCGTATATGTACTATTATAAACAAACACCGAGTGTAGTGTGATTCTCTTTTCAAAATAAAATGTTCATATAAAGAAATCATGTCTTTCAGTATACACATCCTACAATCTCCCACTTATACTTAAAGACACTGCTGTTCTCCCACTGCCATACATCTGACTCCCATACCCTCCACTTGCCTGTCAAAAGCTCTAGATGGAAGAGCCTTAGTGAAGGGATTTGCCAGGTTGTCCTCCGATGCAATCTTGGCGACAGCACCTTTTCCTCTCCCGGGTGGTACTTGCTCTCTATGTGTTTTACTTGCCTTATGGGCTCGTGATTCCTTCGAGTTTGCAACTGCATCATTTCTTTATTACAACAACCTGTGATAGCTCTGAACAAACCAGGAATCACATCGAAGTCCATCTTGAGGTTCCTGAACCATGTAGCATCCTTTGGCTGCCTCAAAGGCTGCCACTTTACTCAGCTTCCATGGTGGAGTCCATCACGCAGCCGCTGCGCAACACTCCTCCAAACTATGGTTCTACCTCCTAAAAGTAAACACAAAACCCTGAGGAATACTTACGTTTGCCCCTATCCGACTGGAAGTCTGTATCCATATAACCCATAGGGAATTGGTCTACCCGGTAAATCAGTTTATAATTCTTAGCCCTTCTCAAGCACTAATATAAACTTTTACCGCAATCCAATTTCCTTGACCTGGGTTACTTTGATATCTACTAACCATGCCCACAGCAAAACAGATATCCGGTCTCGTTTTTAGCATACGTGAGGCTTCCTATAGCTGATGCTAAAGGAACAGTCATTCCCTACTCTTATCTCCTTTGATAATCTAAACATATCTCCTTAGATAGAGTGGCTCCACTGCTGAAAAGTTCAAAACTTTTCTTGGAGATTTCCATGCTCAAACGAGATAAGACACTGTCACTATATGAAGCTTGGGATAAGCACAACATCCTACTTCGATTGCCAAGGATGTGCCATGCGTCTCTAAGTCCTTCATATTAACTGTTTGGACAACCATACCCTTACGTCTGATAATACTTTGTTATTGTTTCCAACTAACAAAATATTATCTACGTATAGTACAAGAACACCACTACGTATCCGTCACATTTCTTACATACACAACTCTCATCCGTCCTTTGAACAAAATCCATATGACCGGATTTATCTCTTCAAAGCGGGCGTTCCTTGTCATAGGTCTAGGGATCTTGATTCATGGTCGCCAGGGATTGAGTCCGAATACTCTCCCAAGAACATGAATCCTTCTGGTTGTCTAACAACCCTCCCACTACGATGAGGTACTACCTGTGTATCTTCTATGACACGCGGTGCAGTGATTTATGGTGTGTCCTCTTGTACAGTTGGTACTAAGGTCAGAACATCCCCTCTTAATTTTTCAAGAACTGGTCTACAAATGGGTTCGTGATTCATCACATAGTCTACTTCTGAGATTCGGGTATTCGTCCCAACGATTACCCTCTGAGCCTTAAGACTATAGAACCACCTTTCGTTCCTCTAGTATATCCTGCGAACAAGCGCACGAGATTCCAACTTATCAATATCCCTCCTCAGCACATGTGCTGAGCAACCCCGTATCTGAATATGTCTTAGACTTGGCTTTCACCCTGTCCACACTTCTACGGGAGTAGAAAGTACTGACCTGGATGGTATCAAGTACGTACGCTATCGTTTCCAGAGCATATCCCCAGAACGAATCTGGCAACTCGGAGCAGATCATCATTATCCTATCCCCATAAGAGCTCTTTTCCTTCGCTCTACTGCACCGTTCTGTTGGGGCATACCGGCTGCAGTCAATTGGGATTGAATCCCAGTTTCTGATGAGTAAGTCCTAAACTTTCCCAAGAGGTACCTACCACCACGATCTGATCGTAGTGTCTTGATACTTTTACCTTGATGTTTCTCCACAACCGTCTTGAATTCATTGAACTAATTAAAGATTCAGACTTGCGTCCATCAAGTAAATGTATCCATAACTTTGAATATTCGTCTCACGAAGTATTCAAAGCTACCTCTATCCTGGATAGGCACAGGACCACACTAATCAGAATGAACCATTTCTAACATATCTTTGGCTCTATACCCCTCGGCCTTGAAAAAGTCTCTTGGTCGTCTTACCTTCCAAGTAAGATTCAAAGGTTGGGAAGTCTCCCACCACCAATGAACCGGAGAGTCCATCGGCTATCGACCTTTGAATCCTACTAAGGTTAATAAGACCAAACCATAGATGCCAAAGGTATGTTTGGTTCAGCTTGGAAGGAACCTTTCTCTTACTTTGATTAAATGATGAGCTATTAGCAACTATTCACATTGTGGGAGCTTTTGGTTCTAAAGTTTACCAATTGCTTATCAATGTACCTACGCAGATAATCTTTCTATTCTACTTTTCACAAAAGCAATAAAATATCTTTTATTTTAGAAACTGAACCAGAGTTCTTTCTAAAATTAGGTACATAAAAGCAATCTTAAAACCAAAACTTTATCTTCTAAAGACAAATAAATAACTCCCACTGCAATAGTAGTCATCTCCGTAGCATACCCCTTGTAGACAGTAATCTTTTCCTTAGCTTGTCGTTGGGCTTCCTGGAGCCCCTGCAAAGAATTGTAGACATGTTTAGTGGCATCCTTATCTACCCACCAGGTACCGATAGATAACTCTGCTAAACATGTTACAATGACAAAAAAAAAGATATACTTTTTGTCTTGATGACGGGGACAATTGGCCTTCTAATGTCCAGTGAAGTACTCGCCTTTCGGCTTCTTCACGCTAGTCCTTGGTCCCACCTTGTTTCTTCTTCTTCCTGCCTTTCGGTACAGAAGTAGAAACCTTTTGAGTTCCCAAGGTCTGTAGGTTCTTATGAAACCGCCCCTCTGCCGCCTAGAGTTCTCCCAGGAGTTCCCAACGTATACACATGCTTATTCATGCTATAGTTGAGTCGGAACTGCTCAAAACTCCTAGGCAGATATTGGAGTGTAATATCGACCTGGGTTTCCCCATCAACTTCTCCTCCTAGAACCTCAATCTCATTGAGGTGGTTCATTATCTTCAGGGCATTCCCCGAAGAGTACCTATTTGTACTCCTGTGCGGAAAGGACAATGTCTAGGTTGATGTTTCAGTCTATGTAGTTTGGGGCCACTAAGTTTGTTTTCCTTAAGTATGGTCTCTAGTGGATTATAGGTCATTCTGAAAAATCTAAGAATCACAACATACACTACTTTAGAAATCAAAAATAAATTGATTCCTCAAAACAATTAATTTTCGAGATCAACCAACACCCCTATACACCGAGAAATTTGCATGCCACGATGGTGTGGACGTATATGAATCCCTACATTCGTAAGAGGAGGTTTTACCCATCTATCTTACTATCTTGTCAACCTAACCTTTTGACAAGTAAGATCAATAGTTGGTATCCTTCGGCTCTGCAAAATAATAGCAGTAACTCCGATGGGGAGGATACTATTATTCGCATCTAAGTGTGCACCATTACATGACACTAAGAAAATTATTTCCGATTATGTGTCTTCCGATGGGGAAGTACACATGCTCTTCAATAATTTTCTATAGTCTTTTTCGACCCAGTGATCCGCAGAACAAGTCCATCCGATGGGGAGGAAGGCACTCAGAGCCGACGTGCAAACTTGTTCACATCACTTATCGAATTGTAATGGAAGTCGTGGGACCCTTAGGGTCCCTCTTCCACTTAGTAATTTATCTCGAGGAATTTTCTAGCACTACCACACAACCAAGCACACAACCAACATCATGAAAATAATAATAGTGAAAAATCCTAGATTTTCCAACTTTCATGGCCCCTTGGTCTCTCATGTGCCTCCAGTCGTACTGTCATTTCGTCCACTCCTCCCTTCCTTCTGCACATGCTACCTTGAGGGTTCTCCGTGCCGAAATGAAGAGTTAATTATTTACATCATTGATCCTATACTCCACAAAGGAGTGTACATGAATCTAGATCAACTGTAAAATAAAAAACCTCAGCTAAACATGTGTCGTATTTAATTACAAAAAATAAATACCTAGTCTCGTTAACCCTGAGGATTAAATTATTACAAAAAATTGCAAACATTCACACAAATAATAATTTGGCCATGAAGTTGGAATCTCGCGCCTGCAACACAAAGTTAGGCTACACACATCCACGCATCATCAAAATAAAAATGTATGAAAATTACAAAAATAACCAATCCTAAACACACAAAGCCAGAAACCTCAGCTCTGATATCAATTGTTGGGTATGGCTTGGCGGGTTTCTTCCTAAGCGAATACCTGGTTGATCCGGGAAACCTCTCCATGCCTACGGATTAAAAAATTTAATCCGAATAGAGAGTCGTTTCCCATCGACCGTCTCATGCCGTATCGAACGATCCAAATTGCAACTTAGCCAATTACCAAAATTGGCCTTGCAATTTGCTCGACCGTTCGACCGCAGAAAAGGCGACGAGTTGATCGCCGACTTTTGTGTTTATGGTCGGGGTCCAATTATTTAAT